>OZ059798.1:16898838-17088838 GCA_964057025.1 Standfussiana lucernea | reverse complement strand
ACCCCTGGAGCCTCAGGGGAGCGAGATATCGAAAAAATAACAATAAATCGGTTCTCTTACGAGAAGCTATCATAAGGTCGACCTCCGTATTGGCACCCTAAAAAACCACCCCCGACGTGTTTTTTGGGAAAAACAGGAAAACTTTTGGGTTCCTGGATTTCCTAAGGGGAAGATAAGGGGTTTGTCAATAAATTTGGGCCGCGGCATACTCCACAATATTTTTTCCCGCATCGATATCTCAACCCTAAGGTCGAAACCAGGCGGATGTTGCTGAGAAACAACTACCCCTATGTTTGAGGGCTAATAAAAAATTGTCCCAGAAACCTACCCCCTCGGGACTTACGGGACCGGACGCCACACTTGGTGGTAGTATAACCCAAAATTTTCCCGGCTGAATTAGATAATAATTAGACTTTTCACAACCCTTTTAGTATACCCCTCGAGTCCGCTTAACGGCAAAGAGATAAATTTGTTTAGGTATTAGTATTTTTCAAAAATATCCCGTATCTCGGAAACCGTGCATGATAGCTCAAAAATAACCAAAAAATTCACCCCCCCTCCCTAACCTACCCCCCTGCTCCGCATACCCTAACCCTTAAACTCCTACCCCTCCCGCACCCAACCCCTAGGGTTTCAACCCCCTACCCCTAAAATCATTTTTTGTTTTTATTATCACCAAAAATTTAATGACCAGTACCTCGGCTTAGTTATAAACAGTAAAGTTAAATTGTATAGAAAGGTTTCAAAAAGGACCCCTTCAGGGTAGCAACTCCAACCCCTAAACTCAACAGCTTATATCTCGAGAACGGAGAGAGCTAGAGCTGCGGGGTTTTCGACATACGGGAAGGCCCAGCCTGGAGAATTTTTGGATAGAGTCTAGAGACTCTACATAGAGTTCAAACAAAATTTTAAATTTTATTTTTCCGCCCTTAATTTAAGTTAGTTATAAGTAGACCGAGCACATTTCACGGCACATAGAGAATAAGTAGAGTTGACTCTACCCAACCGACGAAACAAGAACTCTCCGTTTGTTGTAAAAATCTACCGTACTGTGCTCATTGACCATTTAATTTATTAGGCTGACCGCACTCACGATTTATACGATCGTGAGTGCACTTTTATTTTTGTTTTTTATTTTTATTTTTACTGTTATTGTTTCATTATACACACTTACACTTTTACTTTTTTGCATTGCTGACGCTTACCTCCAACAAAATGATTGGCATAAGGACCCCAGTCAAGCAAGTGGATGGTGCAAACAAATCACCACCAAAATCTAGACCATCCCCTCCAAATGTCCGACGCAGCGTCGGAGAGTGGGAGGCGGCTAAGTCCACCGATACTGACGCGACACCCCCCTTAACCACCAAGACGGTACAGGCTGGCCCTTCCAAAGCAGCCAAAACAATTATTTCACGTACGCAACCAACCGATACTTCGCCAAAGGCACAATACGCGGATCGGTCTGCCGAAGCGAGGGCATGTTTGACTAGAGCCAAATTACACCTGAGCTCGTCAAGAAACACTAAAACGGAAATAAAAAACGGCATTACCGTAGAGCTGGAGCGAATGTTCCAGCTAGTGAAGGAAGCCGAAAGGGACGCCAAACTAAAAACCGCAGGAGGGGTGAAAGAGATAAGAGAGTCCGAAACGGCTGCCACCGACGCTACCTTTTCTGTTGTCCCCGAGCGAAATACGCTGGTGACGAGCATAGAGAAGCACTCGAAGTTGCTTGGGGAAACAAATAAAAGAATGGAGGAGCTAAAGGCTCTGATGGAACAGCAAAAGGTCAACACTGAACGAAACAGGGACGAAGATATCCTAAGAGAAATCCGGACGCTAGATGAGACCACCAAGGGAATGGGGAAAATGCTCTCCGAGATGAAAGAGAGGACCCCCACCTATGCGGAGGCCCTGACCGCACCCCAAACCACCTGGGGTCAAAAACCCAAACACGCAGTCATTGTGTCGTCCGACGTCACAATGGACACCAGCGCAGAGGTGGTTGGCAGGGTCAAGGACATACTGGACGCGAAGAGGAGTGGATTGCAGATTGAGAGGGTCCGCAAAGTCAAGGACAAGAGGGTTATATTGAGTTTTAACAGTAAAGAGGAGATGGCCAAAACAACAGCCCAACTTATGAAGGACAAACACCTAAAAGTGGAAGAAGCTAAAAATAGAAACCCACTGGTAATAATCAAGGACCTCTTGTCCTACAACAGCGACGAGGACATCGTGACGGCAATAAAAACTCAGAACGCACGCCTGCTGGGAGATCTGACAGCCGAGGAGGTAACTGCCACGGTGAAATACCGGAGAAGAGCACGGAACCCTCTGGAGAACCATGTTATTTTACAGGTGACACCGAAGTTGTGGCAGAGACTTACCGCGGCTGGCAGAATCTTCATCGACCTGCAGAGCGTTAGAGTCCAGGACCAGTCACCACTAATCCAATGCACGAGGTGTTTGGCGTATGGGCACGGCCGAAAACTGTGCACGGAGTCCATAGATCTATGCAATTACTGTGGGGGGCCTCATCTCAAAGCCGAGTGCACTGGGCTGAAAATGGGCGATAGGCCAACGTGCAAGAACTGTGTCAGGGAAAAACATGAAGACACAGGACACACGGTCTACAGCCAAGAATGCCCGGTGCGCAAGAAATGGAACGCACTGGCGCGGGCCGCAATAGCATATTGCTAAGGTGGTCCCAGGGGTGATACGAACGGCAGCTTCTCAGACGTACACCATAGCGCAGGCCAACCTCCAACGAAAGCAACTGGCGACCAACGAGCTCATGCTCGAGGCTAAAAAGCGTGGAATAGTCATCGCATTGGTCCAGGAGCCATATGTGGGAAGGATAAGGACGATGAAGTCGTACGGGGGGGCTAGGGTCTACCAGAACTCGGACTGCGGCCAGGGCACTGTAAAGGCGGCGATAATCGTGTTTAACGATGATATCGACGTCATACAGTGTCCCAGATTCACCACAGACAACGTCGTGGTGGTCAAGCTGCGTACGAGTACATGGGAGATGCTCGCCGTCTCGTACTACTTTGAGCCTGACCAACCCATGGAGCCATACTTGGATCATATAACAGCGGCGATGAATGAACTAAAACCCAGAAAAGCTATCGTTGGAGGGGACGCCAACGCTAAAAGCGTGTGGTGGGGAAGCAGTGTCATCGACGACAGAGGCGATAAAATGGCTGGAATGATCGGGGAGCTAGACCTACAGATACTGAACAGCGGGAATAAACCCACCTTTGACACCATCAGAGGCGGCCGAAGATTAACTAGCCACGTTGACGTGACCCTGTGCACGGAAGATCTTCTCGGATTGGTGGAGGAATGGACGGTGGCCGAAGATCTAACGAGCTCGGACCACAACGGCATAATCATAAAGCTTAAATTAAAAAGAGGGAAGGGCATAAACATCAAAAGAACGACCAGAAAATTCAATACGAAGAAAGCGAATTGGGAAAGGTTTTATGAAAAACTGGACCAATCAAAAATAATAAATGGAATTAACATACAACACTTAGAACAAATAAATAATAGGGAACATTTAGACAACATAATTCAAAAATACACAGAAACAATAACAATAGCATGTAACGAAGCAATACCAACGAAAACAGAAAACCAAAAACTTACCGTGCCGTGGTGGTCCGAGGAACTCGAGGCAATGAAGCGCGAAGTCGCTACCATGAAGAGAAGAATCCGATGCGCGGCGCCGTCACGCAGAGATGGTGTAATTGCGAGGTATCTGGAAAAGAAAGAGAAATATGAAATGGAGGATAAGAAACGCTCCACAGAGAGTTGGAAGGGATTTTGCCAAAAACAGGACAAGGAAGGGGTCTGGGAAGGTATCTACAGGGTTATAAAAAACACAACTAAGAGGCAGGAGGATGTGCCCTTGGTATGGAATGGGAAGGATGTGGGGCAAGAGGGGTCTGCGAAACTACTGGCAGATACGTTCTACCCGGAGGACGCAGAGGAGGAGGATAGCCCAGACCATCAGCGAATCAGAGCTCTTGCTGACCGAGTAAACGACTGGAGCCATGATGAGACCCATGACCCGGAGTTTACGACGGAGGAGCTCAGGTTCGCGACGGAGAGCTTCAATCCAAAGAAGGCACCCGGACTCGATGGCTTCACAGCCGATATCTGCCAGCGTGTAATATTCCGAGACACGGAACTCCACCTGGCCCTGTTAAATAAGTGCTGGCAACTGGCACATTTCCCCACATCATGGAAGGAGGCCGCCGTGGTGGTGCTGAGAAAACCGGGCAAGGACAACTACACCAGTCCCAAGTCTTACAGGCCAATTGGACTGTTACCGGTAATGGGTAAAATACTTGAGAAGATGATTGTCAGAAGGCTGGTCTGGTACCTGGCGCCCCGGATAAGTCCCCGTCAATATGGCTTCATGCCACAGAGAAGCACGGAAGACTCCCTCTATGACCTGATAACCCACGTGAGAGGCAAACTCAAGGAGAAGAAGCTCATCACTATGGTCTCTCTGGATATAGAGGGAGCCTTTGACAGTGCGTGGTGGCCGGCCATAAAGGTCAGACTGGCGGAGGAAAAGTGCCCTGCGAATCTCAGGAGAATGATAGCCAGCTACCTTAGTGACCGTAAGGTCAGGGTAAGGTATGCTGGCCATGAGCATGCAAAAAGCACAAATAAAGGGTGTGTCCAGGGATCAATAGGCGGACCCATCCTCTGGAATCTGTTGTTGAACCCACTACTGGAGAGCCTCACGCAGCAAGGCCACTACTGCCAGGCATTTGCGGATGATGTGGTGCTCGTGTTTTCGGGAGAGACAGCCCTGGAAATCCAGGGACAGGCCAATGCTGCTCTCGAACATGTTCGGGAGTGGGGTGTCATGAATAAGCTCAGGTTTGCGCCACACAAAACATGTGCCATGATAATCACCAGAAAGCTTAAATATGACACGCCACACCTGACCATGGGAGGGATCGACATTGGAATGTCCTCGGAAATTAAGATCTTGGGACTCACAGTCGACGCCGGGTTAACCTTTAATAGCCATACGGCTAACGTTTGCAAAAAGGCACTTGGCGTCTACAAACAGCTGTCGAGAGCTGCTAAGGTGAGCTGGGGCCTCCACCCTGAAGTAGTCCGCACCATCTACACCGCTACAGTGGAGCCCATCATCACCTATGCCGCGGCGGCATGGTCCTCAGCATCAAAAAAGTTGGGAGTTCAGCGTCACCTTAATGCCGTCCAGAGGGGTTTTGCTCAAAAACTGTGCGGGGCGTATCGCACGGCCTCTCTTCACTCAGCGCTTATACTGGCTGGAATATTGCCACTTGACCTTCGCATACAAGAAGCAGCCGCTCTATACGAGGCGAGGAGAGGGATACCCCGACCGGGGTCGGGTGACAGAGAGGTTGAGCGAAGAGTCGAATACTCTAGTTTACCTCACCCGGGGAAACATACTGCGAAGGAGTTCGTGAGCCTGATAGACCAGGAGCAGGTGGCTAACCACAACAACCAAGCCATTCGGATCTTTACCGATGGTAGCCGGATTGAGGATAAGGTCGGAGCAGCACTCAGCCTGTGGGATAGTGCAACCGAGGTAAAGCCCATTAAACTCAAGCTGGCACCACACTGTACAGTATATCAGGCGGAACTCCTCGCGGTATGCCGAGCCACCGAGGAAA
Source organism: Standfussiana lucernea (assembly GCA_964057025.1). Classification (NCBI taxonomy): domain Eukaryota; kingdom Metazoa; phylum Arthropoda; class Insecta; order Lepidoptera; family Noctuidae; genus Standfussiana; species Standfussiana lucernea. Next base: position 17,083,148 of record OZ059798.1, on the reverse strand, counting down.
TTAAACGGAGAAGCGAGGAGAGCTATGGCATCTACAGCGACTCCAGATCAGCCCTGGAGACCATAGTAAACCCCAGTACAACGCACCCTCTGGCAGTAGACACCCGCAGGAACCTCAGGGCCATTGAAGACCAGAACAAAACTGTGTCTTTGTTCTGGATCAAGGCGCACGCGGGCCTTGCGGGCAACGAAAGGGCGGATGAGCTGGCGAAGGATGCGGCACTGCATCGAAAAACAAAGCCCGACTATGACCAATGCCCGGTCTCATTCATCAAGCGACAAATCCGAAAGGAGTCGATTGATGAATGGAACCGAAGGTACAAAGAGAGTGCTAGAGCAAAAACAACCAAGCTATTTTTTCCCGACGCTTGTGCCGCGTACAAAATAGTCCGGCAAATGGTTCCATCGAATACTACGACACAAATACTGACGGGGCACGGTGGATTCTCGGAGTATTTGAATAGATTCCGATGCAAAGAGGACTCATCGTGCATCTGTCAGCCAGGAGTACCCGAAACGGTCGAACATATCCTGACCGACTGCCCTGTTCATGCCCTAAAAAGACTCGAGGTTGAGAACGTCCTGGAATGCAAAATTGTTGCGGAAAACTTCCCAGATTTAATTTCAAATAAAAAGACTAGAGAAAGGTTCATTACATACTGTACAGACGTTGCAAGTGTAGTAATAAAAAGAAACAAATAGAACAACAAAGGTATGCTATCCATATATTAGTATAATATATATAGCTTAGCATAAAATAAATAAATGTATAAAATAAGAAAAATGAAGCATATTGTATGAGAACAAAATAGGTACGAAAAATAAGAAAAAGAAAAACTTTTAGTCCCACTTAAATAAATATGTATAAGAATATAATATAAGATATTAGAAAACTAAGGCAAAAATTAAGTAGATAAGAAATAATGTATAAGAAAAATATGAGCAAGAAAGCCAGTAAATTGTTATCCCATCTGGAACTACTGACGCAATGACTAGAATAAGTAAGTGTGTAAAATAGAAATAAGATATGTGTACACTAAGATATTGGTTTTACGTAAAAACATGAGGACAAGATGTCTCCCTAATAAAGTAAAGAAAACAAATAAACAAATGTATAAATTCAGAAAAATAGGTATGATAAATAAGAAAAAGAAAAACTTTTAGTCCCACTTAAATAAATATGTATAAGAATATAATATAAGATATTAGAAAACTAAGGCAAAAATTAAGTAGATAAGAAATAATGTATAAGAATAAGAAAATATGAGCAAGAAAGCCAGTAAATTGTTATCCCATCTGGAACTACTGATGCAATGACTATATTAAGTAAATGTATAAAATAGACATAAGATATGAGAACACCAAGATATTGGTTTTTACGTAAAAATATAAGGACAAGATGTATCTTCAATAAAATAAAGGAAACAAATAAATAAATAAATCCCGCAGCCCAATCCCATTCACCAATTAGTTAAGTAAGGACTCTAATCAGTTTAGAGGTTAGCTCGCGGGCCGGGCCTTGCGCCCGGACAGGAAAAAAAAAAAAAAAAAAAAAAAAAAAAAACCTAACCTAACCTAACCTAACCTAACCTAACCTAACCTAACCTAACCTAACCTAACCTAACCTAACCTAACCTAACCTAACCTAACCTAACCTAACCTAACCTAACCTAACCTAACCTAACCTAACCTAACCTAACCTAACCTAACCTAACCTAACCTAACCTAACCTAACCTAACCTAACCTAACCTAACCTAACCTAACCTAACCTAACCTAACCTAACCTAACCTAACCTAACCTAACCTAACCTAACCTAACCTAACCTAACCTAACCTAACCTAACCTAACCTAACCTAACCTAACCTAACCTAACCTAACCTAACCTAACCTAACCTAACCTAACCTAACCTAACCTAACCTAACCTAACCTAACCTAACCTAACCTAACCTAACCTAACCTAACCTAACCTAACCTAACCTAACCTAACCTAACCTAACCTAACCTAACCTAACCTAACCTAACCTAACCTAACCTAACCTAACCTAACCTAACCTAACCTAACCTAACCTAACCTAACCTAACCTAACCTAACCTAACCTAACCTAACCTAACCTAACCTAACCTAACCTAACCTAACCTAACCTAACCTAACCTAACCTAACCTAACCTAACCTAACCTAACCTAACCTAACCTAACCTAACCTAACCTAACCTAACCTAACCTAACCTAACCTAACCTAACCTAACCTAACCTAACCTAACCTAACCTAACCTAACCTAACCTAACCTAACCTAACCTAACCTAACCTAACCTAACCTAACCTAACCTAACCTAACCTAACCTAACCTAACCTAACCTAACCTAACCTAACCTAACCTAACCTAACCTAACCTAACCTAACCTAACCTAACCTAACCTAACCTAACCTAACCTAACCTAACCTAACCTAACCTAACCTAACCTAACCTAACCTAACCTAACCTAACCTAACCTAACCTAACCTAACCTAACCTAACCTAACCTAACCTAACCTAACCTAACCTAACCTAACCTAACCTAACCTAACCTAACCTAACCTAACCTAACCTAACCTAACCTAACCTAACCTAACCTAACCTAACCTAACCTAACCTAACCTAACCTAACCTAACCTAACCTAACCTAACCTAACCTAACCTAACCTAACCTAACCTAACCTAACCTAACCTAACCTAACCTAACCTAACCTAACCTAACCTAACCTAACCTAACCTAACCTAACCTAACCTAACCTAACCTAACCTAACCTAACCTAACCTAACCTAACCTAACCTAACCTAACCTAACCTAACCTAACCTAACCTAACCTAACCTAACCTAACCTAACCTAACCTAACCTAACCTAACCTAACCTAACCTAACCTAACCTAACCTAACCTAACCTAACCTAACCTAACCTAACCTAACCTAACCTAACCTAACCTAACCTAACCTAACCTAACCTAACCTAACCTAACCTAACCTAACCTAACCTAACCTAACCTAACCTAACCTAACCTAACCTAACCTAACCTAACCTAACCTAACCTAACCTAACCTAACCTAACCTAACCTAACCTAACCTAACCTAACCTAACCTAACCTAACCTAACCTAACCTAACCTAACCTAACCGCTGTTTTCAGCAGTTTTAGACTAAAGTAGGCCTCCACCTACGTACTGACCACTTTGCACTCGCCTGGACGCGATTTGAAAAATTCTCCCTACAACCCCTGCGAAATTTTTATAAATTTTAGACAAAATCATCAAAATTTAGTGTTTTTCCAAATTCTCTTTGAAAACTACGTTAGACTATAGTTGCAATAGTACTCACCTACCATCCCTGTGTTCTGGTCCGCGTTCCGTGTGCCGGAGTCCAGGTTGGGGGTTGAAAATCGAAATTTTTTGTTTCAAAAACTGGTTTTTTGACCAAAACTCAAAAATCTTGTTCGGCACCCACCCTGTTTTATTTCGCAGATCGCTAGCCCGCGCGGAGACCCGTCTCTGGACATATCGCACGCCCGGCTAGCTCAAATAAAACATTGTAATTTTTCCAAAATAGTCAATTTCTGTTAAATTCCGTTGTACTAAAATCCACCTTAGGGAGTACATCAAACACAAAAACTTAGATATCTTCGCCCTTAATAGTGCAATTTTGACGCTGTTTTCAGCAGTTTTAGACTAAAGTAGGCCTCCACCTACGTACTGACCACTTTGCACTCGCCTGGACGCGATTTGAAAAATTCTCCCTACAACCCTTGCGAATTTTTTATAAATTTCAGATAAAATCTTCAAAATTTAGTGTTTTTCCAAATTTTCTTTGAAAACTACGTTACATTATAGCTGCAATAGTACTCACCTGCCATCCCTGTGTTCTGGTCCGCGTTCCGTGTGCCGGAGTCCAGGTTGGGGGTTGAAATTCGAAATTTTTTGTTTCAAAAACTGGTTTTTTGACCAAAACTCAAAAATCTTGTTCGGCACCCACCCTGTTTTATTTCGCAGATCGCTAGCCCGCGCGGAGACCCGTCTCTGGACATATCGCACGCCCGGCTAGCTCAAATAAAATTTTGCCCACCCACCCTCCCTCTGGTCTATAGGAAGGTAGACGTGGGAATCTCGGTGAAAATATTTATTTGTTTTTATCTTCTTTTTGCTTTTATTAGGACTATTTTAACGGTTTTGTGGGGAAAATTCGCGTTTTTACTCTTTTTGACCCAGTGTGAGAAAGTCGCACTATTTAACGGACTGTCGTTTGTGAGCGACTATAATTATATTACTTTTATTTTATTTATTCCTATAACTGATTTTATAAATTACTGCTTTCTGTGTACCCCCCTTTACAGGGTAACAAAAGTACCAGTGTCCTCTCGAGCAGATATTGTTGTCCTGACCCCCTCTTTACAGGGGTCCGTTCTGATACTATCTGTCTACGCCAGTCGATAATATGTTGCGCACCCCGGCCATGAACGCAAAGACCCAGAGCTCCAGGAGCTCGCCGCGATCGGCGGAGAAGGCGGGGCCTTCACCTCCTGACGCGAGGCGGAAAATTGTATTCGGTGACGATACACCCCTCGCGTCTCAGCAGGGCCCTTCTACTCCGGGGACGCGTCGAGCTCTTGTCGACGCTTCAGGACCGCTCAAGAAGCCTGAGGCTGGGCACCCCAGTCGCATTGCGGAGGCGAGAGCTTGCCTAAATAGGGCTAAGCTAAATTTGGGCAACTCGCGCAACCTCAAAGCCGAAATCAAGACTGCGGTGCTCGAGGCCATAAACAGGCTTTATGAGCTGGTCAAAGAGTCGGAGCGAGACAAGGCCTCTACCGCACCCACTCCCGTAGCCGTACCGGTGCCCGAGTCCACTGCTGACTGCTTTCCCCGACCCATTTCTGTCGAAGTTCTTGCTAGCCAGACTGAGCTCCTCAACACCTTAAAGGAGCACATCTCGGAGTTAAGGGACAACTCCGAGAAACTGGAAAAACTCCGAGACAGTCTGGCTGGCAGGGAAGCTGTGGGGGAGACAACCTACGCGAGTGTAGCTGCCGTTAGTAAGTGCCACACCGGGGCACAGGCCCTGGAGCGAACGACGCTGCACTCCGTGGTTGTCTCCTCAACACAGGAGCAGGATTCGGGTGACGACATCCTAGCGAGAGTTAGGAAAGCGGTGGACGCGAAGGAGGGCTGGGTGCGCGTAGAGAGGGTCCGTAAGGCCAAGGACCAGAAGATAATCATGGGGTGCGCAACGAAAGAGGAGAGACAGAAAATTAAGGCACGATTGGAGGCGGCCGGAGAGAACCTTGTCGTCGAGGACGTGAAGAATCGGGACCCGCTTCTGATTCTGAGGGACGTCTTACTGATTCACAGTGATGAGGAAGTGTTGAGAGCCCTTAGGAATCAGAACCGGGAGATATTTCACGGGCTCGACGACAAGGAACATAGAATGGTTGTCAAATACAGGAGGAAAACACGCAACCCGCACGCTAATCACGTTGTGCTTGGTGTGTCCCCTACAGTCTGGAGGAGGGCGATTGAGGGGGGAAAACTCCGCATCGACCTCCAACGGGTACGCGTCGAGGATCAGACGCCTCTGGTGCAGTGCACCCGCTGCTTGGCATACGGGCACGGGAAACGCCTGTGCACGGAGCCAGCCGATCTGTGTAGCCACTGTGGTGGACCACACCTCAAGGTGGCCTGCCCCGATAAACAGATCGGCAAAGCAGCGGCTTGCCTGAACTGCATCAGAGCAAAACTGGGAGCCACTGAGCACGACGCATTCAGCAACGAATGCCCGGTGCGAAGGAAGTGGGACGCATTCGCAAGAGCTGCGGTAGCATATTGCTAAAGTTGGCGGTGCGACCACTTCCAGGCGGCACAGAATTGGAACCCAATTGACACAACCGGAGAGCAGGTGCGTTGAACAAACCATAGGCGATGAGAATAGGCAACATAGTAACTTGAGTCTGTTTCATGAGAAACTGGCTCAAGTTATGCTGAAACAGGTGCAACCGCTGGTGGATACGCCCAGTTGTGTGAAATCGGACAATATTTTGACGGGTGTTCTATTTTGTAAAAAGTTTGGAAAAATTGTTATAAAATTATTAGGTTATTTTAAAATACGTGATATTTAATTATATATTTAATATATAGATTAGAATATCATAAACGTAAAAAAGACAGTCAAACAAAATAAAAATTTGAAAACCAAAATAAGCAAGATCATAAAATATCAGACGTAAAATCATAGTAATAGTTTAAAATCTTAAGTCAAATAAATTGTCGAAAAATAGTATGTACATATTGGCAAAGTAAATATTCATAGAAAAATAAACATAAATACTTAATTACAGCGTGTTAAACTCTTGATACATAATATAAACAAACCGTAAATTAAACGCATATAATGTGGTCTCTCCGGCCACCTAGAAGCGTATATAAGCCAAAAAGAGTGATGTCAAGGTCTCTGTCATTTTCAGAGGGGCACTGGCGGGGCAGGAGTGTGGTTTTAGCCGGTTCGAGTCCGGCACTACCTCGACTGTCTCACAGCCTGTGAGGTAGTCGAGGTGTCCGTGGGGATTTCCCACTCCTGCCAAAACAAAAAAAAAAAAAAAAAAAAAAAAAAAAAAAAAAACCTAACCTAACCTAACCTAACCTAACCTAACCTAACCTAACCTAACCTAACCTAACCTAACCTAACCTAACCTAACCTAACCTAACCTAACCTAACCTAACCTAACCTAACCTAACCTAACCTAACCTAACCTAACCTAACCTAACCTAACCTAACCTAACCTAACCTAACCTAACCTAACCTAACCTAACCTAACCTAACCTAACCTAACCTAACCTAACCTAACCTAACCTAACCTAACCTAACCTAACCTAACCTAACCTAACCTAACCTAACCTAACCTAACCTAACCTAACCTAACCTAACCTAACCTAACCTAACCTAACCTAACCTAACCTAACCTAACCTAACCTAACCTAACCTAACCTAACCTAACCTAACCTAACCTAACCTAACCTAACCTAACCTAACCTAACCTAACCTAACCTAACCTAACCTAACCTAACCTAACCTAACCTAACCTAACCTAACCTAACCTAACCTAACCTAACCTAACCTAACCTAACCTAACCTAACCTAACCTAACCTAACCTAACCTAACCTAACCTAACCTAACCTAACCTAACCTAACCTAACCTAACCTAACCTAACCTAACCTAACCTAACCTAACCTAACCTAACCTAACCTAACCTAACCTAACCTAACCTAACCTAACCTAACCTAACCTAACCTAACCTAACCTTTTTTTTTTTTTTTTTTTTTTTTTTTTTTTTTACGCTGGGAAAAAATGCATTACGCATACCCTCCCGTCGGGGGACGGAAGGGGTATGTGGGACTCCCCGGGCGGACCCGGTATACCCACTAAAACGACCCAGCGCATTCCCGCTTCGTCAGAGTGGCGGGGGACTGGGAAACCGGCACAGCCTTTACTTCCAGTCCTCCGCCGACGATTGCTAGGCAGACCCCCTCACACCCTCACGGGTGTGGGGGGTCGGGAATGACCGACGAAGGTGACGGGTGCAATGCGGGCGAAGGCACCCCCGCGCCTGTCGCCCGCCCGTCACCATGAGGAGGGAGGGCACGACGCCTTCTCCCCCTCCTTCGTCTGCGGAGCGGCGCAGCGAGAGGGTCGTCCTCCCGCGCGCGCTCCGCCTCCTCCTTTTGCGACATCACGTCCTCGCAAAAGGAGGCTACGGCCGACCAGGCCTCCTCACTCCCCAGCATGGCGTCGACCACGCCGGGAAGCGAGAGGTCCGGTCCGACCACCGCGGTCAGACCGCGGCGCAGCTCGGACCACGCCGGGCACACCTCGAGGGTGTGCTGCGCCGTGTCCTCCGCCGCGCCGCAGTCGTGGCACGCCGGGGTCTCCTCCCTCCCGATCCGGTGCAGGTGCGATCCGAAACAGCCATGTCCGGATAACACCTGCACCAGACGGAAAGAGAGGAAACCGTGGGACCGCTCGAGCCAGCCCTTCAGGACCGGACCGAGCGCGTCCAACGTCCGGCGGCCAAAGGCGGCGCTGACGAGGTCCTCCGTCCAATGGAGGACGATGGCGTCCTTCGCCTCTCGCCGCACCGCCTCCCGCTCTTCGCCCGTGGGGCGCTCCCCGAGCGCCTTTCGGCGCGCCGTCCACTCGTACACTCTGGCGAGCACCCACGCCTCCAGCTCCCAAGGAGGGGTGCCGGCCAGAGCGCACGCCGCCGAAAAGCCCACTGAGCGGTAGGCCCTCGCCACCCGCTGTGCAATAGCCCGCTGGGGCCTGCGGATGGCGGTAGCATTCTCCCTCCTATGGAGGGAGTCCGCCCAGATGGGAGCCCCGTAAAGGGCCATGCTCCGCAAAATGCCGGCATAGAGGCGCCGGCACTTTGCCTTGGGCCCTCCCAGGTTTGGGAGGAGCCATGAGAGGGCGTCCGCGGCCTTCAATAGGCGCGTCGACAGCCCGCTGAAATGCGGGCCGAAGCGCCACCTGTCGTCCAGCACCAGCCCCAAATATTTCATCTGGGGCTGGACCCCTATACGGACGCCCTCCACGACGATGTGGGCGTCGGCAGGGCAGCGCTGCCGGGGACCGCGAAAGAACACGGCCTCCGTTTTGTGCAGCGCCACCCTCAATCCCAGGCGGCGGATCCTTTCTGCCACCAAGGACCCGCCAGCCGAGGCCAGAATGGCCGCGTCGGCAAAGTTCCTCCCCCGGGCAGTGAGCAGAGTGTCATCCGCGTAGCAGATGACACTCGTGCCCGGAAGGAGGGCACCCCGCAGCAGCCAGTTGAACCCGATGTTCCACAAGGGGGGGCCTAGCACCGATCCCTGTGGAACACCGGACTCTGCGCCGTACCGCCTCACCGTGGCCGACTTGTCCACGAGGAGGACCTCTCGGCCCTCCAAGTAGTCGGCCAGTAGGTTCCGCAGATATTGGGGCACTCCGTGATACCGGAGCGCCTCCAATATCGTCGAGTGGGGGACGGAGTTGAAGGCGTTGGCAATGTCGAATGACACCGCCAGCACTCCGTCCCCCGCCTCCACCGCCTCCTTCACCTGGCCCTTGAGTAGGGCCAGCGCGTCGATCGTCGAACGCCCACGACGGAACCCGAATTGGGCGTCCGACAGATCCGGCCCTACCCCCCGCAGGTGGCTGTCCAGCCTCCCGGCGACGATCCCCTCGAACAGTTTACCGACCTCATCGAGCAGAACGATGGGCCGGTATGCCGAGGGGGAGTCCACCGGGCGACCCGCCTTTCGGAGGAGGCATAGCTGCCCCTCCTTCCAGAGTTTCGGGAACCTCCCAGCCGTAAAACACGCGCTGAAGAGGTCCCGAAACCTGTCCTCCATTTGGGTGGCGGCGATCGCCACCACCCGTGCGGGGACGCCGTCCGGTCCGGGGGCGGTCTTCTTCGCGCGGAGGCTCAGAACCCCCGCGTAGAATTCCGCCGCCGTGACCGGGGGCACCTCCGCCTCCGGTGGAGCCGCCCCTTGCGGGGGATCCATCGCTGGAGGGGTGAAGTCGGTCCTGCGCGGAAACAGGGACCGGACCACCCCATCCAGCAACGCTGGCTCGAGGGTCTCCGACAGTGGGGGACCATAGGGGCGGAGCTGGTTCCGCGCCGCCTTATATGGCCTCCCATAGGGATCTCTGTCGAGACCCTCCAGCATCTCGGCCCTTGCCGAGTCCTGCGCAGCGCCCATCGCAGACTTGAGGGCCGCCGTAGCCTCTCGGTAGGAGTCGTACAGGCGGTCCTCTTCTGCCCGGACTCGGTTTTGGGCGCTGCGCCGTCGGCTCCGCGCGTAGGCCCTTCTGGCCGCCACGCAGGCGGCCCGGAGCCCCGCCAGCTCCTCCGTCCACCAGTACACGGCGCGACGGGGAGGCGGACGGCGAGACCGAGGCATGCTGGAGTTGCACACCTCGGTCAAGGACCCCCGCAGCCGGACCGCTGCGGCGTCCACGTCCGGGACCTCCTCGACAGAGGGAGGCGACAGCCAGTCCTGGAGGAAGGCGGCCTCCTTGGCCGCCTCCCGGTCCAGGCGGGTGAGTGCCCACCGCGGGAAGGGAGATTGCCCAGCGCGGGCCGTCCCCCCTCCCCGCTGTGTGGAGATGTCGAACCGCACATAACGGTGGTCCGACAAGGTCTCCACCAGCTCCACCCGCCAGTTCACGACGCGGGCGGCAAGCGCGGGGGTGGCGAACGAGACGTCCACCACCGACCCGCCCTGTTGCCGCACACACGTGTGGACCGCCCCCCTGTTGAGGAGGGACACACCGCACGAGGCCGCCCAAAACTCGACGGCGCGTCCCCGGACGTTGCACCCGGCGACCGGGTTGCCCCAGGCCACCGACTTGGCGTTTAGGTCGCCCAACACCACGACCTGGCGTGGTGCCGCCCTCCCTACGACAGCAGTGAGGATCTCGAGGAAATCCTCAAAGTCCGAGAGAGGGCGGTTTGGGGAGAAATACACCCCCAACCTAACCTAACCTAACCTAACCTAACCTAACCTAACCTAACCTAACCTAACCTAACCTAACCTAACCTAACCTAACCTAACCTAACCTAACCTAACCTAACCTAACCTAACCTAACCTAACCTAACCTAACCTAACCTAACCTAACCTAACCTAACCTAACCTAACCTAACCTAACCTAACCTAACCTAACCTAACCTAACCTAACCTAACCTAACCTAACCTAACCTAACCTAACCTAACCTTTTTTTTTTTTTTTTTTTTTTTTTTTTTTTTTTTTTTTTTTTTTTTTTTTTTTTTTTTTTTTTTTTTGACGCTGGGAAAAAATGCATTACGCATACCCTCCCGTCGGGGGACGGGAGGGGTATGTGGGACTCCCCGGGCGGACCCGGTATACCCACTAAAACGACCCAGCGCATTCCCGCTTCGTCAGAGTGGCGGGGGACTGGGAAACCGGCACAGCCTTTACTTCCAGTCCTCCGCCGACGATTGCCAGGCAGACCCCCTCACACCCTCACGGGTGTGGGGGGTCGGGAATGACCGACGAAGGTGACGGGTGCAATGCGGGCGAAGGCACCCCCGCGCCTGTCGCCCGCCCGTCACCATGAGGAGGGAGGGCACGACGCCTTCTCCCCCTTCTTCGTCTGCGGAGCGGCGCAGCGAGAGGGTCGTCCTCCCGCGCGCGCTCCGCCTCCTCCTTTTGCGACATCACGTCCTCGCAAAAGGAGGCTACGGCAGACCAGGCCTCTTCACTCCCCAGCATGGCGTCGACCACGCCGGGAAGCGAGAGGTCCGGTCCGACCACCGCGGTCAGACCGCGGCGCAGCTCGGACCACGCCGGGCACACCTCGAGGGTGTGCTGCGCCGTGTCCTCTACCGCACCGCAGTTGTGGCACGCCGGGGTCTCCTCCCTCCCGATCCGGTGCAGGTGCGATCCGAAACAGCCATGTCCGGATAACACCTGCACCAGACGGAAAGAGAGGAAACCGTGGGACCGCTCGAGCCAGCCCTTCAGGACCGGACCGAGCGCGTCCAACGTCCGGCGGCCAAAGGCGGCGCTGGCGAGGTCCTCCGTCCAATGGAGGACGATGGCGTCCTTCGCCTCTCGCCGCACCGCCTCCCGCTCTTCGCCCGTGGGGCGCTCCCCGAGCGCCTTTCGGCGCGCCGTCCACTCGTACACTCTGGCGAGCACCCACGCCTCCAGCTCCCAAGGTGGGGTGCCGGCCAGAGCGCACGCCGCCGAAAAGCCCACTGAGCGGTAGGCCCTCGCCACCCGCTGTGCAATAGCCCGCTGGGGCCTGCGGATGGCGGTAGCATTCTCCCTCCTATGGAGGGAGTCCGCCCAGATGGGAGCCCCGTACAGGGCCATGCTCCGCAAAATGCCGGCATAGAGGCGCCGGCACTTTGCCTTGGGTCCCCCCAGGTTTGGGAGGAGCCATGAGAGGGCGTCCGCGGCCTTCAACAGGCGCGTCGACAGCCCGCTGAAATGCGGGCCGAAGCGCCACCGGTCGTCCAGCACCAGCCCCAGATATTTCATCTGGGGCTGGACCCCTATACGGACGCCCTCCACCACGATGTGGGCGTCGGCAGGGCAGCGCTGCCGGGGACCGCGAAAGAACACGGCCTCCGTTTTGTGCAGCGCCACCCTCAATCCCAGGCGGCGGATCCTTTCTGCCACCAAGGACCCGCCAGCCGAGGCCAGAATGGCCGCGTCGGCAAAGTTCCTCCCCCGGGCAGTGAGCAGAGTGTCATCCGCGTAGCAGATGACACTCGTGCCCGGGAGGAGGGCACCCCGCAGCAGCCAGTTGAACCCGATGTTCCACAAGGGGGGGCCTAGCACCGATCCCTGTGGAACACCGGACTCTGCGCCGTACCGCCTCACCGTGGCCGACTTGTCCACGAGGAGGACCTCTCGGCCCTCCAAGTAGTCGGCCAGGAGGTCCCGCAGGTATTGGGGCACTCCGTGATACCGGAGCGCCTCCAATATCGTCGAGTGGGGGACGGAGTTGAAGGCGTTGGCAATGTCGAATGACACCGCCAGCACTCCGTCCCCCGCCTCCACCGCCTCCTTCACCTGGCCCTTGAGTAGGGCCAGCGCGTCGATCGTCGAACGCCCACGACGGAAACCGAATTGGGCGTCCGACAGATCCGGCCCTACCCCCCGCAGGTGGCTCTCCAGCCTCCCGGCGACGATCCCCTCGAACAGTTTACCGACCTCATCGAGCAGAACGATGGGCCGGTATGCCGAGGGGGAGTCCACCGGGCGACCCTCCTTTCGGAGGAGGCACAGCTGCCCCTCCTTCCACAGTTTCGGGAACCTCCCAGCCGTAAAACACGCGCTGAAGAGGTCCCGAAACCTGTCCTCCATTTGGGTGGCGGCGATCGCCACCACCCGTGCGGGGACGCCGTCCGGTCCGGGGGCGGTCTTCTTCGCGCGGAGGCTCAGAACCCCCGCGTAGAATTCCGCCGCCGTGACCGGGGGCACCTCCGCCTCCGGTGGAGCCGCCCCTTGCGGGGGATCCATCGCTGGAGGGGTGAAGTCGGTCCTGCGCGGAAACAGGGACCGGACCACCCCATCCAGCAACGCCGGCTCGAGGGTCTCCGACAGTGGGGGACCATAGGGGCGGAGCTGGTTCCGCGCCGCCTTATATGGCCTCCCATAGGGATCTCTGTCGAGACCCTCCAGCATCTCGGCCCTCGCCGAGTCCTGCGCAGCGCCCATCGCAGACTTGAGGGCCACCGTAGCCTCTCGGTAAGAGGCGTACAGGCGGTCCTCCTCTGCCCGGACTCGGTTTTGGGCGCTGCGCCGTCGGCTCCGCGCGTAGGCCCTTCTGGCCGCCACGCAGGTGGTCCGGAGCCCCGCCAGCTCCTCCGTCCACCAGTACACGGCGCGACGGGGAGGCGGACGGCGAGACCGAGGCATGCTGGAGTTGCACACCTCGGTCAAGGACCCCCGCAGCCTGACCGCTGCGGCGTCCACGTCCGGGACCTCCGCGACAGGGGGAGGCGACAGCCAGTCCTGGAGGAAGGCGGCCTCCTTGGCCGCCTCCCGGTCCAGGCGGGTGAGTGCCCACCGCGGGAAGGGAGATTGCCCAGCGCGGGCCGTCCCCCCTCCCCGCTGTGTGGAGATGTCGAACCGCACATAACGGTGGTCCGACAAGGTCTCCACCAGCTCCACCCGCCAGTTCACGACGCGGGCGGCAAGCGCGGGGGTGGCGAACGAGACGTCCACCACCGACCCGCCCTGTTGCCGCACACACGTGTGGACCGCCCCCCTGTTGAGGAGGGACACACCGCACGAGGCCGCCCAATACTCGACGGCGCGTCCCCGGACGTTGCACCCGGCGACCGGGTTGCCCCAGGCCACCGACTTGGCGTTTAGGTCGCCCAACACCACGACCTGGCGTGGTGCCGCCCTCCCTACGACAGCAGTGAGGATCTCGAGGAAATCCTCAAAGTCCGAGAGAGGGCGGTTTGGGGAGAAATACACCCCCACCATCGCTATCTCTCCCCACGCGGCGGCCACGTATCCCGGTCCCCTCTCTAAGAGCGAGAGGGGAGGGGAGTCTGTGGAAGACCGCGCCACCAACGCCACCAAGCCGTCCCGGTCGCCCAGCCAACGGCCAGGGACCGAGTAGGGTTCGGCGACCACCGCCAAGTCCACCAACCACTCAGCCATGGTCTGCATCAGCAGATCCTGGGCTGTCCTGCAGTGGTTGGTGTTCGCCTGAAGGATGCGATGTTCGACCGTGGCCATCAGTCGGACATCGCAACCTCCTCCGCAGCCGCCGCAGGAACGGCGGTGTTAGCGGCAGCAGCAGGTGCAGGCCCGGTCGGCGCCTGCGCTTTGCCACGCTTAGGGGGGGGATTGCACTTCCTCCCCTTCATGACGTGGCCTGCCCGGCGGCCACTGGCGGCACACACCGCGCAGTGCGGCGTGGCGGCCTGGCAGGAGGCGGCTTTGTGGCCCTCCTTGCCGCAGCGGTAGCATGTGTCCGTCCTGTCAACCTTGGACGGACACAGGGGCCGGGTGTGACCGATGCCGAAGCACCGGAAACACCGCAGAGGCTGGTCCTCGAGTGCCCGGACTGCGCCCGAGCTGAACCCGACTTGAAGCCGTCCTTTCGCAAGGACGGCTTTGGCAGCTGCGACTGGGCACTCGAGGCGGATGGTGCCCATTCCGCCGCGGCCGGGCCTTATGTCCCGGCCTTGGACCGCCGCGGCGCCACAGCCCCCTACCGCTGCGACCGCCGCCACCACCTCCTCCTTGGTGACGGAGTCATCCAACTCCGTCACCTCGATTTCCGCCGACTTGACCGGCCGGGCCACCTTGGCAGAGTCCGCGATGACCTCCTGCAGCTTGGCTGCAAAGAGGTCAGCGCGGGCGCTCCCCTCGGCCCCCGGGAACTCGAAAATTCGAGCCCCGGCCTGCGTCCGCCGGCACGACACACTGCCGATCCCCAGTTGAGTGGGATCGGCATTGCCGCGCGCCCGCACCAAGATGGAGGCGTAGGTCTCCCCTCGCCCCGCAGCCTCCGCGGTGAGCGTCACCACGACGGCCGCGGTTTTAGGGGGGACCAACTGCCCCTTTCCTCTCCCTTTCCCTTTCCCCTTGCCCTTGCCGGTCGTCTGCGACTGGCTGGGTGCGGGGGTGGCGGGGACGGCAGGGACGGCAGGGACGGCCGCTGCCGACTTCTTCCCTTTGCCTTTCCCCCCCCGGCCCACTTTCGTCCACTCGTTGGACGGAGTGGTCGCAGGGAGAAGGGCCACGTCTTCCACCTGGGTGGAGGAGGACGGCCCCGGCCGGCTTTGCCTCTTATCCGCCGCAAGCGGCGGCCGGAGGCTTTTTTCCGGCAGGAGCCGGTCCTCGATGCCTGCCAGGCAGGCTCTCGTGAAGGCCCTCTCCTCCATTATCACCTTGCGGATGATATCCTCAAGGTTGGAGGAGGGGCCCTCTACTGCAGGGCTCGCCTTAGCCCGTGGTGGCTGGGCCGAGGCAGGGCCCTCTGCCACAGGGCTGACCTCGGCCTGTTGAGGCCGGGCCGTGGCTTCAGCCAGCTTCTGACGAAGCTGGTTGACCTCCGACTGCAGGCGATCCACCCTCGCCTGCAGTTGCCGCGTCTCGTCGGAGGCCGTCCGCTGAACGAGTTCAGCGACGACTCCGCGCAAGCTCGCGGCCCGACACTTCAGGGCCTTCTGAAACGTGCCCTTCAGGTTGGAGGACTTAGAGGCGACCTCCACAATCTCCTCCTCGTCCTCCTCCGCCATCCTTTGCAGTTCCGCCAAAGAGTGGTCCGCGTACACAACCCGGGACGCACCGTACCCGGACTTGGCCCGGGCGACGTACGCACGCTTCTCCTTGGCGGCAACCCGCTCCTCCAGCTCTTGCTGGAGCTGGACCTTCCGTGCCAGGTCTACCTGGCGCTGGGCGTCCGCGAGCCCAACGACGTGGGTATCCGCGGCCGTTGTCGTCGGCTTTTTAGCCTTCGACAACGGCTTGGACCCCGAGGCCGAAGAACTCTCGGACCCACAACTTCGGAAGACCCGCTTCCGCGACCGCGAGCCACTCGCGTCCGATGCACCAACCAGCGAGTCGTTGTCGGACGACTCCGCCCCTCCGTAATAACTAGCCGCAGACGGCGCGCGGCTAGACTCTGACGCTGGTGCGTCGGGGTGGCCCTGAGAAGGGCCTTTTTGTTGGCCCTGAGAAGGACCTTTGGCTTGGCCCTGAGAAGGGCCTTTGGGTTGGCCCTGAGAAGGGCCTTTGGGTTGGCCCTGAGAAGGGCCTTTTGATTTTAAAAACCGCCCGGAGGCGTCCCGCGAGGGTGTTGCAGGCATAGCAGCGAAACACAAGGCAGATAAAACAGATAAAAATTCGCTACGAGATCACAGAGCACTTTGGCCAGTCCCAGTCTGCCACTCCGTTACGGTGGTCAGAACTGGGCTGTTTCCAGGGGACACGACGTGGACGTATGCTCTGTGGGGGGTCCCCCAACCTAACCTAACCTAACCTAACCTAACCTAACCTAACCTAACCTAACCAGATGCTCGCCGTCTCGTACTACTTTGAGCCTGACCAACCCATAGAGCCATACCTGGATCATATAACAGCGGCGATGAACGAACTAAAACCCAGAAAAGCTATCGTTGGAGGGGACGCCAACGCTAAAAGCGTGTGGTGGGGAAGCAGTGTCATCGACGACAGAGGCGATAAAATGGCTGGAATGATCGGGGAGCTAGACCTACAGATACTGAACAGCGGGAATAAACCCACTTTTGACACCATCAGAGGCGGCCGAAGGCTAACAAGCCACGTGGACGTGACCTTGTGCACGGAAGATCTTCTCGGATTGGTGGAGGAATGGACAGTGGCCGAAGATCTAACGAGCTCGGACCACAACGGCATAATCATAAAAATTAAATTAAAAAGAGGTAAAGGCATAAACATCAAAAGAACAACCAGAATATTCAATACAAAGAAAGCGAATTGGGAAAGGTTTTATGAAAAACTGGACCAATCAAAAACAATAAATGGAATTAACATACAACACTTAGAACAAATAAATAATAGGGAACAGTTAGACAACATAATTCAAAAATACACAGAAACAATAACAATAGCATGTAACGAAGCAATACCAAAGAAAACAGAAAACCAACAACTTACCGTGCCGTGGTGGTCCGAGGAACTCGAGGCAATGAAACGCGAAGTCGCTACCATGAAGAGAAGAATCCGATGCGCGGCGCCGTCACGCAGAGATGGTGTAATCGCGAGGTATCTGGAAAAGAAAGAGAAATATGAAATGGAGGATAAGAAACGCTCTACAGAGAGTTGGAAGGGATTTTGCCAAAAACAGGACAAGGAAGGGGTCTGGGAAGGTATCTACAGGGTTATAAAAAACACAACTAAGAGGCAGGAGGATGTGCCCTTGGTATGGAATGGGAAGGATGTGGGGCAAGAGGGGTCTGCGAAACTACTGGCAGATACGTTCTACCCGGAGGATGCAGAGGAGGAGGATAGCCCAGACCATCAGCGAATCAGAGCTCTTGCTGACCGAGTAAACGACTGGAGCCATGATGAGACCCATGACCCGGAGTTTACGACGGAGGAGCTCAGGTTCGCGACGGAGAGCTTCAATCCAAAGAAGGCACCCGGACTCGATGGCTTCACAGCCGATATCTGCCAGCGTGTAATATTCCGAGACACGGAACTCCACCTGGCCCTGTTAAATAAGTGCTGGCAACTGGCACATTTCCCCACATCATGGAAGGAGGCCGCCGTGGTGGTGCTGAGAAAACCGGGGAAGGACAACTACACCAGTCCCAAGTCCTACAGGCCAATTGGACTGTTACCGGTAATGGGTAAAATACTTGAGAAGATGATTGTCAGAAGGCTGGTTTGGTACCTGGCGCCCCGGATAAGTCCCCGTCAGTATGGCTTCATGCCACAGAGAAGCACGGAAGACTCCCTCTATGACCTGATAACCCACGTGAGAGGCAAACTCAAGGAGAAGAAGCTCATCACTATGGTCTCTCTGGATATAGAGGGAGCCTTTGACAGTGCGTGGTGGCCGGCCATAAAGGTCAGACTGGCGGAGGAAAAGTGCCCTGCGAATCTCAGGAGAATGATAGCCAGCTACCTTAGTGACCGTAAGGTCAGGGTAAGGTATGCTGGCCATGAGCATGCAAAAAGCACAAATAAAGGGTGTGTCCAGGGATCAATAGGCGGACCCATCCTCTGGAATCTGTTGTTGAACCCACTACTGGAGAGCCTCACGCAGCAAGGCCACTACTGCCAGGCATTTGCGGATGATGTGGTGCTCGTGTTTTCGGGAGAGACAGCCCTGGAAATCCAGGGACAGGCCAATGCTGCTCTCGAACATGTTCGGGAGTGGGGTGTCATGAATAAGCTCAGGTTTGCGCCACACAAAACATGCGCCATGATAATCACCAGAAAGCTTAAATATGACACGCCACACCTGACCATGGGAGGGATCGACATTGGAATGTCCTCGGAAATTAAGATCTTGGGACTCACAGTCGACGCCGGGTTAACCTTTAATAGCCATACGGCTAACGTTTGCAAAAAGGCACTTGGCGTCTACAAACAGCTGTCGAGAGCTGCTAAGGTGAGCTGGGGCCTCCACCCTGAAGTAGTCCGCACCATCTACACCGCTACAGTGGAGCCCATCATCACCTATGCCGCGGCGGCATGGTCCTCAGCATCGAAAAAGTTGGGAGTTCAGCGTCACCTTAATGCCGTCCAGAGGGGTTTTGCTCAAAAACTGTGCGGGGCGTATCGCACGACCTCTCTTCACTCAGCGCTTATACTGGCTGGAATATTGCCACTTGACCTTCGCATACAAGAAGCAGCTGCTCTATACGAGGCGAGGAGAGGGATATCCCGACCGGGGTCGGGTGATAGAGAGGTTGAGCGAAGAGTCGAATACTCCAGTATACCTCACCCGGGGAAACATACTGCGAAGGAGTTCGTGAGCCTGATAGACCAGGAGCAGGTGGCTAACCACAACAACCAAGCCATTCGGATCTTTACCGATGGTAGCCGGATTGAGGATAAGGTCGGAGCAGCACTCAGCCTGTGGGATAGTGCAACCGAGGTAAAGCCCATTAAACTCAAGCTGGCACCACACTGTACAGTATATCAGGCGGAACTCCTCGCGGTATGCCGAGCCACCGAGGAAATTAAACGGAGAAGCGAGGAGAGCTATGGCATCTACAGCGACTCCAGATCAGCCCTGGAGACCATAGTAAACCCCAGTACAACGCACCCTCTGGCAGTAGACACCCGCAGGAACCTCAGGGCCATTGAAGACCAGAACAAAACTGTGTCTTTGTTCTGGATCAAGGCGCACGCGGGCCTTGCGGGCAACGAAAGGGCGGATGAGCTGGCGAAGGATGCGGCTCTGCATCGAAAAACAAAGCCCGACTATGACCAATGCCCGGTCTCATTCATCAAGCGACAAATCCGAAAGGAGTCGATTGATGAATGGAACCGAAGGTACAAAGAGAGTGCTAGAGCAAAAACAACCAAGCTATTTTTTCCCGACGCTTGTGCCGCGTACAAAATAGTCCGGCAAATGGTTCCATCGAATACTACGACACAAATACTGACGGGGCACGGTGGATTCTCGGAGTATTTGAATAGATTCCGATGCAAAGAGGACTCATCGTGCATCTGTCAGCCAGGAGTACCCGAAACGGTCGAACATATCCTGACCGACTGCCCTGTTCATGCCCTAAAAAGACTCGAGGTTGAGAACGTCCTGGAATGCAAAATTGTTGCGGAAAACTTCCCAGATTTAATTTCAAATAAAAAGACTAGAGAAAGGTTCATTACATACTGTACAGACGTTGCAAGTGTAGTAATAAAAAGAAACAAATAGAACAACAAAGGTATGCTATCCATATATTAGTATAATATATATAGCTTAGCATAAAATAAATAAATGTATAAAATAAGAAAAATGAAGCATATTGTATGAGAACAAAATAGGTATGAAAAATAAGAAAAAGAAAAACTTTTAGTCCCACTTAAATAAATATGTATAAGAATATAATATAAGATATTAGAAAACTAAGGCAAAAATTAAGTAGATAAGAAATAATGTATAAGAAAAATATGAGCAAGAAAGCCAGTAAATTGTTATCCCATCTGGAACTACTGACGCAATGACTAGAATAAGTAAGTGTGTAAAATAGAAATAAGATATGTGTACACCAAGATATTGGTTTTACGTAAAAACATGAGGACAAGATGTCTCCCTAATAAAGTAAAGAAAACAAATAAACAAATGTATAAATTCAGAAAAATAGATATGATAAATAAGAAAAAGAAAAACTTTTAGTCCCACTTAAATAAATATGTATAAGAATATAATATAAGATATTAGAAAACTAAGGCAAAAATTAAGTAGATAAGAAATAATGTATAAGAATAAGAAAATATGAGCAAGAAAGCCAGTAAATTGTTATCCCATCTGGAACTATTGATGACTATAATAAGTAAATGTATAAAATAGATATAAGATATGAGAACACCAAGATATTGGTTTTTTACGTAAAAATATAAGGACAAGATGTATCTTTAATAAAGTAAAGGAAACTAATAAATAAATAAATCCCGCAGCCCAATCCCATTCACCAATTAGTTAAGTAAGGACTCTAATCAGTTTAGAGGTTAGCTCGCGGGCCGGGCCTTGCGCCCGGACAGGAAAAAAAAAAAAAAAAAAAAAAAAAAAAAAAAAAAAAAAAAAACCTAACCTAACCTAACCTAACCTTTTTTTTTTTTTTTTTTTTTTTTTTTTTTTACGCTGGGAAAAAATGCATTACGCATACCCACCCGTCGGGGGACGGGAGGGGTATGTGGGACTCCCCGGGCGGACCCGGTATACCCACTAAAACGACCCAGCGCATTCCCGCTTCGTCACAGTGGCGGGGGACTGGGAAACCGGCACAGCCTTTACTTCCAGTCCTCCGCCGACGATTGCCAGGCAGACCCCCTCACACCCTCACGGGTGTGGGGGGTCGGGAATGACCGACGAAGGTGACGGGTGCAATGCGGGCGAAGGCACCCCCGCGCCTGTCGCCCGCCCGTCACCATGAGGAGGGAGGGCACGACGCCTTCTCCCCCTTCTTCGTCTGCGGAGCGGCGCAGCGAGAGGGTCGTCCTCCCGCGCGCGCTCCGCCTCCTCCTTTTGCGACATCACGTCCTCGCAAAAGGAGGCCACCGCCGACCAGGCCTCCTCACTCCCCAGCATGGCGTCGACCACGCCGGGAAGCGAGAGGTCCGGTCCGACCACCGCGGTCAGACCGCGGCGCAGCTCGGACCACGCCGGGCACACCTCGAGGGTGTGCTGCGCCGTGTCCTCCGCCGCGCCGCAGTCGTGGCACGCCGGGGTCTCCTCCCTCCCGATCCGGTGCAGGTGCGATCCGAAACAGCCATGTCCGGATAACACCTGCACCAGACGGAAAGAGAGGAAACCGTGGGACCGCTCGAGCCAGCCCTTCAGGACCGGACCGAGCGCGTCCAACGTCCGGCGGCCAAAGGCGGCGCTGGCGAGGTCCTCCGTCCAATGGAGGACGATGGCGTCCTTCGCCTCTCGCCGCACCGCCTCCCGCTCTTCGCCCGTGGGGCGCTCCCCGAGCGCCTTTCGGCGCGCCGTCCACTCGTACACTCTGGCGAGCACCCACGCCTCGAGCTCCCAAGGAGGGGTGCCGGCCAGAGCGCACGCCGCCGAAAAGCCCACTGAGCGGTAGGCCCTCGCCACCCGCTGTGCAATAGCCCGCTGGGGCCTGCGGATGGCGGTAGCATTCTCCCTCCTATGGAGGGAGTCCGCCCAGATGGGAGCCCCGTAAAGGGCCATGCTCCGCAAAATGCCGGCATAGAGGCGCCGGCACTTTGACTTGGGCCCCCCCAGGTTTGGGAGGAGCCATGAGAGGGCGTCCGCGGCTTTCAACAGGCGCGTCGACAGCCCGCTGAAATGCGGGCCGAAGCGCCACCTGTCGTCCAGCACCAGCCCAAGATATTTCATCTGGGGCTGGACCCCTATACGGACGCCCTCCACGACGATGTGGGCGTCGGCAGGGCAGCGCTGCCGGGGACCGCGAAAGAACACGGCCTCCGTTTTGTGCAGCGCCACCCTCAATCCCAGGCGGCGGATCCTTTCTGCCACCAAGGACCCGCCAGCCGAGGCCAGAATGGCCGCGTCGGCAAAGTTCCTCCCCCGGGCAGTGAGCAGAGTGTCATCCGCGTAGCAGATGACACTCGTGCCCGGGAGGAGGGCACCCCGCAGCAGCCAGTCGAACCCGATGTTCCACAAGGGGGGGCCTAGCACCGATCCCTGTGGAACACCGGACTCTGCGCCGTACCGCCTCACCGTGGCCGACTTGTCCACGAGGAGGACCTCTCGGCCCTCCAAGTAGTCGGCCAGGAGGTCCCGCAGGTATTGGGGCACTCCGTGATACCGGAGCGCCTCCAATATCGTCGAGTGGGGGACGGAGTTGAAGGCGTTGGCAATGTCGAATGACACCGCCAGCACTCCGTCCCCCGCCTCCACCGCCTCCTTCACCTGGCCCTTGAGTAGGGCCAGCGCGTCGATCGTCGAACGCCCACGACGGAAACCGAATTGGGCGTCCGACAGATCCGGCCCTACCCCCCGCAGGTGGCTCTCCAGCCTCCCGGCGACGATCCCCTCGAACAGTTTACCGACCTCATCGAGCAGAACGATGGGCCGGTATGCCGAGGGGGAGTCCACCGGGCGACCCTCCTTTCGGAGCAGGCACAGCTGCCCCTCCTTCCACAGTTTCGGGAACCTCCCAGCCGTAAAACACGCGCTGAAGAGGTCCCGAAATCTGTCCTCCATTTGGGTGGCGGCGATCGCCACCACCCGTGCGGGGACGCCGTCCGGTCCGGGGGCGGTCTTCTTCGCGCGGAGGCTCAGAACCCCCGCGTAGAATTCCGCCGCCGTGACCGGGGGCACCTCCGCCTCCGGTGGAGCCGCCCCTTGCGGGGGATCCATCGCTGGAGGGGTGAAGTCGGTCCTGCGCGGAAACAGGGACCGGACCACCCCATCCAGCAACGCTGGCTCGAGGGTCTCCGACAGTGGGGGACCATAGGGGCGGAGCTGGTTCCGCGCCGCCTTATATGGCCTCCCATAGGGATCTCTGTCGAGACCCTCCAGCATCTCGGCCCTCGCCGAGTCCTGCGCAGCGCCCATCGCAGACTTGAGGGCCGCCGTAGCCTCTCTGTAAGAGTCGTACAGGCGGTCCTCTTCTGCCCGGACTCGGTTTTGGGCGCTGCGCCGTCGGCTCCGCGCGTAGGCCCTTCTGGCCGCCACGCAGGCGGCCCGGAGCCCCGCCAGCTCCTCCGTCCACCAGTACACGGCGCGACGGGGAGGCGGACGGCGAGACCGAGGCATGCTGGAGTTGCACACCTCGGTCAAGGACCCCCGCAGCCGGACCGCTGCGGCGTCCACGTCCGGGACCTCCTCGACAGGGGGAGGCGACAGCCAGTCCTGGAGGAAGGCGGCCTCCTTGGCTGCCTCCCGGTCCAGGCGGGTGAGTGCCCACCGCGGGAAGGGAGATTGCCCAGCGCGGGCCGTCCCCCCTCCCCGCTGTGTGGAGATGTCGAACCGCACATAACGGTGGTCCGACAAGGTCTCCACCAGCTCCACCCGCCAGTTCACGACGCGGGCGGCAAGCGCGGGGGTGGCGAACGAGACGTCCACCACCGACCCGCCCTGTTGCCGCACACACGTGTGGACCGCCCCCCTGTTGAGGAGGGACACACCGCACGAGGCCGCCCAAAACTCGACGGCGCGTCCCCGGACGTTGCACCCGGCGACCGGGTTGCCCCAGGCCACCGACTTGGCGTTTAGGTCGCCCGACACCACGACCTGGCGTGGTGCCGCCCTCCCTACGACAGCAGTGAGGATCTCGAGGAAATCCTCAAAGTCCGAGAGAGGGCGGTTTGGGGAGAAATACACCCCCACCATCGCTATCTCTCCCCACGCGGCGGCCACGTATCCCGGTCCCCTCTCTAAGAGCGAGAGGGGAGGGGAGTTTGTGGAAGACCGCGCCACCAACGCCACCAAGCCGTCCCGGTCGCCCAGCCAACGGCCAGGGACCGAGTAGGGTTCGGCGACCACCGCCAAGTCCACCAACCACTCAGCCATGGTCTGCATCAGCAGATCCTGGGCTGTCCTGCAGTGGTTGGTGTTCGCCTGAAGGATGCGATGTTCGACCGTGGCCATCAGTCGGACATCGCACCCTCCTCCGCACCCGCCGCAGGAACGGCGGTATCAGCGGCAGCAGCAGGTGCAGGCCCTGTCGGCGCCTGCGCTTTGCCACGCTTAGGGGGGGGATTGCACTTCCCCCCCTTCATGACGTGGCCTGCCCGGCGGCCACTGGCGGCACACACCGCGCAGTGCGGCGTGGCGACCTGGCAGGAGGCGGCTTTGTGGCCCTCCTTGCCGCAGCGGTAGCATGTGTCCGTCCTGTCAACCTTGGACGGACACAGGGGCCGGGTGTGGCCGATGCCGAAGCACCGGAAACACCGCAGAGGCTGGTCCTCGAGTGCCCGGACTGTGCCCGAGCTGAACCCGACTTGAAGCCGTCCTTTCGCAAGGACGGCTTTGGCAGCTGCGACTGGGCACTCGAGGCGGATGGTGCCCATTCCGCCACGGCCGGGCCTTATGTCCCGGCCTTGGACCGCCGCGGCGCCACAGCCCCCTACCGCTGCGACCGCCGCCACCACCTCCTCCTTGGTGACGGAGTCATCCAACTCCGTCACCTCGATTGCCGCCGACTTGACCGGCCGGGCCACCTTGGCAGAGTCCGCGATGACCTCTTGCAGCTTGGCTGCAAAGAGGTCAGCGCGGGCGCTCCCCTCGGCCCCCGGGAACTCGAAAATTCGAGCCCCGGCCTGCGTCCGCCGGCACGACACACTGCCGATCCCCAGCTGAGTGGGATCGGCATTGCTGCGCGCCCGCACCAAGATGGAGGCGTAAGTCTCCCCTCGCCCCGCAGCCTCCGCGGTGAGCGTCACCACGACGGCTGCAGTTGTAGGGGGGACCAACTGCCCCTTTCCACCTTTCCCCTTCCCCTTCCCTTTCCCCTTCCCTTTCCCCTTGCCCTTGCCGGTCGTCTGCGACTGGCTGGGTGCGGGGGTGGCGGGGACGGCAGGGACGGCAGGGACGGCCGCTGCCGACTTCTTCCCTTTACCCTTCCCCCCGCGGCCCACTTTCGTCCACTCGTTGGACGGAGTGGTCGCAGGGAGAAGGGCCACGTCTTCCACCTGGGTGGAGGAGGACGGCCCCGGCCGGCTTTGCCTCTTATCCGCCGCAAGCGGCGGCCGGAGGCTTTTTTCCGGCAGGAGCCGGTCCTCGATGCCTGCCAGGCAGGCTCTCGTGAAGGCCCTCTCCTCCATTACTACCTTGCGGATGATATCCTCAAGGTCGGAGGAGGGGCCCTCTAGTGCCGGGCTCGCCTTAGCCCGTGGTGGCTGGGCCGAAGCAGGGCCCTCTGCCACAGGGCTCGCCTCGGCCTGTTGAGGCCGGGCCGTGGCTTCAGCCAGCTTCTGACGAAGCTGGTTGACCTCTGACTGCAGGCGATCCACCCTCGCCTGCAGTTGCCGCGTCTCGTCGCAGGCCGTCCGCTGAACGAGTTCAGCGACGACACCGCGCATGCTCGCGGCCCGACATTTCAGGGCCTTCTGGAAGGTGCCCTTGAGGTTGGAGGACTTAGAGGCGACCTCTACAATCTCCTCCTCGTCCTCCTCCGCCATCCTTTCCAGTTCCGCCAAAGAGTGGTCCGCGTACACGACCCGTGACGCACCGTAACCGGACTTGGCCCGGGCGACGTACGCACGCTTCTCTTTGGCGGCAACCCGCTCCTCCAGCTCTTGCTGGAGCTGCACCTTCCGTGCCAGGTCCACCTGTCGCTGGGCGTCCGCGAGCCCCACGACGTGGGTATCCGCGGCCGTCGTCGTCGGCTTTTTAGCCTTCGACGACGGCTTGGACCCCGAGGCCGAAGAACTCTCGGACCCACAACTCAGAAAGGCCCGCTTCCGCGACCGCGAGCCTCTCGCGTCCGACGCACCAGCAAGCGAGTCGTTGTCGGACGACTCCGCCCCTCCGAAATAACTAGCCGCAGACGGCGCGCGGCTAGGCTCTGACGCTGGTGCGTAACCTAACCTAACCTTTTTTTTTTTTTTTTTTTTTTTTTTTTTTTTTTTTTTTTTTTTTTTACGCTGGGAAAAAATGCGTTACGCATGCCCACCCGTCGGGGGACGGGAGGGGTATGTGGGACTCCCCGGGCGGACCCGGTATACCCACTAAAACGACCCAGCGCATTCCCGCTTCGTCACAGTGGCGGGGGACTGGGAAACCGGCACAGCCTTTACTTCCAGTCCTCCGCCGACGATTGCCAGGCAGACCCCCTCACACCCTCACGGGTGCGGGGGGTCGGGAATGACCGACGAAGGTGACGGGTGCAATGCGGGCGAAGGCACCCCCGTGCCTGTCGCCCGCCCGTCACCATGAGGAGGGAGGGCACGACGCCTTCTCCCCCTTCTTCGTCTGCGGAGCGGCGCAGCGAGAGGGTCGTCCTCCCGCGCGCGCTCCGCCTCCTCCTTTTGCGACATCACGTCCTCGCAAAAGGAGGCTACCGCCGACCAGGCCTGCTCACTCCCCAGCATGGCGTCGACCACGCCGGGAAGCGAGAGGTCCGGTCCGACCACCGCGGTCAGACCGCGGCGCAGCTCGGACCACGCCGGGCACACCTCGAGGGTGTGCTGCGCCGTGTCCTCTACCGCGCCGCAGTCGTGGCACGCCGGGGTCTCCTCCCTCCCGATCCGGTGCAGGTGCGATCCGAAACAGCCATGTCCGGATAACACCTGCACCAGACGGAAAGAGAGGAAACCGTGGGACCGCTCGAGCCAGCCCTTCAGGACCGGACCGAGCGCGTCCAACGTCCGGCGGCCAAAGGCGGCGCTGGCGAGGTCCTCCGTCCAATGGAGGACGATGGCGTCCTTCGCCTCTCGCCGCACCGCCTCCCGCTCTTCGCCCGTGGGGCGCTCCCCGAGCGCCTTTCGGCGCGCCGTCCACTCGTACACTCTGGCGAGCACCCACGCCTCCAGCTCCCAAGGAGGGGTGCCGGCCAGAGCGCACGCCGCCGAAAAGCCCACTGAGCGGTAGGCCCTCGCCACCCGCTGTGCAATAGCCCGCTGGGGCCTGCGGATGGCGGTAGCATTCTCCCTCCTATGGAGGGAGTCCGCCCAGATGGGAGCCCCGTACAGGGCCATGCTCCGCAAAATGCCGGCATAGAGGCGCCGGCACTTTGCCTTGGGCCCCCCCAGGTTTGGGAGGAGCCATGAGAGGGCGCCCGCGGCCTTCAACAGGCGCGTCGACAGCCCGCTGAAATGCGGGCCGAAGCGCCACCTGTCGTCCAGCACCAGCCCCAAATATTTCATCTGGGGCTGGACCCCTATACGGACGCCCTCCACGACGATGTGGGCGTCGGCAGGGCAGCGCTGCCGGGGACCGCGAAAGAACACGGCCTCCGTTTTGTGCAGCGCCACCCTCAATCCCAGGCGGCGGATCCTTTCTGCCACCAAGGACCCGCCAGCCGAGGCCAGAATGGCCGCGTCGGCAAAGTTCCTCCCCCGGGCAGTGAGCAGAGTGTCATCCGCGTAGCAGATGACACTCGTGCCCGGGAGGAGGGCACCCCGCAGCAGCCAGTTGAACCCGATGTTCCACAAGGGGGGGCCTAGCACCGATCCCTGTGGAACACCGGACTCTGCGCCGTACCGCCTCAAACCTAACCTAACCTAACCTAACCTAACCTAACCTAACCTTTTTTTTTTTTTTTTTTTTACGCTGGGAAAAAATGCATTACGCATACCCAACCGTCGGGGGACGGGAGGGGTATGTGGGACTCCCCGGGTGGACCCGGTATACCCACTAAAACGACCCAGCGCATTCCCGCTTCGTCACAGTGGTGGGGGACTGGGAAACCGGCACAGCCTTTACTTCCAGTCCTCCGCCGACGATTGCTAGGCGGACCCCCTCACACCCTCACGGGTGTGGGGGGTCGGGAATGACCGACGAAGGTGACGGGTGCAATGCGGGCGAAGGCACCCCCGCGCCTGTCGCCCGCCCGTCACCATGAGGAGGGAGGGCACGACGCCTTCTCCCCCTTCTTCGTCTGCGGAGCGGCGCAGCGAGAGGGTCGTCCTCCCGCGCGCGCTCCGCCTCCTCCTTTTGCGACATCACGTCCTCGCAAAAGGAGGCTACGGCTGACCAGGCCTCCTCACTCCCCAGCATGGCGTCGACCACGCCGGGAAGCGAGAGGTCCGGTCCGACCACCGCGGTCAGACCGCGGCGCAGCTCGGACCACGCCGGGCACACCTCGAGGGTGTGCTGCGCCGTGTCCTCCGCCGCGCCGCAGTCGTGGCACGCCGGGGTCTCCTCCCTCCCGATCCGGTGCAGGTGCGATCCGAAACAGCCATGTCCGGATAACACCTGCACCAGACGGAAAGAGAGGAAACCGTGGGACCGCTCGAGCCAGCCCTTCAGGACCGGACCGAGCGCGTCCAACGTCCGGCGGCCAAAGGCGGCGCTGGCGAGGTCCTCCGTCCAATGGAGGACGATGGCGTCCTTCGCCTCTCGCCGCACCGCCTCCCGCTCTTCGCCCGTGGGGCGCTCCCCGAGCGCCTTTCGGCGCGCCGTCCACTCGTACACTCTGGCGAGCACCCACGCCTCCAGCTCCCAAGGAGGGGTGCCGGCCAGAGCGCACGCCGCCGAAAAGCCCACTGAGCGGTAGGCCCTCGCCACCCGCTGTGCAATAGCCCGCTGGGGCCTGCGGATGGCGGTAGCATTCTCCCTCCTATGGAGGGAGTCCGCCCAGATGGGAGCCCCGTAGAGGGCCATGCTCCGCAAAATGCCGGCATAGAGGCGCCGGCACTTTGCCTTTGGTCCCCCCAGGTTTGGGAGGAGCCATGAGAGGGCGTCCGCGGCCTTCAGCAGGCGCGTCGACAGCCCGCTGAAATGCGGGCCGAAGCGCCACCTGTCGTCCAGCACCAGTCCCAGATATTTCATCTGGGGCTGGACCCCTATACGGACGCCCTCCACGACGATGTGGGCGTCGGCAGGGCAGCGCTGCCGGGGACCGCGAAAGAACACGGCCTCCGTTTTGTGCAGCGCCACCCTCAATCCCAGGCGGCGGATCCTTTCTGCCACCAAGGACCCGCCAGCCGAGGCCAGAATGGCCGCGTCGGCAAAGTTCCTCCCCCGGGCAGTGAGCAGAGTGTCGTCCGCGTAGCAGATGACACTCGTGCCCGGGAGGAGGGCACCCCGCAGCAGCCAGTTGAACCCGATGTTCCACAAGGGGGGGCCTAGCACCGACCCCTGTGGAACACCGGACTCTGCGCCGTACCGCCTCACCGTGGCCGATTTGTCTACGAGGAGGACCTCTCGGCCCTCCAAGTAGTCGGCCAGGAGGCTCCGCAGATATTGGGGTACTCCGTGATACCGGAGCGCCTCCAATATCGTCGAGTGGGGGACGGAGTTGAAGGCGTTGGCAATGTCGAATGACACCGCCAGCACTCCGTCCCCCGCCTCCACCGCCTCCTTCACCTGGCCCTTGAGTAGGGCCAGCGCGTCGATCGTCGAACGCCCACGACGGAACCCGAATTGGGCGTCCGACAGATCCGGCCCTACCCCCCGCAGGTGGCTCTCCAGCCTCCCGGCGACGATCCCCTCGAACAGTTTACCGACCTCATCGAGCAGAACGATGGGCCGGTATGCCGAGGGGGAGTCCACCGGGCGACCCTCCTTTCGGAGCAGGCAAAGCTGCCCCTCCTTCCACAGTTTCGGGAACCTCCCAGCCGTAAAACACGCGCTGAAGAGGTCCCGAAACCTGGCCTCCATTTGGGTGGCGGCGATCGCCACCACCCGTGCGGGGACGCCGTCCGGTCCGGGGGCGGTCTTCTTCGCGCGGAGGCTCAGAACCCCCGCGTAGAATTCCGCCGCCGTGACCGGGGGCACCTCTGCCTCCGGCGGAGCCGCCCCTTGCGGGGGATCCATCGCTGGAGGGGTGAAGTCGGTCCTGCGCGGAAACAGGGACCGAACCACCCCATCCAGCAACGCTGGCTCGAGGGTCTCCGACAGTGGGGGACCATAGGGGCGGAGCTGGTTCCGCGCCGCCTTATATGGCCTCCCATAGGGATCTCTGTCGAGACCCTCCAGCATCTCGGCCCTCGCCGAGTCTTGCGCAGCGCCCATCGCAGACTTGAGGGCCACCGTAGCCTCTCGGTAAGAGGCGTACAGGCGGTCCTCCTCTGCCCGGACTCGGTTTTGGGCGCTGCGCCGTCGGCTCCGCGCGTAGGCCCTTCTGGCCGCCACGCAGGTGGCCCGGAGACCCGCCAGCTCCTCCGTCCACCAGTACACGGCGCGACGGGGAGGCGGACGGCGAGACCGAGGCATGCTGGAGTTGCACACCTCGGTCAAGGACCCCCGCAGCCGGACCGCTGCGGCGTCCACGTCCGGGACCTCCTCGACAGGGGGAGGCGACAGCCAGTCCTGGAGGAAGGCGGCCTCCTTGGCTGCCTCCCGGTCAAGGCGGGTGAGCGCCCACCGCGGGAAGGGAGATTGCCCAGCGCGGGCCGTCCCCCCTCCCCGCTGGGTGGAGATGTCGAACCGCACATAACGGTGGTCCGACAAGGTCTCCACCAGCTCCACCCGCCAGTTCACGACGCGGGCGGCAAGCGCGGGGGTGGCGAACGAGACGTCCACCACCGACCCGCCCTGTTGCCGCACACACGTGTGGACCGCCCCCCTGTTGAGGAGGGACACACCGCACGAGGCCGCCCAAAACTCGACGGCACGTCCCCGGACGTTGCACCCGGCGACCGGGTTGCCCCAGGCCACCGACTTGGCGTTTAGGTCGCCTAACACCACGACCTGGCGTGGTGCCGCCCTCCCTACGACAGCAGTGAGGATCTCGAGGAAATCCTCAAAGTCCGAGAGAGGGCGGTTTGGGGAGAAATACACCCCCACCATCGCTATCTCTCCCCACGCGGCGGCCACGTATCCCGGTCCCCTCTCTAAGAGCGAGAGGGGAGGGGAGTCTGTGGAAGACCGCGCCACCAACGCCACCAAGCCGTCCCGGTCGCCCAGCCAACGGCCAGGGACCGAGTAGGGTTCGGCGACCACCGCCAAGTCCACCAACCACTCAGCCATGGTCTGCATCAGCAGATCCTGGGCTGTCCTGCAGTGGTTGGTGTTCGCCTGAAGGATGCGATGTTCGACCGTGGCCATCAGTCGGACATCGCAACCTCCTCCGCAGCCGCCGCAGGAACGGCGGTGTTAGCGGCAGCAGCAGGTGCAGGCCCGGTCGGCGCCTGCGCTTTGCCACGCTTAGGGGGGGGATTGCACTTCCTCCCCTTCATGACGTGGCCTGCCCGGCGGCCACTGGCGGCACACACCGCGCAGTGCGGCGTGGCGGCCTGGCAGGAGGCGGCTTTGTGGCCCTCCTTGCCGCAGCGGTAGCATGTGTCCGTCCTGTCAACCTTGGACGGACACAGGGGCCGGGTGTGGCCGATGCCGAAGCACCGGAAACACCGCAGAGGCTGGTCCTCGAGTGCCCGGACTGCGCCCGAGCTGAACCCGACTTGAAGCCGTCCTTTCGCAAGGACGGCTTTGGCAGCTGCGACTGGGCACTCGAGGCGGATGGTGCCCATTCCGCCGCGGCCGGGCCTTATGTCCCGGCCTTGGACCGCCGCGGCGCCACAGCCCCCTACCGCTGCGACCGCCGCCACCACCTCCTCCTTGGTGACGGAGTCATCCAACTCCGTCACCTCGATTTCCGCCGACTTGACCGGCCGGGCCACCTTGGCAGAGTCCGCGATGACCTCTTGCAGCTTGGCTGCAAAGAGGTCAGCGCGGGCGCTCCCCTCGGCCCCCGGGAACTCGAAAATTCGAGCCCCGGCCTGCGTCCGCCGGCACGACACACTGCCGATCCCCAGTTGCGTGGGATCGGCATTGCCGCGCGCCCGCGCCAAGATGGAGGCGTAGGTCTCCCCTCGCCCCGCAGCCTCCGTGGTGAGCGTCACCACGACGGCCGCAGTTTTAGGGGGGACCAACTGCCCCTTTCCTCCTCTCCCTTTCCCTTTCCCCTTGCCCTTGCCGGTCGTCTGCGACTGGCTGGGTGCGGGGGTGGCGGGGACGGCAGGGACGGCAGGGACGGCAGGGTTGGCCGCTGCCGACTTTTTGCCCTTCCCTTTACCCCTCCCCCTCCGGCCCACTTTCGTCCACTCGTTGGACGGAGTGGTCGACGGGAGAAGGGCCACGTCTTCCACCTGGGAGGAGGTGGACGGCCCCGGCCGGCTTTGCCTCTTATCCGCCGCAAGCGGCGGCCGAAGGCTTTTTTCCGGCAGGAGCCGGTCCTCGATGCCTGCCAGGCAGGCTCTCGTGAAGGCCCTCTCCTCCATTATCACCTTGCGGATGATATCCTCAAGGTTGGAGGAGGGGCCCTCCGCTGCAGGGCTCGCCTTAGCCCGTGGTGGCTGGGCCGAGGCAGGGCCCTCTGCCACAGGGCTCACCTCGGCCTGTTGAGGCCGGGCCGTGGCTTCAGCCAGCTTCTGACGAAGCTGGTTGACCTCCGACTGCAGGCGATCCACCCTCGCCTGCAGTTGCCGCGTCTCGTCGGAGGCCGTCCGCTGAATGAGTTCAGCGACGACTCCGCGCAAGCTCGCGGCCCGACACTTCAGGGCCTTCTGAAATGTGCCCTTCAGGTTGGAGGACTTAGAGGCGACCTCCACAATCTCCTCCTCGTCCTCCTCCGCCATCCTTTGCAGTTCCGCCAAAGAGTGGTCCGCGTACACAACCCGGGACGCACCGTACCCGGACTTGGCCCGGGCGACGTACGCACGCTTCTCCTTGGCGGCAACCCGCTCCTCCAGCTCTTGCTGGAGCTGGACCTTCCGTGCCAGGTCTACCTGGCGCTGGGCGTCCGCGAGCCCAACGACGTGGGTATCCGCGGCCGTTGTCGTCGGCTTTTTAGCCTTCGACAACGGTTTGGACCCCGAGGCCGAAGAACTCTCGGACCCACAACTTCGGAAGACCCGCTTCCGCGACCGCGAGCCACTCGCGTCCGACGCACCAACAAGCGAGTCGTAACCTAACCTTTTTTTTTTTTTTTTTTTTTTATACGCTGGGAAAAAATGCGTTACGCATACCCACCCGTCGGGGGACGGGAGGGGTATGTGGGACTCCCCGGGCGGACCCGGTATACCCACTAAAACGACCCAGCGCATTCCCGCTTCGTCACAGTGGCGGGGGACTGGGAAACCGGCACAGCCTTTACTTCCAGTCCTCCGCCGACGATTGCTAGGCGGACCCCCTCACACCCTCACGGGTGTGGGGGGTCGGGAATGACCGACGAAGGTGACGGCTGCAATGCGGGCGAAGGCACCCCCGCGCCTGTCGCCCGCCCGTCACCATGAGGAGGGAGGGCACGACGCCTTCTCCCCCTTCTTCGTCTGCGGAGCGGCGCAGCGAGAGGGTCGTCCTCCCGCGCGCGCTCCGCCTCCTCCTTTTGCGACATCACGTCCTCGCAAAAGGAGGCTACCGCCGACCAGGCCTGCTCACTCCCCAGCATGGCGTCGACCACGCCGGGAAGCGAGAGGTCCGGTCCGACCACCGCGGTCAGACCGCGGCGCAGCTCGGACCACGCCGGGCACACCTCGAGGGTGTGCTGCGCCGTGTCTTCCACCGCGCCGCAGTCGTGGCACTCCGGGGTCTCCTCCCTCCCGATCCGGTGCAGGTGCGATCCGAAACAGCCGTGTCCGGATAACACCTGCACCAGACGGAAAGAGAGGAAACCGTGGGACCGCTCGAGCCAGCCCTTCAGGACCGGACCGAGCGCGTCCAACGTCCGGCGGCCAAAGGCGGCGCTGGCGAGGTCCTCCGTCCAATGGAGGACGATGGCGTCCTTCGCCTCTCGCCGCACCGCCTCCCGCTCTTCGCCCGTGGGGCGCTCCCCGAGCGCCTTTCGGCGCGCCGTCCACTCGTACACTCTGGCGAGCACCCACGCCTCCAGCTCCCAAGGAGGGGTGCCGGCCAGAGCGCACGCCGCCGAAAAGCCCACTGAGCGGTAGGCCCTCGCCACCCGCTGTGCAATAGCCCGCTGGGGCCTGCGGATGGCGGTAGCATTCTCCCTCCTATGGAGGGAGTCCGCCCAGATGGGAGCCCCGTAGAGGGCCATGCTCCGCAAAATGCCGGCATAGAGGCGCCGGCACTTTGCTTTTGGTCCCCCCAGGTTTGGGAGGAGCCATGAGAGGGCGTCCGCGGCCTTCAACAAGCGCGTCGACAGCCCGCTGAAATGCGGGCCGAAGCGCCACCTGTCGTCCAGCACCAGTCCCAGATATTTCATCTGGGGCTGGACCCCTATACGGACGCCCTCCACGACGATGTGGGCGTCGGCAGGGCAGCGCTGCCGGGGACCGCGAAAGAACACGGCCTCCGTTTTGTGCAGCGCCACCCTCAATCCCAGGCGGCGGATCCTTTCTGCCACCAAGGACCCGCCAGCCGAGGCCAGAATGGCCGCGTCGGCAAAGTTCCTCCCCCGGGCAGTGAGCAGAGTGTCATCCGCGTAGCAGATGACACTCGTGCCCGGGAGGAGGGCACCCCGCAGCAGCCAGTTGAACCCGATGTTCCACAAGGGGGGGCCTAGCACCGACCCCTGTGGAACACCGGACTCTGCGCCGTACCGCCTCACCGTGGCCGATTTGTCCACGAGGAGGACCTCTCGGCCCTCCAAGTAGTCGGCCAGGAGGTCCCGCAGGTATTGGGGCACTCCGTGATACCGGAGCGCCTCCAATATCGTCGCATGGGGGACGGAGTTGAAGGCGTTGGCAATGTCGAATGACACCGCCAGCACTCCGTCCCCCGCCTCCACCGCCTCCTTCACCTGGTCCTTGAGTAGGGCCAGCGCGTCGATCGTCGAACGCCCACGACGGAAACCGAATTGGGCGTCCGACAGATCCGGCCCTACCCCCCGCATGTGGCTGTCTAGCCTCCCGGCGACGATCCCCTCGAACAGTTTACCGACCTCATCGAGCAGAACGATGGGCCGGTATGCCGAGGGGGAGTCCACCGGGCGACCCTCCTTTCGGAGCAGGCAAAGCTGCCCCTCCTTCCACAGTTTCGGGAACCTCCCAGCCGTAAAACACGCGCTGAAGAGGTCCCGAAACCTGTCCTCCATTTGGGTGGCGGCGATCGCCACCACCCGTGCGGGGACGCCGTCCGGTCCGGGGGCGGTCTTCTTCGCGCGGAGGCTCAGAACCCCCGCGTAGAATTCCGCCGCCGTGACCGGGGGCACCTCTGCCTCCGGCGGAGCCGCCCCTTGCGGGGGATCCATCGCTGGAGGGGTGAAGTCGGTCCTGCGCGGAAACAGGGACCGGACCACCCCATACAGCAACGCTGGCTCGAGGGTCTCCGACAGTGGGGGACCATAGGGGCGGAGCTGGTTCCGCGCCGCCTTATATGGCCTCCCATAGGGATCTCTGTCGAGACCCTCCAGCATCTCGGCCCTCGCCGAGTCTTGCGCAGCGCCCATCGCAGACTTGAGGGCCACCGTAGCCTCTCGGTAAGAGGCGTACAGGCGGTCCTCCTCTGCCCGGACTCGGTTTTGGGCGCTGCGCCGTCGGCTCCGCGCGTAGGCCCTTCTGGCCGCCACGCAGGTGGCCCGGAGCCCCGCCAGCTCCTCCGTCCACCAGTACACGGCGCGACGGGGAGGCGGACGGCGAGACCGAGGCATGCTGGAGTTGCACACCTCGGTCAAGGACCCCCGCAGCCTGACCGCTGCGGCGTCCACGTCCGGGACCTCCTCGACAGGGGGAGGCGACAGCCAGTCCTGGAGGAAGGCGGCCTCCTTGGCTGCCTCCCGGTCCAGGCGGGTGAGCGCCCACCGCGGGAAGGGAGATTGCCCAGCGCGGGCCGTCCCCCCTCCCCGCTGTGTGGAGATGTCGAACCGCACATAACGGTGGTCCGACAAGGTCTCCACCAGCTCCACCCGCCAGTTCACGACGCGGGCGGCAAGCGCGGGGGTGGCGAACGAGACGTCCACCACCGACCCACCCTGTTGCCGCACACACGTGTGGACCGCCCCCCTGTTGAGGAGGGACACACGTCGTAACCTAACCTAACCTAACCTAACCTAACCTTTTTTTTTTTTTTTTTTTTTTTTTTTTTTACGCTGGGAAAAAAATGCATTACGCATACCCAACCGTCGGGGGACGGGAGGGGTATGTGGGACTCCCCGGGTAGACCCGGTATACCCACTAAAACGACCCAGCGCATTCCCGCTTCGTCACAGTGGCGGGGGACTGGGAAACCGGCACAGCCTTTACTTCCAGTCCTCCGCCGACGATTGCCAGGCAGACCCCCTCACACCCTCACGGGTGTGG
The DNA here is from genome assembly GCA_964057025.1 of Standfussiana lucernea. NCBI lineage: Eukaryota > Metazoa > Arthropoda > Insecta > Lepidoptera > Noctuidae > Standfussiana > Standfussiana lucernea. The sequence goes on along the minus strand of OZ059798.1, from coordinate 17,046,623 downwards.
GGGGTCGGGAATGACCGACGAAGGTGACGGGTGCAATGCGGGCGAAGGCACCCCCGCGCCTGTCGCCCGCCCGTCACCATGAGGAGGGAGGGCACGACGCCTTCTCCCCCTTCTTCGTCTGCGGAGCGGCGCAGCGAGAGGGTCGTCCTCCCGCGCGCGCTCCGCCTCCTCCTTTTGCGACATCACGTCCTCGCAAAAGGAGGCTACGGCTGACCAGGCCTCCTCACTCCCCAGCATGGCGTCGACCACGCCGGGAAGCGAGAGGTCCGGTCCGACCACCGCGGTCAGACCGCGGCGCAGCTCGGACCACGCCGGGCACACCTCGAGGGTGTGCTGCGCCGTGTCCTCCGCCGCGCCGCAGTCGTGGCACGCCGGGGTCTCCTCCCTCCCGATCCGGTGCAGGTGCGATCCGAAACAGCCATGTCCGGATAACACCTGCACCAGACGGAAAGAGAGGAAACCGTGGGACCGCTCGAGCCAGCCCTTCAGGACCGGACCGAGCGCGTCCAACGTCCGGCGGCCAAAGGCGGCGCTGGCGAGGTCCTCCGAACCTAACCTAACCTAACCTAACCTTTTTTTTTTTTTTTTTTTTTTTTTTTTTTTTTTTTTACGCTGGGAAAAAATGCATTACGCATACCCAACCGTCGGGGGACGGGAGGGGTATGTGGGACTCCCCGGGTGGACCCGGTATACCCACTAAAACGACCCAGCGCATTCCCGCTTCGTCACAGTGGTGGGGGACTGGGAAACCGGCACAGCCTTTACTTCCAGTCCTCCGCCGACGATTGCTAGGCGATTGCTAGGCGGACCCCCTCACACCCTCACGGGTGTGGGGGGTCGGGAATGACCGACGAAGGTGACGGGTGCAATGCGGGCGAAGGCACCCCCGCGCCTGTCGCCCGCCCGTCACCATGAGGAGGGAGGGCACGACGCCTTCTCCCCCTTCTTCGTCTGCGGAGCGGCGCAGCGAGAGGGTCGTCCTCCCGCGCGCGCTCCGCCTCCTCCTTTTGCGACATCACGTCCTCGCAAAAGGAGGCTACGGCTGACCAGGCCTCCTCACTCCCCAGCATGGCGTCGACCACGCCGGGAAGCGAGAGGTCCGGTCCGACCACCGCGGTCAGACCGCGGCGCAGCTCGGACCACGCCGGGCACACCTCGAGGGTGTGCTGCGCCGTGTCCTCCGCCACGCCGCAGTCGTGGCACGCCGGGGTCTCCTCCCTCCCGATCCGGTGCAGGTGCGATCCGAAACAGCCATGTCCGGATAACACCTGCACCAGACGGAAAGAGAGGAAACCGTGGGACCGCTCGAGCCAGCCCTTCAGGACCGGACCGAGCGCGTCCAACGTCCGGCGGCCAAAGGCGGCGCTGGCGAGGTCCTCCGTCCAATGGAGGACGATGGCGTCCTTCGCCTCTCGCCGCACCGCCTCCCGCTCTTCGCCCGTGGGGCGCTCCCCGAGCGCCTTTCGGCGCGCCGTCCACTCGTACACTCTGGCGAGCACCCACGCCTCCAGCTCCCAAGGAGGGGTGCCGGCCAGAGCGCACGCCGCCGAAAAGCCCACTGAGCGGTAGGCCCTCGCCACCCGCTGTGCAATAGCCCGCTGGGGCCTGCGGATGGCGGTAGCATTCTCCCTCCTATGGAGGGAGTCCGCCCAGATGGGAGCCCCGTAGAGGGCCATGCTCCGCAAAATGCCGGCATAGAGGCGCCGGCACTTTGCCTTTGGTCCCCCCAGGTTTGGGAGGAGCCATGAGAGGGCGTCCGCGGCCTTCAGCAGGCGCGTCGACAGCCCGCTGAAATGCGGGCCGAAGCGCCACCTGTCGTCCAGCACCAGTCCCAGATATTTCATCTGGGGCTGGACCCCTATACGGACGCCCTCCACGACGATGTGGGCGTCGGCAGGGCAGCGCTGCCGGGGACCGCGAAAGAACACGGCCTCCGTTTTGTGCAGCGCCACCCTCAATCCCAGGCGGCGGATCCTTTCTGCCACCAAGGACCCGCCAGCCGAGGCCAGAATGGCCGCGTCGGCAAAGTTCCTCCCCCGGGCAGTGAGCAGAGTGTCGTCCGCGTAGCAGATGACACTCGTGCCCGGGAGGAGGGCACCCCGCAGCAGCCAGTTGAACCCGATGTTCCACAAGGGGGGGCCTAGCACCGACCCCTGTGGAACACCGGACTCTGCGCCGTACCGCCTCACCGTGGCCGATTTGTCTACGAGGAGGACCTCTCGGCCCTCCAAGTAGTCGGCCAGGAGGCTCCGCAGATATTGGGGTACTCCGTGATACCGGAGCGCCTCCAATATCGTCGAGTGGGGGACGGAGTTGAAGGCGTTGGCAATGTCGAATGACACCGCCAGCACTCCGTCCCCCGCCTCCACCGCCTCCTTCACCTGGCCCTTGAGTAGGGCCAGCGCGTCGATCGTCGAACGCCCACGACGGAACCCGAATTGGGCGTCCGACAGATCCGGCCCTACCCCCCGCAGGTGGCTCTCCAGCCTCCCGGCGACGATCCCCTCGAACAGTTTACCGACCTCATCGAGCAGAACGATGGGCCGGTATGCCGAGGGGGAGTCCACCGGGCGACCCTCCTTTCGGAGCAGGCAAAGCTGCCCCTCCTTCCACAGTTTCGGGAACCTCCCAGCCGTAAAACACGCGCTGAAGAGGTCCCGAAACCTGGCCTCCATTTGGGTGGCGGCGATCGCCACCACCCGTGCGGGGACGCCGTCCGGTCCGGGGGCGGTCTTCTTCGCGCGGAGGCTCAGAACCCCCGCGTAGAATTCCGCCGCCGTGACCGGGGGCACCTCTGCCTCCGGCGGAGCCGCCCCTTGCGGGGGATCCATCGCTGGAGGGGTGAAGTCGGTCCTGCGCGGAAACAGGGACCGAACCACCCCATCCAGCAACGCTGGCTCGAGGGTCTCCGACAGTGGGGGACCATAGGGGCGGAGCTGGTTCCGCGCCGCCTTATATGGCCTCCCATAGGGATCTCTGTCGAGACCCTCCAGCATCTCGGCCCTCGCCGAGTCTTGCGCAGCGCCCATCGCAGACTTGAGGGCCACCGTAGCCTCTCGGTAAGAGGCGTACAGGCGGTCCTCCTCTGCCCGGACTCGGTTTTGGGCGCTGCGCCGTCGGCTCCGCGCGTAGGCCCTTCTGGCCGCCACGCAGGTGGCCCGGAGCCCCGCCAGCTCCTCCGTCCACCAGTACACGGCGCGACGGGGAGGCGGACGGCGAGACCGAGGCATGCTGGAGTTGCACACCTCGGTCAAGGACCCCCGCAGCCGGACCGCTGCGGCGTCCACATCCGGGACCTCCTCGACAGGGGGAGGCGACAGCCAGTCCTGGAGGAAGGCGGCCTCCTTGGCTGCCTCCCGGTCAAGGCGGGTGAGCGCCCACCGCGGGAAGGGAGATTGCCCAGCGCGGGCCGTCCCCCCTCCCCGCTGGGTGGAGATGTCGAACCGCACATAACGGTGGTCCGACAAGGTCTCCACCAGCTCCACCCGCCAGTTCACGACGCGGGCGGCAAGCGCGGGGGTGGCGAACGAGACGTCCACCACCGACCCGCCCTGTTGCCGCACACACGTGTGGACCGCCCCCCTGTTGAGGAGGGACACACCGCACGAGGCCGCCCAAAACTCGACGGCACGTCCCCGGACGTTGCACCCGGCGACCGGGTTGCCCCAGGCCACCGACTTGGCGTTTAGGTCGCCTAACACCACGACCTGGCGTGGTGCCGCCCTCCCTACGACAGCAGTGAGGATCTCGAGGAAATCCTCAAAGTCCGAGAGAGGGCGGTTTGGGGAGAAATACACCCCCACCATCGCTATCTCTCCCCACGCGGCGGCCACGTATCCCGGTCCCCTCTCTAAGAGCGAGAGGGGAGGGGAGTCTGTGGAAGACCGCGCCACCAACGCCACCAAGCCGTCCCGGTCGCCCAGCCAACGGCCAGGGACCGAGTAGGGTTCGGCGACCACCGCCAAGTCCACCAACCACTCAGCCATGGTCTGCATCAGCAGATCCTGGGCTGTCCTGCAGTGGTTGGTGTTCGCCTGAAGGATGCGATGTTCGACCGTGGCCATCAGTCGGACATCGCAACCTCCTCCGCAGCCGCCGCAGGAACGGCGGTGTTAGCGGCAGCAGCAGGTGCAGGCCCGGTCGGCGCCTGCGCTTTGCCACGCTTAGGGGGGGGATTGCACTTCCTCCCCTTCATGACGTGGCCTGCCCGGCGGCCACTGGCGGCACACACCGCGCAGTGCGGCGTGGCGGCCTGGCAGGAGGCGGCTTTGTGGCCCTCCTTGCCGCAGCGGTAGCATGTGTCCGTCCTGTCAACCTTGGACGGACACAGGGGCCGGGTGTGGCCGATGCCGAAGCACCGGAAACACCGCAGAGGCTGGTCCTCGAGTGCCCGGACTGCGCCCGAGCTGAACCCGACTTGAAGCCGTCCTTTCGCAAGGACGGCTTTGGCAGCTGCGACTGGGCACTCGAGGCGGATGGTGCCCATTCCGCCGCGGCCGGGCCTTATGTCCCGGCCTTGGACCGCCGCGGCGCCACAGCCCCCTACCGCTGCGACCGCCGCCACCACCTCCTCCTTGGTGACGGAGTCATCCAACTCCGTCACCTCGATTTCCGCCGACTTGACCGGCCGGGCCACCTTGGCAGAGTCCGCGATGACCTCTTGCAGCTTGGCTGCAAAGAGGTCAGCGCGGGCGCTCCCCTCGGCCCCCGGGAACTCGAAAATTCGAGCCCCGGCCTGCGTCCGCCGGCACGACACACTGCCGATCCCCAGTTGCGTGGGATCGGCATTGCCGCGCGCCCGCGCCAAGATGGAGGCGTAGGTCTCCCCTCGCCCCGCAGCCTCCGTGGTGAGCGTCACCACGACGGCCGCAGTTTTAGGGGGGACCAACTGCCCCTTTCCTCCTCTCCCTTTCCCTTTCCCCTTGCCCTTGCCGGTCGTCTGCGACTGGCTGGGTGCGGGGGTGGCGGGGACGGCAGGGACGGCAGGGACGGCAGGGTTGGCCGCTGCCGACTTTTTGCCCTTCCCTTTACCCCTCCCCCTCCGGCCCACTTTCGTCCACTCGTTGGACGGAGTGGTCGACGGGAGAAGGGCCACGTCTTCCACCTGGGAGGAGGTGGACGGCCCCGGCCGGCTTTGCCTCTTATCCGCCGCAAGCGGCGGCCGAAGGCTTTTTTCCGGCAGGAGCCGGTCCTCGATGCCTGCCAGGCAGGCTCTCGTGAAGGCCCTCTCCTCCATTATCACCTTGCGGATGATATCCTCAAGGTTGGAGGAGGGGCCCTCCACTGCAGGGCTCGCCTTAGCCCGTGGTGGCTGGGCCGAGGCAGGGCCCTCTGCCACAGGGCTCACCTCGGCCTGTTGAGGCCGGGCCGTGGCTTCAGCCAGCTTCTGACGAAGCTGGTTGACCTCCGACTGCAGGCGATCCACCCTCGCCTGCAGTTGCCGCGTCTCGTCGGAGGCCGTCCGCTGAATGAGTTCAGCGACGACTCCGCGCAAGCTCGCGGCCCGACACTTCAGGGCCTTCTGAAATGTGCCCTTCAGGTTGGAGGACTTAGAGGCGACCTCCACAATCTCCTCCTCGTCCTCCTCCGCCATCCTTTGCAGTTCCGCCAAAGAGTGGTCCGCGTACACAACCCGGGACGCACCGTACCCGGACTTGGCCCGGGCGACGTACGCACGCTTCTCCTTGGCGGCAACCCGCTCCTCCAGCTCTTGCTGGAGCTGGACCTTCCGTGCCAGGTCTACCTGGCGCTGGGCGTCCGCGAGCCCAACGACGTGGGTATCCGCGGCCGTTGTCGTCGGCTTTTTAGCCTTCGACAACGGTTTGGACCCCGAGGCCGAAGAACTCTCGGACCCACAACTTCGGAAGACCCGCTTCCGCGACCGCGAGCCACTCGCGTCCGACGCACCAACAAGCGAGTCGTTGTCGGACGACTCCGCCCCTCCAAAATAACTAGCCGCAGACGGCGCGCGGCTAGGCTCTGACGCTGGTGCGTCGGGGTGGCCCTGAGAAGGGCCTTTGGGTTGGCCCTGAGAAGGGCCTTTGGGTTGGCCCTGAGAAGGGCCTTTTGATTTTAAAAACCGCCCGCGGGCGCACCGCGAGGGTGTACCAGGCATCGTAGTCGAAACAAGGCAATAAAAAGAGATTAAAATTCGCTACTAGATCACAGAGCACTTTGGCCAGTCCCAGTCTGCCACTCCGTTACGGTGGTCAGAACTGGGCTGTTTCCAGGGGACACGACGTGGACGTATGCTCTGTGGGGGGTCCCCCAACCTAACCTAACCTAACCTAACCTAACCTAACCTTTTTTTTTTTTTTTTTTTTTTTTTTTTTCTCGATGTGGAAATCCTCAATGGATGTCCTCCGCCCTGGGGAGAGCGGAGGGGTCTGTCAGACTCGTACTGACTAAAACCACACCGGTGTTCCCTCGCACACTTGCGTCGGGGGGCAGCGGGAACTAATGCGACTTCCGCTGCCCCGGACTAGTGTCGGCCCGCTTGACCTGCGGGCCTCGTCCCGGGGGGGAGTGAGGTGTACAAAACTCCCCCCGTTACGTCATAGAGAGGCGCGCGTGGAACACTACGCGCCACCGTCTCGGGTCCAGTGTGTTGGGGGGCGACGGATGTCCCCGAATCCGTTGCCCCTGGACCAGTTTAGGGGGGCCGGAAGAGGGCGTTATCCGCCCTCTGCCGACGCCCGGTGCGTCTGCTGCGGGATGGGCGGGAGCTCGTCATCTCCCTCTCCCTTTCCGCAGCTTCCTTCTGCGACATGACCGTTTCGCAGAAGGACATCACCGCATCCCAGGACTCTGCGCTGCCAACCATCGAGCGAACAACGGTCGGCAGCGACAGGTCTCCTCCCACCTCTGCAACGAGGGCACGGCGCGGCTCATCCCACGCGGCACATTCGGCCAGCGTATGCCGCGCCGTGTCCTCCAGACAGTGGACGCAGTGATGGCACCGAGCGTCCGGCTCCCTGCTTATGCGACACAGGTACTTCCCGAAGCAGCCGTGCCCCGAGAGCACCTGCGTCGCCCGAAACGTCAGGGAGCCGTGCTTCCTCCCGAGCCAGTCGTCGAGTACTGGCCGGATCGCCTCGATTGTGTCGAGGCCGGCGGTAGGGAGCTCTAGCCTCCCCCGCCACTCCGCCACCATGACCTGCCGGAGCTGAGACCGGCGCAGCGTTATCTGTCGCTGCACCAGCGTCTCGCCCCGATCCTTGGCCTCCTCGCGCCACTGATGTAGCGTCGCGAGGGTCTTCGCCTCCAGGTCCCACGGCGGGGATCCGGCCAAACCTAACCTAACCTAACCTAACCTAACCTTTTTTTTTTTTTTTTTTTGACGCTGGGAAAAAATGCGTTACGCATGCCCACCCGTCGGGGGACGGGAGGGGTATGTGGGACTCCCCGGGCGGACCCGGTATACCCACTAAAACGACCCAGCGCATTCCCGCTTCGTCAGAGTGGCGGGGGACTGGGAAACCGGCACAGCCTTTACTTCCAGTCCTCCGCCGACGATTACAAGGCGGACCCCCTCACACCCTCACGGGTGTGGGGGGTCGGGAATGACCGACGAAGGTGACGGGTGCAATGCGGGCGAAGGCACCCCCGCGCCTGTCGCCCGCCCGTCACCATGAGGAGGGAGGGCACGACGCCTTCTCCCCCTTCTTCGTCTGCGGAGCGGCGCAGCGAGAGGGTCGTCCTCCCGCGCGCGCTCCGCCTCCTCCTTTTGCGACATCACGTCCTCGCAAAAGGAGGCTACCGCTGACCAGGCCTGCTCACTCCCCAGCATGGCGTCGACCACGCCGGGAAGCGAGAGGTCCGGTCCGACCACCGCGGTCAGACCGCGGCGCAGCTCGGACCACGCCGGGCACACCTCGAGGGTGTGCTGCGCCGTGTCCTCCGCCGCGCCGCAGTCGTGGCACGCCGGGGTCTCGTCCCTCCCGATCCGGTGCAGGTGCGATCCGAAACAGCCATGTCCGGATAACACCTGCACCAGACGGAAAGAGAGGAAACCGTGGGACCGCTCGAGCCAGCCCTTCAGGACCGGACCGAGCGCGTCCAACGTCCGGCGGCCAAAGGCGGCGCTGGCGAGGTCCTCCGTCCAATGGAGGACGATGGCGTCCTTCGCCTCTCGCCGCACCGCCTCCCGCTCTTCGCCCGTGGGGCGCTCCCCGAGCGCCTTTCGGCGCGCCGTCCACTCGTACACTCTGGCGAGCACCCACGCCTCGAGCTCCCAAGGAGGGGTGCCGGCCAGAGCGCACGCCGCCGAAAAGCCCACTGAGCGGTAGGCCCTCGCCACCCGCTGTGCAATAGCCCGCTGGGGCCTGCGGATGGCGGTAGCATTCTCCCTCCTATGGAGGGAGTCCGCCCAGATGGGAGCCCCGTAGAGGGCCATGCTCCGCAAAATGCCGGCATAGAGGCGCCGGCACTTTGCCTTGGGTCCCCCCAGGTTTGGGAGGAGCCATGAGAGGGCGTCCGCGGCCTTCAACAGGCGCGTCGACAGCCCGCTGAAATGCGGGCCGAAGCGCCACCTGTCGTCCAGCACCAGTCCCAGATATCTCATCTGGGGCTGGACCCCTATACGGACGCCCTCCACGACGATGTGGGCGTCGGCAGGGCAGCGCTGCCGGGGACCGCGAAAGAACACGGCCTCCGTTTTGTGCAGCGCCACCCTCAATCCCAGGCGGCGGATCCTTTCTGCCACCAAGGACCCGCCAGCCGAGGCCAGAATGGCCGCGTCGGCAAAGTTCCTCCCCCGGGCAGTGAGCAGAGTGTCGTCCGCGTAGCAGATGACACTCGTGCCCGGGAGGAGGGCACCCCGCAGCAGCCAGTTGAACCCGATGTTCCACAAGGGGGGGCCTAGCACCGACCCCTGTGGAACACCGGACTCTGCGCCGTACCGCCTCACCGTGGCCGACTTGTCCACGAGGAGGACCTCTCGGCCCTCCAAGTAGTCGGCCAGGAGGTCCCGCAGGTATTGGGGCACTCCGTGATACCGGAGCGCCTCCAATATCGTCGGGTGGGGGACGGAGTTGAAGGCGTTGGCAATGTCGAATGACACCGCCAGCACTCCGTCCCCCGCCTCCACCGCCTCCTTCACCTGGCCCTTGAGTAGGGCCAGCGCGTCGATCGTCGAACGCCCACGACGGAACCCGAATTGGGCGTCCGACAGATCCGGCCCTACCCCCCGCAGGTGGCTGTCCAGCCTCCCGGCGACGATCCCCTCGAACAGTTTACCGACCTCATCGAGCAGAACGATGGGCCGGTATGCCGAGGGGGAGTCCACCGGGCGACCCTCCTTTCGGAGCAGGCAAAGCTGCCCCTCCTTCCACGGTTTCGGGAACCTCCCAGCCGTAAAACACGCGCTGAAGAGGTCCCGAAACCTGTCCTCCATTTGGGTGGCGGCGATCGCCACCACCCGTGCGGGGACGCCGTCCGGTCCGGGAGCGGTCTTCTTCGCGCGGAGGCCCAGAACCCCCGCGTAGAATTCCGCCGCCGTGACCGGGGGCACCTCTGCCTCCGGCGGAGCCGCCCCTTGCGGGGGATCCATCGCTGGAGGGGTGAAGTCGGTCCTGCGCGGAAACAGGGACCGGACCACCCCATCCAGCAACGCTGGCTCGAGGGTCTCAGACAGTGGGGGACCATAGGGGCGGAGCTGGTTCCGCGCCGCCTTATATGGCCTCCCATAGGGATCTCTGTCGAGACCCTCCAGCATCTCGGCCCTCGCCGAGTCTTGCGCAGCGCCCATCGCAGACTTGAGGGCCACCGTAGCCTCTCGGTAAGAGGCGTACAGGCGGTCCTCCTCTGCCCGGACTCGGTTTTGGGCGCTGCGCCGTCGGCTCCGCGCGTAGGCCCTTCTGGCCGCCACGCAGGTGGCCCGGAGCCCCGCCAGCTCCCCCGTCCACCAGTACACGGCGCGACGGGGAGGCGGACGGCGAGACCGAGGCATGCTGGAGTTGCACACCTCGGTCAAGGACCCCCGCAGCCGGACCGCTGCGGCGTCCACGTCCGGGACCTCCTCGACAGGGGGAGGCGACAGCCAGTCCTGGAGGAAGGCGGCCTCCTTGGCTGCCTCCCGGTCCAGGCGGGTGAGTGCCCACCGCGGGAAGGGAGATTGCCCAGCGCGGGCCGTCCCCCCTCCCCGCTGTGTGGAGATGTCGAACCGCACATAACGGTGGTCCGACAAGGTCTCCACCAGCTCCACCCGCCAGTTCACGACGCGGGCGGCAAGCGCGGGGGTGGCGAACGAGACGTCCACCACCGACCCGCCCTGTTCCCGCACACACGTGTGGACCGCCCCCCTGTTGAGGAGGGACACACCGCACGAGGCCGCCCAAAACTCGACGGCGCGTCCCCGGACGTTGCACCCGGCGACCGGGTTGCCCCAGGCCACCGACTTGGCGTTTAGGTCGCCCAGCACCACGACCTGGCGTGGTGCCGCCCTCCCTACGACAGCAGTGAGGATCTCGAGGAAATCCTCAAAGTCCGAGAGAGGGCGGTTTGGGGAGAAATACACCCCCACCGTCGCTATCTCTCCCCACGCGGCGGCCACGTATCCCGGTCCCCTCTCTAAGAGCGAGAGGGGAGGGGAGTCTGTGGAAGACCGCGCCACCAACGCCACCAAGCCGTCCCGGTCGCCCAGCCAACGGCCAGGGACCGAGTAGGGTTCGGCGACCACCGCCAAGTCCACCAACCACTCAGCCATGCTCTGCATCAGCAGATCCTGGGCTGTCCTGCAGTGGTTGGTGTTCGCCTGAAGGATGCGATGTTCGACCGTGGCCATCAGTCGGACATCGCACCCTCCTCCGCAGCCGCCGCAGGAACGGCGGCATCAGCGGCAGCAGCAGGTGCAGGCCCGGTCGGCGCCTGCGCTTTGCCACGCTTAGGGGGGGGATTGCACTTCCTCCCCTTCATGACGTGGCCTGCCCGGCGGCCACTGGCGGCACACACCGCGCAGTGCGGCGTGGCGGCCTGGCAGGAAGCGGCTTTGTGGCCCTCCTTGCCGCAGCGGTAGCATGTGTCCGTCCTGTCAACCTTGGACGGACACAGAGGCCGGGTGTGGCCGATGCCGAAGCACCGGAAACACCGCATAGGCTGGTCCTCGAGTGCCCGGACTGCGCCCGAGCTGAACCCGACTTGAAGCCGTCCTTTCGCAAGGACGGCTTTGGCAGCTGCGACTGGGCACTCGAGGCGGATGGTGCCCATTCCGCCGCGGCCGGGCCTTATGTCCCGGCCTTGGACCGCCGCGGCCCCACAGCCCCCTACCGCTGCGACCGCCGCCACCACCTCCTCCTTGGTGACGGAGTCATCCAACTCCGTCACTTCGAAGGCCGCCGACTTGACCGGCCGGGCCACCTTGGCAGAGTCCGCGATGACCTCCTGCAGCTTGGCTGCAAAGAGGTCAGCGCGGGCGCTCCCCTCGGCCCCCGGGAACTCGAAGATTCGAGCCCCGGCCTGCGTCCGCCGGCACGACACACTGCCGATCCCCAGCTGAGTGGGATCGGCATTGCCGCGCGCCCGCACCAAGATGGAGGCGTAGGTCTCCCCTCGCCCCGCAGCCTCCGCGGTGAGCGTCACCACGACGGCTGCAGTTTTAGGGGGGACCAACTGCCCCTTTCCAGCTCTCCCTTTCCCTTTTCCCTTGCCCTTGCCGGTCGTCTGCGACTGGCTGGGTGCGGGGGTGGTGGGGACGGCAGGGACGGCAGGGACGGCCGCTGCCGACTTCTTCCCTTTACCCTTCCCCTTCCGGCCCACTTTCGTCCACTCGTTGGACGGAGTGGTCGACGGGAGAAGGGCCACGTCTTCCACCTGGGAGGAGGAGGACGGCCCCGGCCCGCTTTGCCTCTTATCCGCCGCAAGCGGCGGCCGGAGGCTTTTTTCCGGCAGGAGCCGGTCCTCGATGCCTGCCAGGCAGGCTCTCGTGAAGGCCCTCTCCTCCATTATCACCTTGCGGATGATATCCTCAAGGTTGGAGGAGGGGCCCTCTACTGCAGGGCTCGCCTTAGCCCGTGGTGGTTGGGCCGAGGCAGGGCCCTCTGCCACAGGGCTCACCTCGGCCTGTTGAGGCCGGGCCGTGGCTTCAGCCAGCTTCTCACGAAGCTGGTTGACTTCTGACTGCAGGCGATCCACCCTCGCCTGCAGTTGCCGCGTTTCGTCGGAGGCCGTCCGCTGAACCAGCTCAGCGACGACACCGCGCATGCTCGCGGCCCGACATTTCAGGGCCTTCTGGAAGGTGCCCTTCAGGTTGGAGGACTTAGAGGCGACCTCAACAATCTCCTCCTCGTCCTCCTCCGCCATCCTTTCCAGTTCCGCCAAAGAGTGGTCCGCGTACACAACCCGGGACGCACCGTACCCAGACTTGGCCCGGGCGACGTACGCACGCTTCTCTTTGGCGGCAACCCGCTCCTCCAGCTCTTGCTGGAGCTGCACCTTCCGTGCCAGGTCCACCTGTCGCTGGGCGTCCGCGAGCCCAACGACGTGGGTGTCCGCGGCCGTTGTCGTCGGCTTTTTAGCCTTCGACAACGGCTTGGACCCCGAGGCCGAAGAACTGTCAGACCCACAACTTCGGAAGACCCGCTTCCGCGACCGCGAGCCACTCACGTCCGACGCACCAACGAGCGAGTCGTTGTCGGACGACTCCGCCCCTCCGAAGTAACTAGCCGCAGACGGCGCGCGGCTAGACTCTGACGCTGGTGCGTCAGGGTGGCCCTGAGAAGGGCCTTTCGGTTGGCCCTGAGAAGGGCCTTTGGGTTGGCCCTGAGAAGGGCCTTTAGGTTGGCCCTGAGAAGGGCCTTTGGGTTGGCCCTGAGAAGGGCCTTTGGGTTGGCCCTGAGAAGGGCCTTTTGATTTTAAAAATCGCCCGGAGGCGCCCCGCGAGGGTGTAGCCGGCATCGTAGACGAACACAAGGCAGATAAAAAGATTAAAATTCGCTACTAAAGCACAGAGCACTTTGGCCAGTCCCAGTCTGCCACTCCGTTACGGTGGTCAGAACTGGGCTGTTTCCAGGGGACACGACGTGGACGTATGCTCTGTGGGGGGTCCCCCAACCTAACCTTTTTTTTTTTTTTTTTTTTTTTTTTTTTTTTTTTTTTTTTTTTTACGCTGGGAAAAAATGCGTTACGCATGCCCACCCGTCGGGGGACGGGAGGGGTATGTGGGACTCCCCGGGCGGACCCGGTATACCCACTAAAACGACCCAGCGCATTCCCGCTTCGTCACAGTGGCGGGGGACTGGGAAACCGGCACAGCCTTTACTTCCAGTCCTCCGCCGACGATTGCCAGGCAGACCCCCTCACACCCTCACGGGTGCGGGGGGTCGGGAATAACCGACGAAGGTGACGGGTGCAATGCGGGCGAAGGCACCCCCGTGCCTGTCGCCCGCCCGTCACCATGAGGAGGGAGGGCACGACGCCTTCTCCCCCTTCTTCGTCTGCGGAGCGGCGCAGCGAGAGGGTCGTCCTCCCGCGCGCGCTCCGCCTCCTCCTTTTGCGACATCACGTCCTCGCAAAAGGAGGCTACCGCCGACCAGGCCTGCTCACTCCCCAGCATGGCGTCGACCACGCCGGGAAGCGAGAGGTCCGGTCCGACCACCGCGGTCAGACCGCGGCGCAGCTCGGACCACGCCGGGCACACCTCGAGGGTGTGCTGCGCCGTGTCCTCCACCGCGCCGCAGTCGTGGCACGCCGGGGTCTCCTCCCTCCCGATCCGGTGCAGGTGCGATCCGAAACAGCCATGTCCGGATAACACTTGCACCAGACGGAAAGAGAGGAAACCGTGGGACCGCTCGAGCCAGCCCTTCAGGACCGGACCGAGCGCGTCCAACGTCCGGCGGCCAAAGGCGGCGCTGGCGAGGTCCTCCGTCCAATGGAGGACGATGGCGTCCTTCGCCTCTCGCCGCACCGCCTCCCGCTCTTCGCCCGTGGGGCGCTCCCCTAGCGCCTTTCGGCGCGCCGTCCACTCGTACACTCTGGCGAGCACCCACGCCTCCAGCTCCCAAGGAGGGGTGCCGGCCAGAGCGCACGCCGCCGAAAAGGCCACTGAGCGGTAGGCCCTCGCCACCCGCTGTGCAATAGCCCGCTGGGGCCTGCGGATGGCGGTAGCATTCTCCCTCCTATGGAGGGAGTCCGCCCAGATGGGAGCCCCGTAAAGGGCCATGCTCCGCAAAAAGCCGGCATAGAGGCGCCGGCACTTTGCTTTAGGCCCCCCCAGGTTTGGGAGAAGCCATGAGAGGGCGTCCGCGGCTTTCAACAGGCGCGTCGACAGCCCGCTGAAATGCGGGCCGAAGCGCCACCTGTCGTCCAGCACCAGCCCAAGATATTTCATCTGGGGCTGGACCCCTATACGGACGCCCCCAACCTAACCTAACCTAACCTTTTTTTTTTTTTTTTTTTTACGCTGGGAAAAAATGCATTACGCATACCCTCCCGTCGGGGGACGGAAGGGGTATGTGGGACTCCCCGGGCGGACCCGGTATACCCACTAAAACGACCCAGCGCATTCCCGCTTCGTCAGAGTGGCGGGGGACTGGGAAACCGGCACAGCCTTTACTTCCAGTCCTCCGCCGACGATTGCAAGGCGGACCCCCTCACACCCTCACGGGTGTGGGGGGTCGGGAATGACCGACGAAGGTGACGGGTGCAATGCGGGCGAAGGCACCCCCGCGCCTGTCGCCCGCCCGTCACCATGAGGAGGGAGGGCACGACGCCTTCTCCCCCTTCTTCGTCTGCGGAGCGGCGCAGCGAGAGGGTCGTCCTCCCGCGCGCGCTCCGCCTCCTCCTTTTGCGACATCACGTCCTCGCAAAAGGAGGCTACTGCCGACCAGGCCTCCTCACTCCCCAGCATGGCGTCGACCACGCCGGGAAGCGAGAGGTCCGGTCCGACCACCGCGGTCAGACCGCGGCGCAGCTCGGACCACGCCGGGCACACCTCGAGGGTGTGCTGCGCCGTGTCCTCCGCCGCGCCGCAGTCGTGGCACGCCGGTGTCTCCTCCCTCCCGATCCGGTGCAGGTGCGATCCGAAACAGCCATGTCCGGATAACACCTGCACCAGACGGAAAGAGAGGAAACCGTGGGACCGCTCGAGCCAGCCCTTCAGGACCGGACCGAGCGCGTCCAACGTCCGGCGGCCAAAGGCGGCGCTGGCGAGGTCCTCCGTCCAATGGAGGACGATGGCGTCCTTCGCCTCTCGCCGCACCGCCTCCCGCTCTTCGCCCGTGGGGCGCTCCCCGAGCGCCTTTCGGCGCGCCGTCCACTCGTACACTCTGGCGAGCACCCACGCCTCCAGCTCCCAAGGAGGGGTGCCGGCCAGAGCGCACGCCGCCGAAAAGCCCACTGAGCGGTAGGCCCTCGCCACCCGCTGTGCAATAGCCCGCTGGGGCCTGCGGATGGCGGTAGCATTCTCCCTCCTATGGAGGGAGTCCGCCCAGATGGGTGCCCCGTAGAGGGCCATGCTCCGCAAAATGCCGGCATAGAGGCGCCGGCACTTTGCTTTGGGCCCCCCCAGGTTTGGGAGGAGCCATGAGAGGGCGTCCGCGGCCTTCAACAAGCGCGTCGACAGCCCGCTGAAATGCGGGCCGAAGCGCCACCTGTCGTCCAGCACCAGCCCCAGATATTTCATCTGGGGCTGGACCCCTATACGGACGCCCTCCACGACGATGTGGGCGTCGGCAGGGCAGCGCTGCCGGGGACCGCGAAAGAACACGGCCTCCGTTTTGTGCAGCGCCACCCTCAATCCCAGGCGGCGGATCCTTTCTGCCACCAAGGACCCGCCAGCCGAGGCCAGAATGGCCGCGTCGGCAAAGTTCCTCCCCCGGGCAGTGAGCAGAGTGTCATCCGCGTAGCAGATGACACTCGTGCCCGGGAGGAGGGCACCCCGCAGCAGCCAGTCGAACCCGATGTTCCACAAGGGGGGGCCTAGCACCGATCCCTGTGGAACACCGGACTCTGCGCCGTACCGCCTCACCGTGGCCGACTTGTCCACGAGGAGGACCTCTCGGCCCTCCAAGTAGTCGGCCAGGAGGTCCCGCAGGTATTGGGGCACTCCGTGATACCGGAGCGCCTCCAATATCGTCGAGTGGGGGACGGAGTTGAAGGCGTTGGCAATGTCGAATGACACCGCCAGCACTCCGTCCCCCGCCTCCACCGCCTCCTTCACCTGGCCCTTGAGTAGGGCCAGCGCGTCGATCGTCGAACGCCCACGACGGAAACCGAATTGGGCGTCCGACAGATCCGGCCCTACCCCCCGCAGGTGGCTCTCCAGCCTCCCGGCGACGATCCCCTCGAACAGTTTACCGACCTCATCGAGCAGAACGATGGGCCGGTATGCCGAGGGGGAGTCCACCGGGCGACCCTCCTTTCGGAGCAGGCACAGCTGCCCCTCCTTCCACAGTTTCGGGAACCTCCCAGCCGTAAAACACGCGCTGAAGAGGTCCCGAAATCTGTCCTCCATTTGGGTGGCGGCGATCGCCACCACCCGTGCGGGGACGCCGTCCGGTCCGGGGGCGGTCTTCTTCGCGCGGAGGCTCAGAACCCCCGCGTAGAATTCCGCCGCCGTGACCGGGGGCACCTCTGCCTCCGGCGGAGCCGCCCCTTGCGGGGGATCCATCGCTGGAGGGGTGAAGTCGGTCCTGCGCGGAAACAGGGACCGGACCACCCCATCCAGCAACGCTGGCTCGAGGGTCTCAGACAGTGGGGGACCATAGGGGCGGAGCTGGTTCCGCGCCGCCTTATATGGCCTCCCATAGGGATCTCTGTCGAGACCCTCCAGCATCTCGGCCCTCGCCGAGTCCTGCGCAGCGCCCATCGCAGACTTGAGGGCCGCCGTAGCCTCTCGGTAGGAGTCGTACAGGCGGTCCTCTTCTGCCGCCGGGCCTTATGTCCCGGCCTTGGACCGCCGCGGCGCCACAGCCCCCTACCGCTGCGACCGCCGCCACCACCTCCTCCTTGGTGACGGAGTCATCCAACTCCGTCACCTCGATTTCCGCCGACTTGACCGGCCGGGCCACCTTGGCAGAGTCCGCGATGACCTCCTGCAGCTTGGCTGCAAAGAGGTCAGCGCGGGCGCTCCCCTCGGCCCCCGGGAACTCGAAAATTCGAGCCCCGGCCTGCGTCCGCCGGCACGACACACTGCCGATCCCCAGTTGCGTGGGATCGGCATTGCCGCGCGCCCGCGCCAAGATGGAGGCGTAGGTCTCCCCTCGCCCCGCAGCCTCCGTGGTGAGCGTCACCACGACGGCCGCAGTTTTAGGGGGGACCAACTGCCCCTTTCCTCCTCTCCCTTTCCCTTTCCCCTTGCCCTTGCCGGTCGTCTGCGACTGGCTGGGTGCGGGGGTGGCGGGGACGGCAGGGACGGCAGGGACGGCAGGGACGGCCGCTGCCGACTTTTTGCCCTTCCCTTTACCCCTCCCCCTCCGGCCCACTTTCGTCCACTCGTTGGACGGAGTGGTCGACGGGAGAAGGGCCACGTCTTCCACCTGGGAGGAGGTGGACGGCCCCGGCTGGCTTTGCCTCTTATCCGCCGCAAGCGGCGGCCGGAGGCTTTTTTCCGGCAGGAGCCGGTCCTCGATGCCTGCCAGGCAGGCTCTCGTAAAGGCCCTCTCCTCCATTATCACCTTGCGGATGATATCCTCAAGGTTGGAGGAGGGGCCCTCTACTGCAGGGCTCGCCTTAGCCCGTGGTGGCTGGGCCGAGGCAGGGCCCTCTGCCACAGGGCTCACCTCGGCCTGTTGAGGCCGGGCCGTGGCTTCAGCCAGCTTCTGACGAAGCTGGTTGACCTCCGACTGCAGGCGATCCACCCTCGCCTGCAGTTGCCGCGTTTCGTCGGAGGCCGTCCGCTGAACGAGTTCAGCGACGACTCCGCGCAAGCTCGCGGCCCGACACTTCAGGGCCTTCTGAAACGTGCCCTTCAGGTTGGAGGACTTAGAGGCGACCTCCACAATCTCCTCCTCGTCCTCCTCCGCCATCCTTTGCAGTTCCGCCAAAGAGTGGTCCGCGTACACAACCCGGGACGCACCGTACCCGGACTTGGCCCGGGCGACGTACGCACGCTTCTCCTTGGCGGCAACCCGCTCCTCCAGCTCTTGCTGGAGCTGGACCTTCCGTGCCAGGTCTACCTGGCGCTGGGCGTCCGCGAGCCCAACGACGTGGGTATCCGCGGCCGTTGTCGTCGGCTTTTTAGCCTTCGACAACGGTTTGGACCCCGAGGCCGAAGAACTCTCGGACCCACAACTTCGGAAGACCCGCTTCCGCGACCGCGAGCCACTCGCGTCCGACGCACCAACAAGCGAGTCGTTGTCGGACGACTCCGCCCCTCCGAAATAGCTAGCCGCAGACGGCGCGCGGCTAGGCTCTGACGCTGGTGCGTCGGGGTGGCCCTGAGAAGGGCCTTTGGGTTGGCCCTGAGAAGGGCCTTTGGGTTGGCCCTGAGAAGGGCCTTTTGATTTTAAAAATCGCCCGGAGGCGTCCCGCGAGGGTGTAGCCGGCATCGTAGTCGAGACAAGGCAATAAAAGATTAAAATTCGCTACTAAAGCACAGAGCACTTTGGCCAGTCCCAGTCTGCCACTCCGTTACGGTGGTCAGAACTGGGCTGTTTCCAGGGGACACGACGTGGACGTATGCTCTGTGGGGGGTCCCCCAACCTAACCTAATCTAACCTAACCTTTTTTTTTTTTTTTTTTTTTTTTTTTTTTTTTTTTTTTTTTTTTTTTTACGCTGGGAAAAAATGCATTACGCATACCCTCCCGTCGGGGGACGGCAGGGGTATGTGGGACTCCCCGGGCGGACCCGGTATACCCACTAAAAAGACCCAGCGCATTCCCGCTTCGTCAGAGTGGCGGGGGACTGGGAAACCGGCATAGCCTTTACTTCCAGTCCTCCGCCGACGATTGCCAGGCAGACCCCCTCACACCCTCACGGGTGTGGGGGGTCGGGAATGACCGACGAAGGTGACGGGTGCAATGCGGGCGAAGGCACCCCCGCGCCTGTCGCCCGCCCGTCACCATGAGGAGGGAGGGCACGACGCCTTCTCCCCCTTCTTCGTCTGCGGAGCGGCGCAGCGAGAAGGTCGTCCTCCCGCGCGCGCTCCGCCTCCTCCTTTTGCGACATCACGTCCTCGCAAAAGGAGGCTACCGCCGACCAGGCCTGCTCACTCCCCAGCATGGCGTCGACCACGCCGGGAAGCGAGAGGTCCGGTCCGACCACCGCGGTCAGACCGCGGCGCAGCTCGGACCACGCCGGGCACACCTCGAGGGTGTGCTGCGCCGTGTCTTCCGCCGCGCCGCAGTCGTGGCACTCCGGGGTCTCCTCCCTCCCGATCCGGTGCAGGTGCGATCCGAAACAGCCATGTCCGGATAACACCTGCACCAGACGGAAAGAGAGGAAACCGTGGGACCGCTCGAGCCAGCCCTTCAGGACCGGACCGAGCGCGTCCAACGTCCGGCGGCCAAAGGCGGCGCTGGCGAGGTCCTCCGTCCAATGGAGGACGATGGCGTCCTTCGCCTCTCGCCGCACCGCCTCCCGCTCTTCGCCCGTGGGGCGCTCCCCGAGCGCCTTTCGGCGCGCCGTCCACTCGTACACTCTGGCGAGCACCCACGCCTCCAGCTCCCAAGGAGGGGTGCCGGCCAGAGCGCACGCCGCCGAAAAGCCCACTGAGCGGTAGGCCCTCGCCACCCGCTGTGCAATAGCCCGCTGGGGCCTGCGGATAATCTAACCTAACCTAACCTAACCTTTTTTTTTTTTTTTTTTTTTTTTTTTTTTTTTTTTTTTTTTTTTTTTTAAGCGGTGAAAAATGCCTAACGCATACCGCACCGTCCGGGGAGACGGTTTGGTTATGTGGGGTTTGCACCCACTAAAAAACACCGCCGTGAGCCTACTTTCGCCTTGGCGGATGGGCCACGAGAACTGCTACGCATGACGTTCGCGACCCATCCAGCGCAGCCCGCCTCCGGGCTCCAAACTCCTTTGGCGATGTCCGGGCTCACCTGAGACATCGCCACCACTCATGAGGGCCGTGCAATGCGTCGACGATAGACTCCCCGATCTATCGCCCGCTGGCACCTCTTAAGGCGGCATGAGGTCGCCGTGGCGCCTCCTGCGCCGCCCTGTCCTCCTGCGACGGATCGCGTCAGCGAGAGAATCCTCCTCCCTGACGCGCTCCGCCGCCTCCTTCTGCGAGATGACGTCCTCGCAGAAGGATGTTACCGCCTCCCATGCCCCCCTACTGTCGACCATGGCCTTGGCCACGGCCGGCAAGGAGAGGTCTGCCCCGATTGCTGCCGCGAGATCACGGCGCTGCACCGCCCAAGCAGGACAATGCTCGAGGGTGTGAAGAGCCGTGTCCTCGCTGCAGCCGCACTGGTGACACACGGGAGTTACCTCCCTTCTAGCCACCTTGTGCAGGTATTTGCCAAAGCACCCATGCCCTGACAACACCTGCACCAGACGGAAGGACAACGTCAAAACAAGGCCGTTACCTTGTTTTGGATCAAAGCCCACGTGGGGTTGGAGGGAAATGAGAGAGCCGACGAACTGGCAAAAAGCGCCGCTGAAAATTCCAAACGAAAGCCTGACTACGACCTGTGTCCGGTTTCATACGTCAAGCGATGCATTCGCATGGCAACTCTTGACGTATGGAACCAAAGATACACCACCGGAGAAACTGCTTCAGTGACCAAACTGTTTTTCCCGGATGCGGTGGCGGCGTACAGGATTATCAGGAAGTGTAAGATAAACAGCGTAGCAACCCAGATCATGACGGGGCACGGTGGGTTCTCGGAGTACTTGAATCGCTTCAAGTGCAAGGGGAGCCCATCGTGCATCTGCGACCCTGAAATTGCTGAAACGGTGCCACATATATTGTTGAGCTGTCCCGTCTTTGCAAAAGAAAGACTTGTGGCCGAGCATGTACTCGACACCAAACTTGATGCCGAAAATATATGGCAACTAATGGCGGGAAAAAAGAGAGAGTTGTTTATAGAATATTGCGTCAAAATTTGCGAGAAGGTAATAAAAAGGAATAAAAGTGCCTAAGCAAAAATGCTTACATAATATCATATAGCATATTAGCGTTAAGCATTGAACACAGAAGAAAAATGTTTAAGTAAAAACACAATAAATTCTGAATATATAGGTAGCCAGTAAGTAAAGTCAAGTTGAGTAACTGTAAGAACGTGACTGTTTAGTTATAAATATAGATACATAAAATGGCTGTAAACATTGTTATCCCTTAAATGTACTAGTATAAGGAAATAGAAATAAGTGGTCCCAAATAAGTAATTAGAAATAGGATAGATTTTAAGATAGCTGTATAAATTGTTAACCCGCAAATGTACAATCTAGTTTGTAGCTAAATAAGAACACTAAGTTTTAAGATGGCTGTAAAAATTGTAAACCCACATGGTTAGTATTAAGAAATAGAATTAAGTTATAATAAGAATCATTGTAGATGAAAATTAATAAAAAACATGTGTCAATGTGTTATACCCGAAATAAAAAGAAAAGAGGAATACAGAATAGGAAGAAGTAGAAGGGCGTCCTACCCTTATAGACAGAAAGATAGATGGATGAAAGAAAGATAAAGTATGTGGAATGCAAGTACGAGAGGAATAAATGCGAGAACTAGAATGAATGATAAGCCAAGCATAGGCTCCGATTATGTTGGAGGTAGAAGTATTAAAAAAAAAAAAAAAAAAAAAAAAAAAAAAGAAAAAAAAAAAAAAAAACCTAACCTAACTTTTTTTTTTTTTTTTTTTTTTTTTTTTTTTTTTTTTTTTTTTTTTTTTTTTTACGCTGGGAAAAAATGCGTTACGCATACCCTCCCGTCGGGGGACGGAAGGGGTATGTGGGACTCCCCGGGCGGACCCGGTATACCCACTAAAACGACCCAGCGCATTCCCGCTTCGTCAGAGTGGCGGGGGACTGGGAAACCGGCACAGCCTTTACTTCCAGTCCTCCGCCGACGATTGCTAGGCGGACCCCCTCACACCCTCACGGGTGTGGGGGGTCGGGAATGACCGACGAAGGTGACGGGTGCAATGCGGGCGAAGGCACCCCCGCGCCTGTCGCCCGCCCGTCACCATGAGGAGGGAGGGCACGACGCCTTCTCCCCCTTCTTCGTCTGCGGAGCGGCGCAGCGAGAGGGTCGTCCTCCCGCGCGCGCTCCGCCTCCTCCTTTTGCGACATCACGTCCTCGCAAAAGGAGGCTACCGCCGACCAGGCCTCCTCACTCCCCAGCATGGCGTCGACCACGCCGGGAAGCGAGAGGTCCGATCCGACCACCGCGGTCAGACCGCGGCGCAGCTCGGACCACGCTGGGCACACCTCGAGGGTGTGCTGCGCCGTGTCCTCCACCGCGCCGCAGTCGTGGCACGCCGGGGTCTCCTCCCTCCCGATCCGGTGCAGGTGCGATCCGAAACAGCCATGTCCGGATAACACCTGCACCAGACGGAAAGAGAGGAAACCGTGGGACCGCTCGAGCCAGCCCTTCAGGACCGGACCGAGCGCGTCCAACGTCCGGCGGCCAAAGGCGGCGC
This sequence comes from Standfussiana lucernea, assembly GCA_964057025.1. Taxonomy (NCBI): domain Eukaryota; kingdom Metazoa; phylum Arthropoda; class Insecta; order Lepidoptera; family Noctuidae; genus Standfussiana; species Standfussiana lucernea. Next base: position 17,024,096 of record OZ059798.1, on the reverse strand, counting down.
TGGCGAGGTCCTCCGTCCAATGGAGGACGATGGCGTCCTTCGCCTCTCGCCGCACCGCCTCCCGCTCTTCGCCCGTGGGGCGCTCCCCGAGCGCCTTTCGGCGCGCCGTCCACTCGTACACTCTGGCGAGCACCCACGCCTCCAGCTCCCAAGGAGGGGTGCCGGCCAGAGCGCACGCCGCCGAAAAGCCCACTGAGCGGTAGGCCCTCGCCACCCGCTGTGCAATAGCCCGCTGGGGCCTGCGGATGGCGGTAGCATTCTCCCTCCTATGGAGGGAGTCCGCCCAGATGGGAGCCCCGTAAAGGGCCATGCTCCGCAAAATGCCGGCATAGAGGCGCCGGCACTTTGCTTTAGGCCCCCCCAGGTTTGGGAGAAGCCATGAGAGGGCGTCCGCGGCTTTCAACAGGCGCGTCGACAGCCCGCTGAAATGCGGGCCGAAGCGCCACCTGTCGTCCAGCACCAGCCCAAGATATTTCATCTGGGGCTGGACCCCTATACGGACGCCCCCAACCTAACCTAACCTAACCTTTTTTTTTTTTTTTTTTTTACGCTGGGAAAAAATGCATTACGCATACCCTCCCGTCGGGGGACGGAAGGGGTATGTGGGACTCCCCGGGCGGACCCGGTATACCCACTAAAACGACCCAGCGCATTCCCGCTTCGTCAGAGTGGCGGGGGACTGGGAAACCGGCACAGCCTTTACTTCCAGTCCTCCGCCGACGATTGCTAGGCGGACCCCCTCACACCCTCACGGGTGTGGGGGGTCGGGGATGACCGACGAAGGTGACGGGTGCAATGCGGGCGAAGGCACCCCCGCGCCTGTCGCCCGCCCGTCACCATGAGGAGGGAGGGCACGACGCCTTCTCCCCCTTCTTCGTCTGCGGAGCGGCGCAGCGAGAGGGTCGTCCTCCCGCGCGCGCTCCGCCTCCTCCTTTTGCGACATCACGTCCTCGCAAAAGGAGGCTACCGCCGACCAGGCCTCCTCACTCCCCAGCATGGCGTCGACCACGCCGGGAAGCGAGAGGTCCGATCCGACCACCGCGGTCAGACCGCGGCGCAGCTCGGACCACGCTGGGCACACCTCGAGGGTGTGCTGCGCCGTGTCCTCCACCGCGCCGCAGTCGTGGCACGCCGGGGTCTCCTCCCTCCCGATCCGGTGCAGGTGCGATCCGAAACAGCCATGTCCGGATAACACCTGCACCAGACGGAAAGAGAGGAAACCGTGGGACCGCTCGAGCCAGCCCTTCAGGACCGGACCGAGCGCGTCCAACGTCCGGCGGCCAAAGGCGGCGCTGGCGAGGTCCTCCGTCCAATGGAGGACGATGGCGTCCTTCGCCTCTCGCCGCACCGCCTCCCGCTCTTCGCCCGTGGGGCGCTCCCCGAGCGCCTTTCGGCGCGCCGTCCACTCGTACACTCTGGCGAGCACCCACGCCTCCAGCTCCCAAGGAGGGGTGCCGGCCAGAGCGCACGCCGCCGAAAAGCCCACTGAGCGGTAGGCCCTCGCCACCCGCTGTGCAATAGCCCGCTGGGGCCTGCGGATGGCGGTAGCATTCTCCCTCCTATGGAGGGAGTCCGCCCAGATGGGAGCCCCGTAAAGGGCCATGCTCCGCAAAATGCCGGCATAGAGGCGCCGGCACTTTGCTTTAGGCCCCCCCAGGTTTGGGAGAAGCCATGAGAGGGCGTCCGCGGCTTTCAACAGGCGCGTCGACAGCCCGCTGAAATGCGGGCCGAAGCGCCACCTGTCGTCCAGCACCAGCCCAAGATATTTCATCTGGGGCTGGACCCCTATACGGACGCCCTCCACGACGATGTGGGCGTCGGCAGGGCAGCGCTGCCGGGGACCGCGAAAGAACACGGCCTCCGTTTTGTGCAGCGCCACCCTCAATCCCAGGCGGCGGATCCTTTCTGCCACCAAGGACCCGCCAGCCGAGGCCAGAATGGCCGCGTCGGCAAAGTTCCTCCCCCGGGCAGTGAGCAGAGTGTCATCCGCGTAGCAGATGACACTCGTGCCCGGGAGGAGGGCACCCCGCAGCAGCCAGTTGAACCCGATGTTCCACAAGGGGGGGCCTAGCACCGACCCCTGCGGAACACCGGACTCTGCGCCGTACCGCCTCACCGTGGCCGACTTGTCCACGAGGAGGACCTCTCGGCCCTCCAAGTAGTCGGCCAGTAGGTTCCGCAGATATTGGGGCACTCCGTGATACCGGAGCGCCTCCAATATCGTCGAGTGGGGGACGGAGTTGAAGGCGTTGGCAATGTCGAATGACACCGCCAGCACTCCGTCCCCCGCCTCCACCGCCTCCTTCACCTGGCCCTTGAGTAGGGCCAGCGCGTCGATCGTCGAACGCCCACGACGGAACCCGAATTGGGCGTCCGACAGATCCGGCCCTACCCCCCGCAGGTGGCCCTCCAGCCTCCCGGCGACGATCCCCTCGAACAGTTTACCGACCTCATCGAGCAGAACGATGGGCCGGTATGCCGAGGGGGAGTCCACCGGGCGACCCTCCTTTCGGAGCAGGCAAAGCTGCCCCTCCTTCCACAGTTTCGGGAACCTCCCAGCCGTAAAACACGCGCTGAAGAGGTCCCGAAACCTGGCCTCCATTTGGGTGGCGGCGATCGCCACCACCCGTGCGGGGACGCCGTCCGGTCCGGGGGCGGTCTTCTTCGCGCGGAGGCTCAGAACCCCCGCGTAGAATTCCGCCGCCGTGACCGGGGGCACCTCTGCCTCCGGCGGAGCCGCCCCTTGCGGGGGATCCATCGCTGGAGGGGTGAAGTCGGTCCTGCGCGGAAACAGGGACCGAACCACCCCATCCAACAACGCTGGCTCGAGGGTCTCCGACAGTGGGGGACCATAGGGGCGGAGCTGGTTCCGCGCCGTCTTATATGGCCTCCCATAGGGATCTCTGTCGAGACCCTCCAGCATCTCGGCCCTCGCCGAGTCTTGCGCAGCGCCCATCGCAGACTTGAGGGCCACCGTAGCCTCTCGGTAAGAGGCGTACAGGCGGTCCTCCTCTGCCCGGACTCGGTTTTGGGCGCTGCGCCGTCGGCTCCGCGCGTAGGCCCTTCTGGCCGCCACGCAGGTGGCCCGGAGCCCCGCCAGCTCCTCCGTCCACCAGTACACGGCGCGACGGGGAGGCGGACGGCGAGACCGAGGCATGCTGGAGTTGCACACCTCGGTCAAGGACCTCCGCAGCCGGACCGCTGCGGCGTCCACGTCCGGGACCTCCTCGACAGGGGGAGGCGACAGCCAGTCCTGGAGGAAGGCGGCCTCCTTGGCCGCCTCCCGGTCCAGGCGGGTGAGTGCCCACCGCGGGAAGGGAGATTGCCCAGCGCGGGCCGTCCCCCCTCCCCGCTGTGTGGAGATGTCGAACCGCACATAACGGTGGTCCGACAAGGTCTCCACCAGCTCCACCCGCCAGTTCACGACGCGGGCGGCAAGCGCGGGGGTGGCGAACGAGACGTCCACCACCGACCCGCCCTGTTGCCGCACACACGTGTGGACCGCCCCCCTGTTGAGGAGGGACACACCGCACGAGGCCGCCCAAAACGCGACGGCGCGTCCCCGGACGTTGCACCCGGCGACCGGGTTGCCCCAGGCCACCGACTTGGCGTTTAGGTCGCCCAACACCACGACCTGGCGTGGTGCCGCCCTCCCTACGACAGCAGTGAGGATCTCGAGGAAATCCTCAAAGTCCGAGAGAGGGCGGTTTGGGGAGAAATACACCCCCACCATCGCGATCTCTCCCCACGCGGCGGCCACGTATCCCGGTCCCCTCTCTAAGAGCGAGAGGGGAGGGGAGTCTGTGGAAGACCGCGCCACCAACGCCACCAAGCCGTCCCGGTCGCCCAGCCAACGGCCAGGGACCGAGTAGGGTTCGGCGACCACCGCCAAGTCCACCAACCACTCAGCCATGGTCTGCATCAGCAGATCCTGGGCTGTCCTGCAGTGGTTGGTGTTCGCCTGAAGGATGCGATGTTCGACCGTGGCCATCAGTCGGACATCGCAACCTCCTCCGCAGCCGCCGCAGGAACGGCGGTGTTAGCGGCAGCAGCAGGTGCAGGCCCGGTCGGCGCCTGCGCTTTGCCACGCTTAGGGGGGGGATTGCACTTCCTCCCCTTCATGACGTGGCCTGCCCGGCGGCCACTGGCGGCACACACCGCGCAGTGCGGCGTGGCGGCCTGGCAGGAGGCGGCTTTGTGGCCCTCCTTGCCGCAGCGGTAGCATGTGTCCGTCCTGTCAACCTTGGACGGACACAGGGGCCGGGTGTGGCCGATGCCGAAGCACCGGAAACACCGCAGAGGCTGGTCCTCGAGTGCCCGGACTGCGCCCGAGCTGAACCCGACTTGAAGCCGTCCTTTCGCAAGGACGGCTTTGGCAGCTGCGACTGGGCACTCGAGGCGGATGGTGCCCATTCCGCCGCGGCCGGGCCTTATGTCCCGGCCTTGGACCGCCGCGGCGCCACAGCCCCCTACCGCTGCGACCGCCGCCACCACCTCCTCCTTGGTGACGGAGTCATCCAACTCCGTCACCTCGATTTCCGCCGACTTGACCGGCCGGGCCACCTTGGCAGAGTCCGCGATGACCTCTTGCAGCTTGGCTGCAAAGAGGTCAGCGCGGGCGCTCCCCTCGGCCCCCGGGAACTCGAAAATTCGAGCCCCGGCCTGCGTCCGCCGGCACGACACACTGCCGATCCCCAGTTGCGTGGGATCGGCATTGCCGCGCGCCCGCGCCAAGATGGAGGCGTAGGTCTCCCCTCGCCCCGCAGCCTCCGTGGTGAGCGTCACCACGACGGCCGCAGTTTTAGGGGGGACCAACTGCCCCTTTCCTCCTCTCCCTTTCCCTTTCCCCTTGCCCTTGCCGGTCGTCTGCGACTGGCTGGGTGCGGGGGTGGCGGGGACGGCAGGGACGGCAGGGACGGCAGGGACGGCCGCTGCCGACTTTTTGCCCTTCCCTTTACCCTTCCCCCCCCGGCCCACTTTCGTCCACTCGTTGGACGGAGTGGTGGCCGGGAGAAGGGCCACGTCTTCCACCTGGGAGGAGGAGGACGGCCCCGGCCGGCTTTGCCTCTTATCCGCCGCAAGCGGCGGCCGGAGGCTTTTTTCCGGCAGGAGCCGGTCCTCGATGCCTGCCAGGCAGGCTCTCGTGAAGGCCCTCTCCTCCATTATCACCTTGCGGATGATATCCTCAAGGTTGGAGGAGGGGCCCTCTAGTGCCGGGCTCGCCTTAGCCCGTGGTGGCTGGGCCGAGGCAGGGCCCTCTGCCACAGGGCTCGCCTCGGCCTGTTGAGGCCGGGCCGTGGCTTCAGCCAGCTTCTGACGAAGCTGGTTGACCTCTGACTGCAGGCGATCCACCCTCGCCTGCAGTTGCCGCGTCTCGTCGCAGGCCGTCCGCTGAACGAGTTCAGCGACGACACCGCGCATGCTCGCGGCCCGACATTTCAGGGCCTTCTGGAAGGTGCCCTTGAGGTTGGAGGACTTACGTAGGGAGCTCTAGCCTCCCCCGCCAGTCCGCCACCATGACCTGCCGGAGCTGAGACCGGCGCAGCATTATCTGTCGCTGCACCAGCCTCTCGCCCCGATCCTTGGCCTCCTCGCGCCACTGATGTAGCGTGATGCGGATGGCAACCTTTTTTTTTTTTTTTTTTTTTTTTTTTTTTTTTTTTTTTTACGCTGGGAAAAAATGCATTACGCATACCCACCCGTCGGGGGACGGGAGGGGTATGTGGGACTCCCCGGGCGGACCCGGTATACCCACTAAAACGACCCAGCGCATTCCCGCTTCGTCAGAGTGGCGGGGGACTGGGAAACCGGCACAGCCTTTACTTCCAGTCCTCCGCCGACGATTGCCAGGCAGACCCCCTCACACCCTCACGGGTGTGGGGGGTCGGGAATGACCGACGAAGGTGACGGGTGCAATGCGGGCGAAGGCACCCCCGCGCCTGTCGCCCGCCCGTCACCATGAGGAGGGAGGGCACGACGCCTTCTCCCCCTTCTTCGTCTGCGGAGCGGCGCAGCGTGAGGGTCGTCCTCCCGCGCGCGCTCCGCCTCCTCCTTTTGCGACATCACGTCCTCGCAAAAGGAGGCTACCGCCGACCAGGCCTCCTCACTCCCCAGCATGGCGTCGACCAAGCCGGGAAGCGAGAGGTCCGGTCCGACCACCGCGGTCAGACCGCGGCGCAGCTCGGACCACGCCGGGCACACCTCCAGGGTGTGTTGCGCCGTGTCCTCCGCCGCGCCGCAGTCGTGGCACGCCGGGGTCTCCTCCCTCCCGATCCGGTGCAGGTGCGATCCGAAACAGCCATGTCCCGATAACACCTGCACCAGACGGAAAGAGAGGAAACCGTGGGACCGCTCGAGCCAGCCCTTCAGGACCGGACCGAGCGCGTCCAACGTCCGGCGGCCAAAGGCGGCGCTGGCGAGGTCCTCCGTCCAATGGAGGACGATGGCGTCCTTCGCCTCTCGCCGCACCGCCTCCCGCTCTTCGCCCGTGGGGCGCTCCCCGAGCGCCTTTCGGCGCGCCGTCCACTCGAACACTCTGGCGAGCACCCACGCCTCCAGCTCCCAAGGAGGGGTGCCGGCCAGAGCGCACGCCGCCGAAAAGCCCACTGAGCGGTAGGCCCTCGCCACCCGCTGTGCAATAGCCCGCTGGGGCCTGCGGATGGCGGTAGCATTCTCCCTCCTATGGAGGGAGTCCGCCCAGATGGGAGCCCCGTAAAGGGCCATGCTCCGCAAAATGCCGGCATAGAGGCGCCGGCACTTTGCCTTGGGCCCCCCCAGGTTTGGGAGGAGCCATGAGAGGGCGTCCGCGGCCTTCAACAGGCGCGTCGACAGCCCGCTGAAATGCGGGCCGAAGCGCCACCTGTCGTCCAGCACCAGCCCAAGATATTTCATCTGGGGCTGGACCCCTATACGGACGCCCTCCACGACGATGTGGGCGTCGGCAGGGCAGCGCTGCCGGGGACCGCGAAAGAACACGGCCTCCGTTTTGTGCAGCGCCACCCTCAATCCCAGGCGGCGGATCCTTTCTGCCACCAAGGACCCGCCAGCCGAGGCCAGAATGGCCGCGTCGGAAAAGTTCCTCCCCCGGGCAGTGAGCAGAGTGTCATCCGCGTAGCAGATGACACTCGTGCCCGGGAGGAGGGCACCCCGCAACAGCCAGTCGAACCCGATGTTCCACAAGGGGGGGCCTAGCACCGACCCCTGTGGAACACCGGACTCTGCGCCGTACCGCCTCACCGTGGCCGATTTGTCTACGAGGAGGACCTCTCGGCCCTCCAAGTAGTCGGCCAGGAGGCTCCGCAGATATTGGGGCACTCCGTGATACCGGAGCGCCTCCAATATCGTCGAGTGGGGGACGGAGTTGAAGGCGTTGGCAATGTCGAATGACACCGCCAGCACTCCGTCCCCCGCCTCCACCGCCTCCTTCACCTGGCCCTTGAGTAGGGCCAGCGCGTCGATCGTCGAACGCCCACGACGGAACCCGAATTGGGCGTCCGACAGATCCGGCCCTACCCCCCGCAGGTGGCTCTCCAGCCTCCCGGCGACGATCCCCTCGAACAGTTTACCGACCTCATCGAGCAGAACGATGGGCCGGTATGCCGAGGGGGAGTCCACCGGGCGACCCTCCTTTCGGAGCAGGCACAGCTGCCCCTCCTTCCACAGTTTCGGGAACCTCCCAGCCGTAAAACACGCGCTGAAGAGGTCCCGAAACCTGGCCTCCATTTGGGTGGCGGCGATCGCCACCACCCGTGCGGGGACGCCGTCCGGTCCGGGGGCGGTCTTCTTCGCGCGGAGGCTCAGAACCCCCGCGTAGAATTCCGCCGCCGTGACCGGGGGCACCTCTGCCTCCGGCGGAGCCGCCCCTTGCGGGGGATCCATCGCTGGAGGGGTGAAGTCGGTCCTGCGCGGAAACAGGGACCATGCGGATGGCAACCTAACCTAACCTAACCTAACCTTTTTTTTTTTTTTTTTTTTTTTTTTTTTTTTTTTTTTTTTTTAAGCGGTGAAAAATGCCTAACGCATACCGCACCGTCCGGGGAGACGGTTTGGTTATGTGGGGTTTGCACCCACTAAAAAACACCGCCGTGAGCCTACTTTCGCCTTGGCGGATGGGCCACGAGAACTGCTACGCATGACGTTCGCGACCCATCCAGCGCAGCCCGCCTCCGGGCTCCAAACTCCTTTGGCGATGTCCGGGCTCACCTGAGACATCGCCACCACTCATGAGGGCCGTGCAATGCGTCGACGATAGACTCCCCGATCTATCGCCCTCTGGCACCTCTTAAGGCGGCATGAGGTCGCCGTGGCGCCTCCTGCGCCGCCCTGTCCTCCTGCGACGGATCGCGTCAGCGAGAGAATCCTCCTCCCTGACGCGCTCCGCCGCCTCCTTCTGCCAGATGACGTCCTCGCAGAAGGATGTTACCGCCTCCCATGCCCCCCTACTGTCGACCATGGCCTTGGCCACGGCCGGCAAGGAGAGGTCTGCCCCGATTGCTGCCGCGAGATCACGGCGCTGCACCGCCCAAGCAGGACAATGCTCGAGGGTGTGAAGGGCCGTGTCCTCGCTGCAGCCGCACTGGTGACACACGGGAGTTACCTCCCTTCTAGCCACCTTGTGCAGGTATTTGCCAAAGCACCCATGCCCTGACAACACCTGCACCAGACGGAAGGATAACGTCCCGTGTCGCCTCCGTACCCACTCCTCCAGGATCGGCTGGATAGCCCCTACGGTCCAGTGACCTGCACTGGGCGTTTCCAGCCTTACCCTCCACAGCCTCAGGGCTTGGGATTGTGCCTCCCTACGCCACCTCATGACCAGCTCAGGCGGCGGGCGTCTGCCATTCTCCTCCTGCAGGTCCGCGCCTCGCCGGTATATTTCGGCGAGCACTTGCGCCTCCAAATCCCACGGGGGTGTGCCCGCCAAGGCGCACGCCGCTTCCGCGTGTTAGCGATACCCACATTTAACAAATAATTGTAATAAACAAGTTCCGGATTTGACAAATAGTCGCAGGTACAGCGCCGGCGGCCATTACCAATTGGAACGTTAGTCCGAACTGTTGTAAAACTATTTGGTATTGATTATAATATTTCAGGAAATTGAAGACTGTGTATCATTTGACCTGACTCCGTTAACAGTCAGAAGTGGTAAGAACTAAGAGTGTTGGAGAAGTTCTCAGGTATGTTATTTTATTTGACCTATTTTTTTTTTAAACAAGTTACGGTTGATGACGTCATGTATTTTTATGGTTGAAAGCAAACAAGTACATATTTGGCATCGACGTATTTCAATAACAATTTTATGTGATTTGTTTACTTGTAAAGAGAAGTACAGCTTATGCAATATTGGTAGACGAGTATTTTATTTTATCACCGACGACGCGACATCCGATTAACTGCGTGACGGCGGCGTGGTGGTACCTCACTTTATAGGTAGAAATTAAAGTAGGTCACAGGATCGCCCGGTTTGTTTATGCCTGAGATGAATAGACACATCAGACATCGTGAGATTATACCTACCTAGGTCATTGTTTCCACGAATGTAAAAATCAAAATGCCTGTTTATTTACCAAAATAAAAGGTATGTGTATGAAATATCTACGTAGCTAGATTATGATGTTAGGATATCGTGTATACTCGTCACTGCGGTGTTGTTAATGTTTACGTTTTCATCTGTGATTGGAGTACACCTGATCCCGGAGATCGTTGATATTTCGAAATGCTTTACACATTTAACTACCTATTGGATATTCGTGGACTATTTATGATTGTTATGATTGATTCATGTGTCACCTACAATAGGTACCTACCTACTTGTAAAACAGCTGATTAACCGTTTATAGACGGTTAATCTGCTACGCACAGTAGGTATGAACTTTGACCTTGGTACCTTTTTATTGGTGATTTATGTTTATGCGTCATAAAGATCTAATTTTACCTAAATCCAACCCAAAACTGTCACTGTTGATAATTATTATCTTTAAAAATTTGGTACCGTATTTGTTCGTTCGAAGATTCTGTGACTTAGCATGGTACGGGGCGAAATGTGCTGTTTTATGGACATTTCTATAGGTATGGACACTGTGTAAAAATACCTACTTATCATTGTATTTCTTTTGTTTCTCTTTTCCTTACTAATACCTATCACACGGTACTAACTCAAACCACGTCTCCACTCCACTATCATGGGCTAAATAAACATTTAAATACATTAATTAAAATACATGCTTTAAATATTTATTTATTGGATATCAATGTTATCTAGTCTCCGCCAATAAACATAGTTCTGAACAATGGCTTCCAGTGGTAGGTCTAATTATACTCCGCCTTTGGAACCGAATATACGTAATAGATCATCACGCAATCCTGAGCGTATCCAAGAGCCTAGAAGAAATAGACGTTCCACGACAAGACCTAATCAAAGACAACGTAAACGTGATACATACCGCAACAGATCTCGTCGCAGAACTGCATCTGATACCTCGTCCTTGTTATCATATCGGCGTCATAGTAGCAGTAGTACGGATTCAGAAAGCAGTCATTCCGATTATCATACCCAGAATAGGCGCAGGCCTCGTTCTAGGCGACGTAGCCAGCGTCGGAAACGTAAATCTCGCTCATCGCGTAATGACAGTGATGATACCAGCTCTACTGGTTCTGAACACAACAATCGAAATAAGCGAAAGCGGGATTCGCCCGACCTGTCAGGTAATTCTTCGTTCGCAAAACGAAAACGATCTCGTTCGAGAATTCGCTCTTACCGGAAAAGTCGATTCAATGCTCACGAAGAGAACTACTTCTTAAAAAGGTTCTCTAGAATAATTACAGGCAATCGTTTTGAAGGATCGCAAAATGTGATCTCAGAATTCGATCCAGACACACATTCACAGTCAGCAGAAGACTGGATTCGTAAGGTGAACGAGACGGCAAGAATATATGGTTGGACAGAAAGGCAAATTATCTATTATGCTATACCGAAACTTTCTGGCCATGCAAAGAAATGGTACCAAGGAAGGAGTACCATTGATTTAAGCTGGAAGCAATGGCAGAGAAAGATAATAAAGACTTTTCCAGACGATCGCAACTACGCCGATCGTCTGACGGAAATGCTTAGCAGAAGAAGTAGGAGAGAGGAATCGATGGAAGAGTATTTCCATGAGAAGGCTAGGTTGGTGAAAATGTGCGGCATTAAAGGAAGAAACGCTGTGGATTGCATAATTAGCGGTATCTTTGATAATGGCGTGAGGCTAAACGCCCAAGGCGCCAGTTTTAAGAGGACATCGGACTTGCTAAAATATCTACGCCGAATATCAAAACGAAATTTAATCTCAAAGAGAGACACTTTACTTAAACAAGACTCGCAAAATATAAAAAATTCGGACAATAATCGTAACAATATGTTAAATAAATCTATACCCACAACTAGCCGGGCAAAGTCTAGGTCGTTTCAATGTTATAATTGTGGTGATACTGGGCACGCGGCGCGTAACTGCAATAAACCTTTAAGAAGATGTGATAAGTGTTCCCGACTAGGCCATATGACACAAAATTGTGAGCTCATAGGTACTCGACCAAAAACTGATCAAACACAAGAAAATACGAATCAAAATCCTACACAAAGCGTTCTACAAATAACAACAAATGAAAAGTCAAATTGTAAGTATTTTAAAACTATTTCTGTTAATGACGTATCGGTCTCAGCTTATATAGACTTCGGGAGTCAATGTACCTTAATCCGAGAATCAGTTGTCAAAAACCTTGACGTAGTCCTAGATAAGATGGCACTTCCAATTATTAGGGGATTTGGTTTTGGAAGTGTCGTACCAATTGCTAGGATATTTGTGACTGTTGTAGTAGATGCGGTCCAAGCAGATATAGAAGCATTCATTGTACCGGATCATTTGCTTAAGACGGATGTTCTTATTGGGCAGTCTTTAACGGAGCTGCCCACTGTGACCGTTCATAAGACTTGCACTAAATTAGTTCTTTATTGTGATGATTCCGATATGGGGAGGATAGATGTTTATAATACCAGTAACATCTCAATGAAAGGTTTACAGGATATACAAGTACATACACTAGATACGTTTTCAGGACCATTATTTATCCCAGGTAGTGCATGCTTGAAACCCGGTAGCGAATACATTCTATTGCAAGGTGTCTACCAATTTCATGAAGGAAAGAGTCGATGTATAGTTATGAATTTGTCGGATCATCCAATTAATTTCATTAATTCTAAATTATTATCACGAGCAATAAAACTAAACAATCAAGGTCCATTTACATCAAAGCATGAACCTTTGAATGTGAATTCTATTCATCTAAATACTCGGTTGTCTAATACTTGTGATAAATCCGACACCGTGAAGAAACCTATTACTTTAGATATGTTAAATATTGGCCCCAAAGTTGCTGACACTGAAAGGAATCAGTTATTAGACCTCCTGAACAAGTTTAGGGACTGTTTTGCATTTAATATGCAAGAGCTTGGACTGACTCATATAACCGAAATGACGTTACGTCTTAACGACGATACGCCTGTGATTTATAGACCTTATAGACTACCTTTTAGTGAGCGTGCAAAGGTACGGGAAATGATAGGCGATATGTTAGCTAATAATATTATAAGAGAATCACAGTCGGCTTATGCCAGCCCTATAGTGTTGGTTCGGAAAAAGAACAATGAATACAGGCTTTGCGTAGACTATCGGGCATTGAATAAAAAGACAGTAAAAGACAGCTATCCGATGCCAGTCATTGACGACCAGCTCGATCGATTAAGCGGCAAAACATACTTCACGAGCTTAGATTTGGCATCCGGTTATCATCAGATCCCAGTGGCTGAGGAGTCGCGTCATGCAACAGCTTTCGTTACTCCTGACGGCCACTACGAGTATATGAGGATGCCATTTGGTCTTGTGAATGCTCCTGCAGTCTTTCAGAGTATGATCAATAAAGCACTGGGAGCCCAACGATTCGAGCTGGCTATCCCTTATTTAGATGATTTACTTTCTACGGGTAGTTCATTTGACGAGGCATTCCGCAAGCTGGAAGCTATCTTACACCTTTTACGTAATGCCAATCTCACCCTTAATCTACAAAAGTGTTTCTTTTTCCAATCGGAAATCGACTATCTTGGTTATGAGATTTCCGAAGCTGGTCTAAAACCTGGCAGTAAGAAAATAAGCGCGGTTTCTGAATTCCCAAAACCGACAAATGTACATCAAGTTCGTCAATTTATTGGCTTGGCCAGTTATTTTCGGCGTTTTGTTTTTAATTTCGCTTCTATTGCGAGACCACTAACTCAACTGACCAAAACCAATGTTCCCTGGCATTGGGGTGACGAACAAAATAATGCATTCGAAGAATTAAAATCTAAATTGGTAGTTAGACCTGTACTAGCTTTGTACAACCCAGATCATACTACAGAGGTCCATTGTGATGCCAGTAAATTAGGAATTGGGGGTATCTTACTACAGAGACTTAATGAAGAATACCCTTTTAGGCCAGTTGCTTATTTCAGTCGTCAAACGACCCGCGAGGAAGCTTTTTGGCACTCCTATGAATTGGAAACAATGGCAGTGGTCCTTACTTTAAAGAAATTTAGAGTATATTTGATCGGTCTAGAATTTAAAGTCATAACAGACTGTAACGCATTACGCACCACCTTGGTAAAGCGAGATTTAATTCCTAAAATTGCCAGGTGGTGGCTGATGCTGCAGGAATATAACTTTACTATTGAGTACCGGCCAGGTCATAACATGCAGCATGTCGATGCCCTGAGCCGGAACCCCATCTCGCAAGAGAACATCCTAGGTGAGTTGGAAGTGCTCAATATCACGACTGAAGACTGGCTTCACACGGTACAGATGACAGATCCGCGGATAAAACATATTAAAACTATTTTAGAAACAAGTGAAGATGATATAAAAGACGTATTCAATAACTACGTATTGCGAAATGGCAAAATATATAGGCGTGTAGGATCCAAATTAAAATGGGTGGTACCTAATTCGGCGCGGTGGAGAATTTGCCAGCTTAATCATGACGAAGCGGGTCATTTCTCGACCGATAAAACTATTGAAAAGATAGGAGCCGATTATTGGTTCCCAAAAATGAACCGCTTCGTCAAGAAGTATGTTAATGCTTGTATGAATTGTGCCTATAACAAAGAAATGTCGGGGAAAAAGTCGGGGTACTTAAACCCAATTCCCAAGGTAAACGCAATATTTCACACAATACACATGGATCATTTGGGTCCATTTATTAAAAGTAAAAGAGGAAACGCATACATTCTCGGAGTCATTGATGGGTTCAGCAAGTTCATATTTGTTAGACCTGTTAAGAATACTAGGTCTAAAACTACAATTAAAGCGCTCGAAGATATTTTCGCAACATTTGGATGCCCAAAAATAATTATATCAGACCAAGGTACAAGTTTCACGTCTGGCGAATTCAAAAATTTTGTCATGTCGATTGGAGCCAAACATGTCCTAAATGCAGTAGCAACACCTCGAGCAAATGGACAAATTGAACGCTACAATCGAACAATTCTAAATTCGCTAGCCGCTATGAACCATGGTTTGGACGAGAGAGACTGGGACACAAACGTTGCAAAATTGCAATGGAGTCTAAATAATACAGTTAATAAAAGCACTGGAAAATCGCCGGCTGAAGTGGTATTTGGGCAAAGAACCACATGCCAGGCGGAAGGAATTCTTAAAGGGGCTTTAGAGACTGACGCACAGATTTCAAATACTGATAGGGACGAATTGAGGAAATCGGTGGAAGAAAAAATTATAGAGGGGCAGAAAAAGATGAAAGAACATTTTGATAAAACGAGGGCTCCAACTAAGACATTTGAAGAAGGTGATCTTGTCATGATTCCTAATAACAATCCAGACCGAGGCAAGAGCAAAAAGTTAGCTGCAAAGTTCAAAGGTCCGTTTAAAGTAACAGCAGTGCTGGATAAAGACCGGTACGAAGTATCTAGCATTAAGGGGTTTCCTCAAAGACAGTATAGGAATATTTTCCCGGCTGATCAGTTAAAACCGTGGATTAATTTCAATTTATCACCCGTAGTTAGCGATGAAAGTGATAATAGCGATTCGGATTCGCTTGTCGAATAGTAGAAAAGCGATGTGTGTTTTTATATTATGTATGTATTTGTATATACATAAGGATACTATGCTAGATTTATAGTGGAGTGGCCGGTAGCCCTTAAACCAATTTCCATGTCATTTACAGCTTAGATTGGTGTCGATAACGGAGAATCGGCATAATTCGGTTATTTACTGAGAGCCTGATGAGACAGCGCTGATGCGGACAGGCTGTTGGTAGACCGTGGCTCTCGGGTGGCTAAACGGCAGATTATTGATTAATTGTTGGCAAATTGCAAGCTAATGGCTCTCGGGTGGCCTGATGAATGTGATGACCCAAGAAGGTGAGCAGACCGTGGCTTTCGGATGGCTAAACGGGAGCTACCTGCAAACTGTTGTTACATTACTATATGGGCCTTCGGATGACCTCACATGAAGAACGACTTATAGTAGCAGCCTAAGTCTTCATAGTTTTGAATTAGTTTGTGCAATTATGTACATGATAATATTTTGTGCATCATATTTACATATAACTATTTTATGTTTCGCTCCATTTATATAGTGTTTTTGATTTTTGATTGCTAAGACAACATAGAATTGTATACTTAATATGTCATTAATTATAAATTGATGTGATGTTATGTTTATGTTAAAATTCATATTATTTCTACAAAAAAGTAACTATATTTTATCAAATGCAGTGTCAGTGCTATGGATTACACCTATTTAACAGAATTTGTTAATTACTAAATTGGATGATTTTTTTAATTTTTTTTTTAAATTTATATTATATCTTTTGTTTTGGTATGAGGCCATACCCTGTACGATAGAATGGCCGAGTGGAAATTAGGAATGGGGACATTCCTATTGCAGAATGGCCGTCTGTTAGCGATACCCACATTTAACAAATAATTGTAATAAACAAGTTCCGGATTTGACAAATAGTCGCAGGTACAGCGCCGGCGGCCATTACCAATTGGAACGTTAGTCCGAACTGTTGTAAAACTATTTGGTATTGATTATAATATTTCAGGAAATTGAAGACTGTGTATCATTTGACCTGACTCCGTTAACACGCGGATATGGTGCGGTAACCGCGTATGACCCTGACTGCCATGACTCTCTGCGGCCTCCGCAGTAGAGCCTTGTTCTGTGCAGTCAGAGTCTCGGCCCACACTGGGGCACCGTATAGTGCCATCGAGCGAATCACCCCCGTGTACAGCCGTCGGCAAACCACGTTTGGTCCGCCCAGGTTCGGCAGTAGCCGGCTGAGGGCGGACGCCGTTCCGATCAGCTTCGGCGCAAGCTGAGCAAAATGCTCGCCGAAGTTCCACCTCCGGTCCAAAACCAGGCCCAGATATTTCATGCTTTCCCGTACCGCTATTGTTGCACCACCAATAGAGAGGTGTGCGCTAGCTGGTGGTTGGCGTCGGGGCGCGTGAAATACCAGGGCCTCCGTCTTTTCAAGGGCCACCCTGAGGCCCAGTGCCTCAATTCGTCCCACGACGAGGGACGCGGCCTCGACAGCAAAGCGTGCCGCTTCTTCAAAGTTCCCTCCCCGGGCCGTGACGAGAGTGTCGTCAGCGTAGCAAATGACGCCCTGCCCGGGAAAACCTTTTTTTTTTTTTTTTTTTTTTTTTTTTTTTAAGCGGTGAAAAATGCCTAACGCATACCGCACCGTCCGGGGAGACGGTTTGGTTATGTGGGGTTTGCACCCACTAAAAAACACCGCCGTGAGCCTACTTTCGCCTTGGCGGATGGGCCACGAGAACTGCTACGCATGACGTTCGCGACCCATCCAGCGCAGCCCGCCTCCGGGCTCCAAACTCCTTTGGCGATGTCCGGGCTCACCTGAGACATCGCCACCACTCATGAGGGCCGTGCAATGCGTCGACGATAGACTCCCCGATCTATCGCCCGCTGGCACCTCTTAAGGCGGCATGAGGTCGCCGTGGCGCCTCCTGCGCCGCCCTGTCCTCCTGCGACGGATCGCGTCAGCGAGAGAATCCTCCTCCCTGACGCGCTCCGCCGCCTCCTTCTGCGAGATGACGTCCTCGCAGAAGGATGTTACCGCCTCCCATGCCCCCCTACTGTCGACCATGGCCTTGGCCACGGCCGGCAAGGAGAGGTCTGCCCCGATTGCTGCCGCGAGATCACGGCGCTGCACCGCCCAAGCAGGACAATGCTCGAGGGTGTGAAGAGCCGTGTCCTCGCTGCAGCCGCACTGGTGACACACGGGAGTTACCTCCCTTCTAGCCACCTTGTGCAGGTATTTGCCAAAGCACCCATGCCCTGACAACACCTGCACCAGACGGAAGGACAACGTCCCGTGTCGCCTCCACAAGGGGGGGCCTAGCACCGACCCCTGTGGAACACCGGACTCTGCGCCGTACCGCCTCACCGTGGCCGACTTGTCCACGAGGAGGACCTCTCGGCCCTCCAAGTAGTCGGCCAGGAGGTCACGCAGGTATTGGGGCACTCCGTGATACCGGAGCGCCTCCAATATCGTCGAGTGGGGGACGGAGTTGAAGGCGTTGGCAATGTCGAATGACACCGCCAGCACTCCGTCCCCCGCCTCCACCGCCTCCTTCACCTGGCCCTTGAGTAGGGCCAGCGCGTCGATCGTCGAACGCCCACGACGGAAACCGAATTGGGCGTCCGACAGATCCGGCCCTACCCCCCGCAGGTGGCTGTCTAGCCTCCCGGCGACGATCCCCTCGAACAGTTTACCGACCTCATCGAGCAGAACGATGGGCCGGTATGCCGAGGGGGAGTCCACCGGGCGACCCTCCTTTCGGAGCAGGCAAAGCTGCCCCTCCTTCCACAGTTTCGGGAACCTCCCAGCCGTAAAACACGCGCTGAAGAGGTCCCGAAACCTGTCCTCCATTTGGGTGGCGGCGATCGCCACCACCCGTGCGGGGACGCCGTCCGGTCCGGGGGCGGTCTTCTTCGCGCGGAGGCTCTGAACCCCCGCGTAGAATTCCGCCGCCGTGACCGGGGGCACCTCTGCCTCCGGCGGAGCCGCCCCTTGCGGGGGATCCATCGCTGGAGGGGTGAAGTCGGTCCTGCGCGGAAACAGGGACCGGACCACCCCATCCAGCAACGCTGGCTCGAGGGTCTCAGACAGTGGGGGACCATAGGGGCGGAGCTGGTTCCGCGCCGCCTTATATGGCCTCCCATAGGGATCTCTGTCGAGACCCTCCAGCATCTCGGCCCTCGCCGAGTCTTGCGCAGCGCCCATCGCAGACTTGAGGGCCGCCGTAGCCTCTCGGTAAGAGGCGTACAGGCGGTCCTCCTCTGCCCGGACTCGGTTTTGGGCGCTGCGCCGTCGGCTCCGCGCGTAGGCCCTTCTGGCCGCCACGCAGGTGGCCCGGAGCCCCGCCAGCTCCTCCGTCCACCAGTACACGGCGCGACGGGGAGGCGGACGGCGAGACCGAGGCATGCTGGAGTTGCACACCTCGGTCAAGGACCCCCGCAGCCGGACCGCTGCGGCGTCCACGTCCGGGACCTCCTCGACAGGGGGAGGCGACAGCCAGATCCAGGCGGGTGAGTGCCCACCGCGGGAAGGGAGATTGCCCAGCGCGGGCCGTCCCCCCTCCCCGCTGTGTGGAGATGTCGAACCTCACATAACGGTGGTCCGACAAGGTCTCCACCAGCTCAACCCGCCAGTTCACGACGCGGGCGGCAAGCGCGGGGGTGGCGAACGAGACGTCCACCACCGACCCGCCCTGTTGCCGCACACACGTGTGGACCGCCCCCCTGTTGAGGAGGGACACACCGCACGAGGCCGCCCAAAACTCGACGGCGCGTCCCCGGACGTTGCACCCGGCGACCGGGTTGCCCCAGGCCACCGACTTGGCGTTTAGGTCGCCCAACACCACGACCTGGCGTGGTGCCGCCCTCCCTACGACAGCAGTGAGGATCTCGAGGAAATCCTCAAAGTCCGAGAGAGGGCGGTTTGGGGAGAAATACACCCCCACCGTCGCTATCTCTCCCCACGCGGCGGCCACGTATCCCGGTCCCCTCTCTAAGAGCGAGAGGGGAGGGGAGTCTGTGGAAGACCGCGCCACCAACGCCACCAAGCCGTCCCGGTCGCCCAGCCAACGGCCAGGGACCGAG
Organism: Standfussiana lucernea; assembly: GCA_964057025.1. Lineage (NCBI taxonomy): Eukaryota > Metazoa > Arthropoda > Insecta > Lepidoptera > Noctuidae > Standfussiana > Standfussiana lucernea. Next base: position 17,004,882 of record OZ059798.1, on the reverse strand, counting down.
TAGGGTTCGGCGACCACCGCCAAGTCCACCAACCACTCAGCCATGGTCTGCATCAGCAGATCCTGGGCTGTCCTGCAGTGGTTGGTGTTCGCCTGAAGGATGCGATGTTCGACCGTGGCCATCAGTCGGACATCGCAACCTCCTCCGCAGCCGCCGCAGGAACGGCGGTGTTAGCGGCAGCAGCAGGTGCAGGCCCGGTCGGCGCCTGCGCTTTGCCACGCTTAGGGGGGGGATTGCACTTCCTCCCCTTCATGACGTGGCCTGCCCGGCGGCCACTGGCGGCACACACCGCGCAGTGCGGCGTGGCGGCCTGGCAGGAAGCGGCTTTGTGACCCTCCTTGCCGCAGCGGTAGCATGTGTCCGTCCTGTCAACCTTGGACGGACACAGGGGCCGGGTGTGGCCGATGCCGAAGCACCGGAAACACCGCAGAGGCTCGTCCTCGAGTGCCCGGACTGCGGCCGAGCTGAATCCGACTTGAAGCCGTCCTTTCGCAAGGACGGCTTTGGCAGCTGCGACTGGGCACTCGAGGCGGATGGTGCCCATTCCGCCGCGGCCGGGCCTTATGTCCCGGCCTTGGACCGCCGCGGCCCCACAGCCCCCTACCGCTGCGACCGCCGCCACCACCTCCTCCTTGGTGACGGAGTCATCCAACTCCGTCACTTCGAAGGCCGCCGACTTGACCGGCCGGGCCACCTTGGCAGAGTCCGCGATGACCTCCTGCAGCTTGGCTGCAAAGAGGTCAGCGCGGGCGCTCCCCTCGGCCCCCGGGAACTCGAAGATTCGAGCCCCGGCCTGCGTCCGCCGGCACGACACACTGCCGATCCCCAGCTGAGTGGGATCGGCATTGCCGCGCGCCCGCACCAAGATGGAGGCGTAGGTCTCCCCTCGCCCCGCAGCCTCCGCGGTAAGCGTCACCACGACGGCTGCAGTCTTAGGGGGGACCAACTGCCCCTTTCCAGCTCTCCCTTTCCCTTTCCCCTTGCCCTTGCCGGTCGTCTGCGACTGGCTGGGTGCGGGGGTGGCGGGGACGGCAGGGACGGCAGGGACGGCCGCTGCCGACTTCTTCCCTTTACCCTTCCCCTTCCGGCCCACTTTCGTCCACTCGTTGGACGGAGTGGTCGACGGGAGAAGGGCCACGTCTTCCACCTGGGAGGAGGAGGACGGCCCCGGCCCGCTTTGCCTCTTATCCGCCGCAAGCGGCGGCCGGAGGCTTTTTTCCGGCAGGAGCCGGTCCTCGATGCCTGCCAGGCAGGCTCTCGTGAAGGCCCTCTCCTCCATTATCACCTTGCGGATGATATCCTCAAGGTTGGAGGAGGGGCCCTCTACTGCAGGGCTCGCCTTAGCCCGTGGTGGTTGGGCCGAGGCAGGGCCCTCTGCCACAGGGCTCACCTCGGCCTGTTGAGGCCGGGCCGTGGCTTCAGCCAGCTTCTGACGAAGCTGGTTGACTTCTGACTGCAGGCGATCCACCCTCGCCTGCAGTTGCCGCGTTTCGTCGGAGGCCGTCCGCTGAACCAGCTCAGCGACGACACCGCGCATGCTCGCGGCCCGACATTTCAGGGCCTTCTGGAAGGTGCCCTTCAGGTTGGAGGACTTAGAGGCGACCTCGACAATCTCCTCCTCGTCCTCCTCCGCCATCCTTTCCAGTTCCGCCAAAGAGTGGTCCGCGTACACAACCCGGGACGCACCGTACCCGGACTTGGCCCGGGCGACGTACGCACGCTTCTCTTTGGCGGCAACCCGCTCCTCCAGCTCTTGCTGGAGCTGCACCTTCCGTGCCAGGTCCACCTGTCGCTGGGCGTCCGCGAGCCCAACGACGTGGGTATCCGCGGCCGTTGTCGTCGGCTTTTTAGCCTTCGACAACGGCTTGGACCCCGAGGCCGAAGAACTCTCGGACCCACAACTTCGGAAGACCCGCTTCCGCGACCGCGAGCCACTCGCGTCCGATGCACCAACCAGCGAGTCGTTGTCGGACGACTCCGCCCCTCCGTAATAACTAGCCGCAGACGGCGCGCGGCTAGACTCTGACGCTGGTGCGTCGGGGTGGCCCTGAGAAGGGCCTTTTGGTTGGCCCTGAGAAGGGCCTTTGGGTTGGCCCTGAGAAGGGCCTTTGGGTTGGCCCTGAGAAGGGCCTTTGGGTTGGCCCTGAGAAGGGCCTTTTGATTTTAAAAACCGCCCGCGGGCGTTCCGCGAGGGTGTACCAGGCATCGTAGTCGAAACAAGGCAATAAAAAAGATTAAAATTCGCTACTAGATCACAGAGCACTTTGGCCAGTCCCAGTCTGCCACTCCGTTACGGTGGTCAGAACTGGGCTGTTTCCAGGGGACACGACGTGGACGTATGCTCTGTGGGGGGTCCCCCAACCTAACCTTTTTTTTTTTTTTTTTTTTTTTACGCTGGGAAAAAATGCGTTACGCATATCCTCCCGTCGGGGGACGGGAGGGGTATGTGGGACTCCCCGGGCGGACCCGGTATACCCACTAAAACGACCCAGCGCATTCCCGCTTCGTCAGAGTGGCGGGGGACTGGGAAACCGGCACAGCCTTTACTTCCAGTCCTCCGCCGACGATTGCCAGGCAGACCCCCTCACACCCTCACGGGTGTGGGGGGTCGGGAATGACCGACGAAGGTGACGGGTGCAATGCGGGCGAAGGCACCCCCGCGCCTGTCGCCCGCCCGTCACCATGAGGAGGGAGGGCACGGCGCCTTCTCCCCCTTCTTCGTCTGCGGAGCGGCGCAGCGAGAGGGTCGTCCTCCCGCGCGCGCTCCGCCTCCTCCTTTTGCGACATCACGTCCTCGCAAAAGGAGGCTACGGCAGACCAGGCCTCTTCACTCCCCAGCATGGCGTCGACCACGCCGGGAAGCGAGAGGTCCGATCCGACCACCGCGGTCAGACCGCGGCGCAGCTCGGACCACGCCGGGCACACCTCGAGGGTGTGCTGCGCCGTGTCCTCCACCGCGCCGCAGTCGTGGCACGCCGGGGTCTCCTCCCTCCCGATCCGGTGCAGGTGCGATCCGAAACAACCATGTCCGGATAACACCTGCACCAGACGGAAAGAGAGGAAACCGTGGGACCGCTCGAGCCAGCCCTTCAGGACCGGACCGAGCGCGTCCAACGTCCGGCGGCCAAAGGCGGCGCTGGCGAGGTCCGCCGTCCAATGGAGGACGATGGCGTCCTTCGCCTCTCGCCGCACCGCCTCCCGCTCTTCGCCCGTGGGGCGCTCCCCGAGCGCCTTTCGGCGCGCCGTCCACTCGTACACTCTGGCGAGCACCCACGCCTCCAGCTCCCAAGGAGGGGTGCCGGCCAGAGCGCACGCCGCCGAAAAGCCCACTGAGCGGTAGGCCCTCGCCACCCGCTGTGCAATAGCCCGCTGGGGCCTGCGGATGGCGGTAGCATTCTCCCTCCTATGGAGGGAGTCCGCCCAGATGGGAGCCCCGTAGAGGGCCATGCTCCGCAAAATGCCGGCATAGAGGCGCCGGCACTTTGCCTTGGGCCCCCCCAAGTTCGGGAGGAGCCATGAGAGGGCGTCCGCGGCCTTCAACAGGCGCGTCGACAGCCCGCTGAAATGCGGGCCGAAGCGCCACCGGTCGTCCAGCACCAGCCCCAGATATTTCATCTGGGGCTGGACCCCTATACGGACGCCCTCCACGACGATGTGGGCGTCGGCAGGGCAGCGCTGCCGGGGACCGCGAAAGAACACGGCCTCCGTTTTGTGCAGCGCCACCCTCAATCCCAGGCGGCGGATCCTTTCTGCCACCAAGGACCCGCCAGCCGAGGCCAGAATGGCCGCGTCGGCAAAGTTCCTCCCCCGGGCAGTGAGCAGAGTGTCATCCGCGTAGCAGATGACACTCGTGCCCGGGAGGAGGGCACCCCGCAGCAGCCAGTTGAACCCGATGTTCCACAAGGGGGGGCCTAGCACTGACCCCTGCGGAACACCGGACTCTGCGCCGTACCGCCTCACCGTGGCCGACTTGTCCACGAGGAGGACCTCTCGGCCCTCCAAGTAGTCGGCCAGGAGGTTCCGCAGATATTGGGGCACTCCGTGATACCGGAGCGCCTCCAATATCGTCGAGTGGGGGACGGAGTTGAAGGCGTTGGCAATGTCGAATGACACCGCCAGCACTCCGTCCCCCGCCTCCACCGCCTCCTTCACCTGGCCCTTGAGTAGGGCCAGCGCGTCGATCGTCGAACGCCCACGACGGAACCCGAATTGGGCGTCCGACAGATCCGGCCCTACCCCCCGCAGGTGGCTGTCTAGCCTCCCGGCGACGATCCCCTCGAACAGTTTACCGACCTCATCGAGCAGAACGATGGGCCGGTATGCCGAGGGGGAGTCCACCGGGCGACCCTCCTTTCGGAGCAGGCAAAGCTGCCCCTCCTTCCACAGTTTCGGGAACCTCCCAGCCGTAAAACACGCGCTGAAGAGGTCCCGAAACCTGTCCTCCATTTGGGTGGCGGCGATCGCCACCACCCGTGCGGGGACGCCGTCCGGTCCGGGGGCGGTCTTCTTCGCGCGGAGGCTCAGAACCCCCGCGTAGAATTCCGACGCCGTGACCGGGGGCACCTCTGCCTCCGGCGGAGCCGCTCCTTGCGGGGGATCCATCGCTGGAGGGGTGAAGTCGGTCCTGCGCGGAAACAGGGACCGGACCACCCCATCCAGCAACGCTGGCTCGAGGGTCTCAGACAGTGGGGGACCATAGGGGCGGAGCTGGTTCCGCGCCGCCTTATATGGCCTCCCATAGGGATCTCTGTCGAGACCCTCCAGCATCTCGGCCCTCGCCGAGTCTTGCGCAGCGCCCATCGCAGACTTGAGGGCCACCGTTGCCTCTCGGTAAGAGGCGTACAGGCGGTCCTCCTCTGCCCGGACTCGGTTTTGGGCGCTGCGCCGTCGGCTCCGCGCGTAGGCCCTTCTGGCCGCCACGCAGGTGGCCCGGAGCCCCGCCAGCTCCTCCGTCCACCAGTACACGGCGCGACGGGGAGGCGGACGGCGAGACCGAGGCATGCTGGAGTTGCACACCTCGGTCAAGGACCCCCGCAGCCGGACCGCTGCGGCGTCCACGTCCGGGACCTCCTCGACAGGGGGAGGTGACAGCCAGTCCTGGAGGAAGGCGGCCTCCTTGGCCGCCTCCCGGTCCAGGCGGGTGAGTGCCCACCGCGGGAAGGGAGATTGCCCAGCGCGGGCCGTCCCCCCTCCCCGCTGTGTGGAGATGTCGAACCGCACATAACGGTGGTCCGACAAGGTCTCCACCAGCTCCACCCGCCAGTTCACGACGCGGGCGGCAAGCGCGGGGGTGGCGAACGAGACGTCCACCACCGACCCGCCCTGTTGCCGCACACACGTGTGGACCGCCCCCCTGTTGAGGAGGGACACACCGCACGAGGCCGCCCAAAACTCGACGGCACGTCCCCGGACGTTGCACCCGGCGACCGGGTTGCCCCAGGCCACCGACTTGGCGTTTAGGTCGCCTAACACCACGACCTGGCGTGGTGCCGCCCTCCCTACGACAGCAGTGAGGATCTCGAGGAAATCCTCAAAGTCCGAGAGAGGGCGGTTTGGGGAGAAATACACCCCCACCATCGCTATCTCTCCCCACGCGGCGGCCACGTATCCCGGTCCCCTCTCTAAGAGCGAGAGGGGAGGGGAGTCTGTGGAAGACCGCGCCACCAACGCCACCAAGCCGTCCCGGTCGCCCAGCCAACGGCCAGGGACCGAGTAGGGTTCGGCGACCACCGCCAAGTCCACCAACCACTCAGCCATGGTCTGCATCAGCAGATCCTGGGCTGTCCTGCAGTGGTTGGTGTTCGCCTGAAGGATGCGATGTTCGACCGTGGCCATCAGTCGGACATCGCAACCTCCTCCGCAGCCGCCGCAGGAACGGCGGTGTTAGCGGCAGCAGCAGGTGCAGGCCCGGTCGGCGCCTGCGCTTCTCCACGCTTAGGGGGGGGATTGCACTTCCTCCCCTTCATGACGTGGCCTGCCCGGCGGCCACTGGCGGCACACACCGCGCAGTGCGGCGTGTCGGCCTGGCAGGAGGCGGCTTTGTGGCCCTCCTTGCCGCAGCGGTAGCATGTGTCCGTCCTGTCAACCTTGGACGGACACAGGGGCCGGGTGTGGCCGATGCCGAAGCACCGGAAACACCGCAGAGGCTGGTCCTCGAGTGCCCGGACTGCGCCCGAGCTGAACCCGACTTGAAGCCGTCCTTTCGCAAGGACGGCTTTGGCAGCTGCGACTGGGCACTCGAGGCGGATGGTGCCCATTCCGCCGCGGCCGGGCCTTATGTCCCGGCCTTGGACCGCCGCGGCGCCACAGCCCCCTACCGCTGCGACCGCCGCCACCACCTCCTCCTTGGTGACGGAGTCATCCAACTCCGTCACCTCGATTTCCGCCGACTTGACCGGCCGGGCCACCTTGGCAGAGTCCGCGATGACCTCTTGCAGCTTGGCTGCAAAGAGGTCAGCGCGGGCGCTCCCCTCGGCCCCCGGGAACTCGAAAATTCGAGCCCCGGCCTGCGTCCGCCGGCACGACACACTGCCGATCCCCAGTTGCGTGGGATCGGCATTGCCGCGCGCCCGCGCCAAGATGGAGGCGTAGGTCTCCCCTCGCCCCGCAGCCTCCGTGGTGAGCGTCACCACGACGGCCGCAGTTTTAGGGGGGACCAACTGCCCCTTTCCTCCTCTCCCTTTCCCTTTCCCCTTGCCCTTGCCGGTCGTCTGCGACTGGCTGGGTGCGGGGGTGGCGGGGACGGCAGGGACGGCAGGGACGGCAGGGTTGGCCGCTGCCGACTTTTTGCCCTTCCCTTTACCCCTCCCCCTCCGGCCCACTTTCGTCCACTCGTTGGACGGAGTGGTCGACGGGAGAAGGGCCACGTCTTCCACCTGGGAGGAGGTGGACGGCCCCGGCCGGCTTTGCCTCTTATCCGCCGCAAGCGGCGGCCGAAGGCTTTTTTCCGGCAGGAGCCGGTCCTCGATGCCTGCCAGGCAGGCTCTAAAGAGTGGTCCGCGTACACAACCCGGGACGCACCGTACCCGGACTTGGCCCGGGCGACGTACGCACGCTTCTCCTTGGCGGCAACCCGCTCCTCCAGCTCTTGCTGGAGCTGGACCTTCCGTGCCAGGTCTACCTGGCGCTGGGCGTCCGCGAGCCCAACGACGTGGGTATCCGTTTGGACCCCGAGGCCGAAGAACTGTCGGACCCACAACTTCGGAAGACCCGCTTCCGCGACCGCGAGCCACTCGCGTCCGACGCACCAACAAGCGAGTCGTTGTCGGACGACTCCGCCCCTCCGTAATAACTAGCCGCAGACGGCGCGCGGCTAGACTCTGACGCTGGTGCGTCGGGGTGGCCCTGAGAAGGGCCTTTCGGTTGGCCCTGAGAAGGGCCTTTGGGTTGGCCCTGAGAAGGGCCTTTGGGTTGGCCCTGAGAAGGGCCTTTGGGTTGGCCCTGAGAAGGGCCTTTTGATTTTAAAAACCGCCCGCGGGCGTTCCGCGAGGGTGTACCAGGCATCGTAGTCGAAACAAGGCAATAAAAAGATTAAAATTCGCTACTAGATCACAGAGCACTTTGGCCAGTCCCAGTCTGCCACTCCGTTACGGTGGTCAGAACTGGGCTGTTTCCAGGGGACACGACGTGGACGTATGCTCTGTGGGGGGTCCCCCAACCTAACCTAACCTAACCTTTTTTTTTTTTTTTTTTTTTTTTTTTTTACGCTGGGAAAAAATGCGTTACGCATGCCCACCCGTCGGGGGACGGGAGGGGTATGTGGGACTCCCCGGGCGGACCCGGTATACCCACTAAAACGACCCAGCGCATTCCCGCTTCGTCAGAGTGGCGGGGGACTGGGAAACCGGCACAGCCTTTACTTCCAGTCCTCCGCCGACGATTGCCAGGCAGACCCCCTCACACCCTCACGGGTGTGGGGGGTCGGGAATGACCGACGAAGGTGACGGGTGCAATGCGGGCGAAGGCACCCCCGCGCCTGTCGCCCGCCCGTCACCATGAGGAGGGAGGGCACGACGCCTTCTCCCCCTTCTTCGTCTGCGGAGCGGCGCAGCGAGAGGGTCGTCCTCCCGCGCGCGCTCCGCCTCCTCCTTTTGCGACATCACGTCCTCGCAAAAGGAGGCTACCGCCGACCAGGCCTCCTCACTCCCCAGCATGGCGTCGACCACGCCGGGAAGCGAGAGGTCCGGTCCGACCACCGCGGTCAGACCGCGGCGCAGCTCGGACCACGCCGGGCACACCTCGAGGGTGTGCTGCGCCGTGTCCTCCGCCGCGCCGCAGTCGTGGCACGCCGGGGTCTCCTCCCTCCCGATCCGGTGCAGGTGCGATCCGAAACAGCCATGTCCGGATAACACCTGCACCAGACGGAAAGAGAGGAAACCGTGGGACCGCTCGAGCCAGCCCTTCAGGACCGGACCGAGCGCGTCCAACGTCCGGCGGCCAAAGACGGCGCTGGCGAGGTCCTCCGTCCAATGGAGGACGATGGCGTCCTTCGCCTCTCGCCGCACCGCCTCCCGCTCTTCGCCCGAACCTAACCTAACCTTTTTTTTTTTTTTTTTTTTTTTACGCTGGGAAAAAATGCATTACGCATGCCCACCCGTCGGGGGACGGGAGGGGTATGTGGGACTCCCCGGGCGGACCCGGTATACCCACTAAAACGACCCAGCGCATTCCCGCTTCGTCACAGTGGCGGGGGACTGGGAAACCGGCACAGCCTTTACTTCCAGTCCTCCGCCGACGATTGCTAGGCGGACCCCCTCACACCCTCACGGGTGTGGGGGGTCGGGAATGACCGACGAAGGTGACGGCTGCAATGCGGGCGAAGGCACCCCCGCGCCTGTCGCCCGCCCGTCACCATGAGGAGGGAGGGCACGACGCCTTCTCCCCCTTCTTCGTCTGCGGAGCGGCGCAGCGAGAGGGTCGTCCTCCCGCGCGCGCTCCGCCTCCTCCTTTTGCGACATCACGTCCTCGCAAAAGGAGGCTACGGCTGACCAGGCCTCCTCACTCCCCAGCATGGCGTCGACCACGCCGGGAAGCGAGAGGTCCGGTCCGACCACCGCGGTCAGACCGCGGCGCAGCTCGGACCACGCCGGGCACACCTCGAGGGTGTGCTGCGCCGTGTCCTCCGCCGCGCCGCAGTCGTGGCACGCCGGGGTCTCCTCCCTCCCGATCCGGTGCAGGTGCGATCCGAAACAGCCATGTCCGGATAACACCTGCACCAGACGGAAAGAGAGGAAACCGTGGGACCGCTCGAGCCAGCCCTTCAGGACCGGACCGAGCGCGTCCAACGTCCGGCGGCCAAAGGCGGCGCTGGCGAGGTCCTCCGTCCAATGGAGGACGATGGCGTCCTTCGCCTCTCGCCGCACCGCCTCCCGCTCTTCGCCCGTGGGGCGCTCCCCGAGCGCCTTTCGGCGCGCCGTCCACTCGTACACTCTGGCGAGCACCCACGCCTCCAGCTCCCAAGGAGGGGTGCCGGCCAGAGCGCACGCCGCCGAAAAGCCCACTGAGCGGTAGGCCCTCGCCACCCGCTGTGCAATAGCCCGCTGGGGCCTGCGGATGGCGGTAGCATTCTCCCTCCTATGGAGGGAGTCCGCCCAGATGGGAGCCCCGTAGAGGGCCATGCTCCGCAAAATGCCGGCATAGAGGCGCCGGCACTTTGCCTTGGGCCCCCCCAGGTTTGGGAGGAGCCATGAGAGGGCGTCCGCGGCCTTCAGCAGGCGCGTCGACAGCCCGCTGAAATGCGGGCCGAAGCGCCACCTGTCGTCCAGCACCAGTCCCAGATATTTCATCTGGGGCTGGACCCCTATACGGACGCCCTCCACGACGATGTGGGCGTCGGCAGGGCAGCGCTGCCGGGGACCGCGAAAGAACACGGCCTCCGTTTTGTGCAGCGCCACCCTCAATCCCAGGCGGCGGATCCTTTCTGCCACCAAGGACCCGCCAGCCGAGGCCAGAATGGCCGCGTCGGCAAAGTTCCTCCCCCGGGCAGTGAGCAGAGTGTCGTCCGCGTAGCAGATGACACTCGTGCCCGGGAGGAGGGCACCCCGCAGCAGCCAGTTGAACCCGATGTTCCACAAGGGGGGGCCTAGCACCGACCCCTGTGGAACACCGGACTCTGCGCCGTACCGCCTCACCGTGGCCGATTTGTCTACGAGGAGGACCTCTCGGCCCTCCAAGTAGTCGGCCAGGAGGCTCCGCAGATATTGGGGTACTCCGTGATACCGGAGCGCCTCCAATATCGTCGAGTGGGGGACGGAGTTGAAGGCGTTGGCAATGTCGAATGACACCGCCAGCACTCCGTCCCCCGCCTCCACCGCCTCCTTCACCTGGCCCTTGAGTAGGGCCAGCGCGTCGATCGTCGAACGCCCACGACGGAACCCGAATTGGGCGTCCGACAGATCCGGCCCTACCCCCCGCAGGTGGCTCTCCAGCCTCCCGGCGACGATCCCCTCGAACAGTTTACCGACCTCATCGAGCAGAACGATGGGCCGGTATGCCGAGGGGGAGTCCACCGGGCGACCCTCCTTTCGGAGCAGGCAAAGCTGCCCCTCCTTCCACAGTTTCGGGAACCTCCCAGCCGTAAAACACGCGCTGAAGAGGTCCCGAAACCTGGCCTCCATTTGGGTGGCGGCGATCGCCACCACCCGTGCGGGGACGCCGTCCGGTCCGGGGGCGGTCTTCTTCGCGCGGAGGCTCAGAACCCCCGCGTAGAATTCCGCCGCCGTGACCGGGGGCACCTCTGCCTCCGGCGGAGCCGCCCCTTGCGGGGGATCCATCGCTGGAGGGGTGAAGTCGGTCCTGCGCGGAAACAGGGACCGAACCACCCCATCCAGCAACGCTGGCTCGAGGGTCTCCGACAGTGGGGGACCATAGGGGCGGAGCTGGTTCCGCGCCGCCTTATATGGCCTCCCATAGGGATCTCTGTCGAGACCCTCCAGCATCTCGGCCCTCGCCGAGTCTTGCGCAGCGCCCATCGCAGACTTGAGGGCCACCGTAGCCTCTCGGTAAGAGGCGTACAGGCGGTCCTCCTCTGCCCGGACTCGGTTTTGGGCGCTGCGCCGTCGGCTCCGCGCGTAGGCCCTTCTGGCCGCCACGCAGGTGGCCCGGAGCCCCGCCAGCTCCTCCGTCCACCAGTACACGGCGCGACGGGGAGGCGGACGGCGAGACCGAGGCATGCTGGAGTTGCACACCTCGGTCAAGGACCCCCGCAGCCGGACCGCTGCGGCGTCCACGTCCGGGACCTCCTCGACAGGGGGAGGCGACAGCCAGTCCTGGAGGAAGGCGGCCTCCTTGGCTGCCTCCCGGTCAAGGCGGGTGAGCGCCCACCGCGGGAAGGGAGATTGCCCAGCGCGGGCCGTCCCCCCTTCCCGCTGGGTGGAGATGTCGAACCGCACATAACGGTGGTCCGACAAGGTCTCCACCAGCTCCACCCGCCAGTTCACGACGCGGGCGGCAAGCGCGGGGGTGGCGAACGAGACGTCCACCACCGACCCGCCCTGTTGCCGCACACACGTGTGGACCGCCCCCCTGTTGAGGAGGGACACACCGCACGAGGCCGCCCAAAACTCGACGGCACGTCCCCGGACGTTGCACCCGGCGACCGGGTTGCCCCAGGCCACCGACTTGGCGTTTAGGTCGCCTAACACCACGACCTGGCGTGGTGCCGCCCTCCCTACGACAGCAGTGAGGATCTCGAGGAAATCCTCAAAGTCCGAGAGAGGGCGGTTTGGGGAGAAATACACCCCCACCATCGCTATCTCTCCCCACGCGGCGGCCACGTATCCCGGTCCCCTCTCTAAGAGCGAGAGGGGAGGGGAGTCTGTGGAAGACCGCGCCACCAACGCCACCAAGCCGTCCCGGTCGCCCAGCCAACGGCCAGGGACCGAGTAGGGTTCGGCGACCACCGCCAAGTCCACCAACCACTCAGCCATGGTCTGCATCAGTTCGGCGCGCGCGCTTGTTGTCGTCGCACGTCATCTACGCTATTCCCTCTTTAACGTCATTATTGTCACTAGTGATGGGAGCACTTACTATCGATAAAAAAGTATCGACTGCCCTAATGTCAATATGGACAGATTTATAACAAGAAGTTTTTCAAATCCATCTCTTGCTGCAAAACGGCCAATTGAAAGTGAGGAAGCTGATCCCAGCTCATGGAATATACCGAAACGACCTGCGCGCCCAACAAGACTCCAACCTGAAGCACCAGTCAATACCACTAACAGATTCAGTAACCTATCTACTGAACATGTAGCTTCGACCGAACCACTGCAAATACATACCCGTAGTGCAACAACCAAAACCATAAAATCAGGTAAGATACCTCCTATCTTTATTACTCTGAAACCTGAATGGACCCATGCATACATAAAGACGGTGATTTCCCGCTTCACCAAAGGGTTTCACCTGGAGTACAAGGGTAATAATAAAATATCTATAAACCCTCACACATCAGAAGGTCATCAAGCACTAAAGGAGGGACTCTGCTCTGAAAGTATTCCTTATCACACCTTCTCTCGCAAAGATGAAAGGATGCCTAGGGCCGTTATTTTTGGCCTGCCTGATTTTGTTGAAGAACACCTTTCGGAAGAGCTGTCATCTATTGGGTTTCCGAACACTAAGGTTCGCAAAATGAAAGTTGCTGAGGGTAGAGATGCATCATGTCCGCCATATTTTGTCCAACTTCAGGCAGGAGCCAACGTCTCCAAGTTCAAAGCTATAAAATATTTAAGCAATTGTGCTGTTCGCATCGTCAAGTTTCGGAATAAAAATATGTATGGAACACAGTGCTATCGATGTCAAGCATTCGGCCACTCTTCTAAAAACTGCAACTTAACACCGCGGTGCGTCAAGTGTCCCGAAGCCCATCTCACCGCCGAATGCCCAAAGAGTAACCGCACGGAGCCTGCCAAATGCTGTAATTGTGGCGAAGATCACCCGGCAAACTTCCGGCATTGCAAAGAGCGTCAGAACTATCTTCAACTTTTACAAACTCGTCAAGATAACATCAAAGCAGCACAAGAACAGCGTCGTACCAAAATTTACTCCAAAGTCGACGGCCGCTCTTGGGCTGCAATCACGTCTACAACCGACAAGACGAATTATAATGCTCAACCCTTGCATGAAGCTCCACTTGATCACACTACTTCAGAAATGCTGGGTATCCTTAAAACTATAAAATCAATAAAAGACCAATTTAGTGTCTGTGATAACATGATGGACAAAGTAATTCTGATTCTTACTCATCTTGGTCAATATGTCTAATAAAGCAAATGAGCTTCGTTTTCTATACTGGAACGCTGACGGTATTCGTTCTAAACTACTTGAATGTTTAAATTTGACTAGCGAACACTGTGTCGACATTATCTCACTGTGTGAAACAAGATTAGGTGAAAATTATACGTTAAATACGCCTGGATACACCTGTTACCGATGTGATAAGAGGTCAAATGGTACTGGTCAGGGAGTCGCTATTTTGGTTAAGAACGATATTCCTCATACAGCAGTTTTTATTCCCCCTACGTATAACCTTGAATGTGTAGGAATACGCTTAACATCATCTGAGAGCAATATAATTATCATATCCGCATATAATTCACCAAATCTTCCGTTAGCTTCTAATGATTTGGATATTTTATTTAATTTAGGGCCAAAAGTATTAATTATGGGTGACTTCAATGCCAAACATGAATACTGGCATTGTTATCAAAACAACTCTCGCGGAATGGTATTGTTTGATCACATGGTACTCCATGATTACCAAGTCCTTGGGCCTACATCTCCAACATTGGTACATTACAATAACGCACATACTCCTTCTACACCAGATATACTTCTCAGCCGTAATATAAATCGCGTGTCTGAACTTCACACTCTGCCAGCTTTATCATCCAATCACTTTCCAGTCTTTTTTTCAGTAGGTGGTAATTTTATCCGTCATAGCTTTAAACAATACCGATACTCGGACGCTAATTGGTCTGAGTACAGGTCTTACTTGGATATGAATATTTCATTAGAAACATCAACTTTTAATTCTATAAGTAGCATTGATAATGCCGTTGACCAACTTCAAAATGCCATCAAAATGAGTCGCGAAGTAAACGTTCCTTCAGGCCCTTCCTCGGTTAAGCGTTACACCTTGCCGAGACGTATTAAAGTCCTAATTTCTACTAAAAACCAGCTAAGGAAGATGGCTTTAAAAGAAATCAATCCTGTAATTAAGTGCGCCATAAACAAAGATATAAACAACTTTAAAACTAAAATTAAACACCTTACTCAAATTTATAATGACAAAATATGGAACGACAAACTAGTAAAAATTGATAATCCGAGTACCGATATCTGGAGGATTGTTAAATCCCTGACTTATAAGCCTGCAGTAATTCCACCGTTGAAGTGTAAAAATGGCCAATTAACTACGTCTCCTGCCGAACAGTGCGAAGTTCTTGCTGATACTTTTTACGACAACATGGGTTTGACTATGAACTGGACTAGCGATAATCTTACAGTGACTGCCGTCAATGACTCAATAAATAAACTTAATAGTACTGATGACTTCAATCCACCTAAACTCGTGCGTCCTAGAGAAGTGTCAAGATTAATAAGCAATCTCAAAAGTCGTAAGTCTCCGGGCGTCGATGGTATACACAACAGCTTATTAAGGAATCTATCACGTAAATGCATCGTATTCATAACCAAAATTTTTAATGGTTGCCTTGCAATTGGTTACTTTCCCACTGCTTGGAAAAGGGCTAAAATTATAACGTTCAAGAAACCAGGTAAAGCGGAAAGTTCACCAACTAGCTATCGGCCTATAAGTCTCCTACCATCCTTGGGTAAATTACTCGAAGGAGTAATTTCAGCACGCTTAGCAAAAGCCACAAACCACCTGTTATTGCCTGAGCAGTTCGGATTCAGAAAGACTCATTCTACCGCCCAGCAACTGGCCAGGGTCGCGGAGCATGTTACACACCACTTAAACATGGGTGAATCTACAGGCATGATGTTGCTTGACGTTGAAAAGGCTTTTGATGCCGTCTGGCATGCAGGCCTTTTACACAAGCTATCTAAATGTGATGTACCGATTGGACTTGTAAAAATCATCCAGGCGTATTTGACAGATAGGTCGTTCTGTGTTCATATTGGCGATAGTGTGTCCAAACCAAGATCTATTCCTGCGGGTGTGCCTCAGGGCTCCCTGCTCGGGCCGCATTTATTCATACTGTTTATAAACGATATGCCCAAGCAGGCCCATACTCATCTTGCGTGCTTTGCTGATGACACAGCCTCATTTACTTCAAGTAAAGACACCGATTTGATAGTTCAAAGGCTTCAGTTATCATTACAGCTTCTAGTTTCATATTTTACCCAATGGAAATTAAAATTAAATTCGACAAAAACTGAAGTCATAATGTTCACACGAAAGCGATCACTCCCTAAAAAATGCATTAAAGTAGATGATTACACTTTGCCATGGCGTACATCGACCAAGTACCTTGGACTATTGCTGGACAATAAAATGAACTGGACCAAAAATACCGAGTACTTCCGCGTTAAAGGAATCAAAGCTCTAAACTGCCTGCACCCTATCTTAAAACGGCGATCTAAAGTCAGCTCAAAGACCAAACTAAAAATCTACTCAACCCTTGTAAGACCCTGCATTACGTATGCGGCACCGGTCTGGAGCAGCACATGCGACAGTAATTACTCCAAGCTACAAGTAGTCCAAAACAAAGCAATAAAAGCCTCATTCAATACACCCTTACGAACAAATCTTAAAAAATTACACAGTCAATTAAATTTTCCAATATTAAAACAATTCATTACAAAACTCACAAAAAAGTTCTATCTGGTCACTAACCCTAAACATCATAACCCTCTTATTTCCACCATTGGCCGAACCCGACCTGCAAATTTAAAATATATCGACACATATCATCGATACCGTCTCCCACATCACTTACTGCTATATGACTAACAAAAGCGAAACTACCCGATGATCGGACAACTTTTTACGTTCGCTCGGAATGTAAGGTAGATTTACAACGAATCACACTCAGTACACGAAGCTCATTTGCAATTTAGATACATATTATTATTCTGTCAAAGTAAAAACTTAATTTTATCAATGTTTTTGTTACAATCTTTTATAAAATATGTAGTTTATTAAGTGTGATAAAGTGTGTTTGTGTCTAATCATCGCGCTGTACAGTATGATATATATTTACGTAAGTAATATGATACTTCTGATTCATAACAACTAATAAGTTTTATACATTACATTGTCTATGTATTCGTAAATGTTTTATATAGGCGCCATAGTCTGCACAAAACACCCAATCTTAATATTTAATGCTTTTAGAATAAGATCTGAATGTCATTTATCTGTGTTGTTTATGTTAAAATAAAGAAATTTCAAAATCAATCAAATCATGGTCTGCATCAGCAGATCCTGGGCTGTCCTGCAGTGGTTGGTGTTCGCCTGAAGGATGCGATGTTCGACCGTGGCCATCAGTCGGACATCGCAACCTCCTCCGCAGCCGCCGCAGGAACGGCGGTGTTAGCGGCAGCAGCAGGTGCAGGCCCGGTCGGCGCCTGCGCTTTGCCACGCTTAGGGGGGGGATTGCACTTCCTCCCCTTCATGACGTGGCCTGCCCGGCGGCCACTGGCGGCACACACCGCGCAGTGCGGCGTGGCGGCCTGGCAGGAGGCGGCTTTGTGGCCCTCCTTGCCGCAGCGGTAGCATGTGTCCGTCCTGTCAACCTTGGACGGACACAGGGGCCGGGTGTGGCCGATGCCGAAGCACCGGAAACACCGCAGAGGCTGGTCCTCGAGTGCCCGGACTGCGCCCGAGCTGAACCCGACTTGAAGCCGTCCTTTCGCAAGGACGGCTTTGGCAGCTGCGACTGGGCACTCGAGGCGGATGGTGCCCATTCCGCCGCGGCCGGGCCTTATGTCCCGGCCTTGGACCGCCGCGGCGCCACAGCCCCCTACCGCTGCGACCGCCGCCACCACCTCCTCCTTGGTGACGGAGTCATCCAACTCCGTCACCTCGATTTCCGCCGACTTGACCGGCCGGGCCACCTTGGCAGAGTCCGCGATGACCTCTTGCAGCTTGGCTGCAAAGAGGTCAGCGCGGGCGCTCCCCTCGGCCCCCGGGAACTCGAAAATTCGAGCCCCGGCCTGCGTCCGCCGGCACGACACACTGCCGATCCCCAGTTGCGTGGGATCGGCATTGCCGCGCGCCCGCGCCAAGATGGAGGCGTAGGTCTCCCCTCGCCCCGCAGCCTCCGTGGTGAGCGTCACCACGACGGCCGCAGTTTTAGGGGGGACCAACTGCCCCTTTCCTCCTCTCCCTTTCCCTTTCCCCTTGCCCTTGCCGGTCGTCTGCGACTGGCTGGGTGCGGGGGTGGCGGGGACGGCAGGGACGGCAGGGACGGCAGGGACGGCCGCTGCCGACTTTTTGCCCTTCCCTTTACCCCTCCCCCTCCGGCCCACTTTCGTCCACTCGTTGGACGGAGTGGTCGACGGGAGAAGGGCCACGTCTTCCACCTGGGAGGAGGTGGACGGCCCCGGCCGGCTTTGCCTCTTATCCGCCGCAAGCGGCGGCCGGAGGCTTTTTTCCGGCAGGAGCCGGTCCTCGATGCCTGCCAGGCAGGCTCTCGTGAAGGCCCTCTCCTCCATTATCACCTTGCGGATGATATCCTCAAGGTTGGAGGAGGGGCCCTCCACTGCAGGGCTCGCCTTAGCCCGTGGTGGCTGGGCCGAGGCAGGGCCCTCTGCCACAGGGCTCACCTCGGCCTGTTGAGGCCGGGCCGTGGCTTCAGCCAGCTTCTGACGAAGCTGGTTGACCTCACACTGCAGGCGATCCACCCTCGCCTGCAGTTGCCGCGTCTCGTCGGAGGCCGTCCGCTGAATGAGTTCAGCGACGACTCCGCGCAAGCTCGCGGCCCGACACTTCAGGGCCTTCTGAAATGTGCCCTTCAGGTTGGAGGACTTAGAGGCGACCTCCACAATCTCCTCCTCGTCCTCCTCCGCCATCCTTTGCAGTTCCGCCAAAGAGTGGTCCGCGTACACAACCCGGGACGCACCGTACCCGGACTTGGCCCGGGCGACGTACGCACGCTTCTCCTTGGCGGCAACCCGCTCCTCCAGCTCTTGCTGGAGCTGGACCTTCCGTGCCAGGTCTACCTGGCGCTGGGCGTCCGCGAGCCCAACGACGTGGGTATCCGCGGCCGTTGTCGTCGGCTTTTTAGCCTTCGACAACGGTTTGGACCCCGAGGCCGAAGAACTCTCGGACCCACAACTTCGGAAGACCCGCTTCCGCGACCGCGAGCCACTCGCGTCCGACGCACCAACAAGCGAGTCGTTGTCGGACGACTCCGCCCCTCCAAAATAACTAGCCGCAGACGGCGCGCGGCTAGGCTCTGACGCTAGTGCGTCGGGTTGGCCCTGAGAAGGGCCTTTGGGTTGGCCCTGAGAAGGGCCTTTTGATTTTAAAAACCGCCCGGAGGCGTCCCGCGAGGGTGTTGCAGGCATAGCAGCGAAACACAAGGCAGATAAAAACAGATAAAAATTCGCTACGAGATCACAGAGCACTTTGGCCAGTCCCAGTCTGCCACTCCGTTACGGTGGTCAGAACTGGGCTGTTTCCAGGGGACACGACGTGGACGTATGCTCTGTGGGGGGTCCCCCCCCCCCAACCTAACCTAACCTAACCTAACCTTTTTTTTTTTTTTTTTTTTTTTTTTTTTTTTTTTTTTTTTACGCTGGGAAAAAATGCGTTACGCATGCCCACCCGTCGGGGGACGGGAGGGGTATGTGGGACTCCCCGGGCGGACCCGGTATACCCACTAAAACGACCCAGCGCATTCCCGCTTCGTCACAGTGGCGGGGGACTGGGAAACCGGCACAGCCTTTACTTCCAGTCCTCCGCCGACGATTACAAGGCACACACCCCTCACACCCTCACGGGTGTGGGGGGTCGGGAATGACCGACGAAGGTGACGGGTGCAATGCGGGCGAAGGCACCCCCGCGCCTGTCGCCCGCCCGTCACCATGAGGAGGGAGGGCACGACGCCTTCTCCCCCTTCTTCGTCTGCGGAGCGGCGCAGCGAGAGGGTCGTCCTCCCGCTCGCGCTCCGCCTCCTCCTTTTGCGACATCACGTCCTCGCAAAAGGAGGCTACCGCCGACCAGGCCTCCTCACTCCCCAGCATGGCGTCGACCACGCCGGGAAGCGAGAGGTCCGGTCCGACCACCGCGGTCAGACCGCGGCGCAGCTCGGACCACGCCGGGCACACCTCGAGGGTGTGCTGCGCCGTGTCCTCCGCCGCGCCGCAGTCGTGGCACGCCGGGGTCTCCTCCCTCCCGATCCGGTGCAGGTGCGATCCGAAACAGCCATGTCCGGATAACACCTGCACCAGACGGAAAGAGAGGAAACCGTGGGACCGCTCGAGCCAGCCCTTCAGGACCGGACCGAGCGCGTCCAACGTCCGGCGGCCAAAGGCGGCGCTGGCGAGGTCCTCCGTCCAATGGAGGACGATGGCGTCCTTCGCCTCTCGCCGCACCGCCTCCCGCTCTTCGCCCGTGGGGCGCTCCCCGAGCGCCTTTCGGCGCGCCGTCCACTCGTACACTCTGGCGAGCACCCACGCCTCCAGCTCCCAAGGAGGGGTGCCGGCCAGAGCGCACGCCGCCGAAAAGCCCACTGAGCGGTAGGCCCTCGCCACCCGCTGTGCAATAGCCCGCTGGGGCCTGCGGATGGCGGTAGCATTCTCCCTCCTATGGAGGGAGTCCGCCCAGATGGGAGCCCCGTAGAGGGCCATGCTCCGCAAAATGCCGGCATAGAGGCGCCGGCACTTTGCCTTTGGTCCCCCCAGGTTTGGGAGGAGCCATGAGAGGGCGTCCGCGGCCTTCAGCAGGCGCGTCGACAGCCCGCTGAAATGCGGGCCGAAGCGCCACCTGTCGTCCAGCACCAGTCCCAGATATTTCATCTGGGGCTGGACCCCTATACGGACGCCCTCCACGACGATGTGGGCGTCGGCAGGGCAGCGCTGCCGGGGACCGCGAAAGAACACGGCCTCCGTTTTGTGCAGCGCCACCCTCAATCCCAGGCGGCGGATCCTTTCTGCCACCAAGGACCCGCCAGCCGAGGCCAGAATGGCCGCGTCGGCAAAGTTCCTCCCCCGGGCAGTGAGCAGAGTGTCATCCGCGTAGCAGATGACACTCGTGCCCGGGAGGAGGGCACCCCGCAGCAGCCAGTTGAACCCGATGTTCCACAAGGGGGGGCCTAGCACCGACCCCTGTGGAACACCGGACTCTGCGCCGTACCGCCTCACCGTGGCCGACTTGTCCACGAGGAGGACCTCTCGGCCCTCCAAGTAGTCGGCCAGGAGGTCCCGCAGGTATTGGGGCACTCCGTGATACCGGAGCGCCTCCAATATCGTCGCGTGGGGGACGGAGTTGAAGGCGTTGGCAATGTCGAATGACACCGCCAGCACTCCGTCCCCCGCCTCCACCGCCTCCTTCACCTGGCCCTTGAGTAGGGCCAGCGCGTCGATCGTCGAACGCCCACGACGGAAACCGAATTGGGCGTCCGACAGATCCGGCCCTACCCCCCGCAGGTGGCTCTCCAGCCTCCCGGCGACGATCCCCTCGAACAGTTTACCGACCTCATCGAGCAGAACGATGGGCCGGTATGCCGAGGGGGAGTCCACCGGGCGACCCTCCTTTCGGAGCAGGCACAGCTGCCCCTCCTTCCACAGTTTCGGGAACCTCCCAGCCGTAAAACACGCGCTGAAGAGGTCCCGAAATCTGTCCTCCATTTGGGTGGCGGCGATCGCCACCACCCGTGCGGGGACGCCGTCTGGTCCGGGGGCGGTCTTCTTCGCGCGGAGGCTCAGAACCCCCGCGTAGAATTCCGCCGCCGTGACCGGGGGCACCTCTGCCTCCGGCGGAGCCGCCCCTTGCGGGGGATCCATCGCTGGAGGGGTGAAGTCGGTCCTGCGCGGAAACAGGGACCGGACCACCCCATCCAGCAACGCTGGCTCGAGGGTCTCAGACAGTGGGGGACCATAGGGGCGGAGCTGGTTCCGCGCCGCCTTATATGGCCTCCCATAGGGATCTCTGTCGAGACCCTCCAGCATCTCGGCCCTCGCCGAGTCCTGCGCAGCGCCCATCGCAGACTTGAGGGCCGCCGTAGCCTCTCGGTAAGAGTCGTACAGGCGGTCCTCTTCTGCCCGGACTCGGTTTTGGGCGCTGCGCCGTCGGCTCCGCGCGTAGGCCCTTCTGGCCGCCACGCAGGTGGCCCGGAGCCCCGCCAGCTCCTCCGTCCACCAGTACACGGCGCGACGGGGAGGCGGACGGCGAGACCGAGGCATGCTGGAGTTGCACACCTCGGTCAAGGACCCCCGCAGCCGGACCGCTGCGGCATCCACGTCCGGGACCTCCTCGACAGGGGGAGGCGACAGCCAGTCCTGGAGGAAGGCGGCCTCCTTGGCCGCCTCCCGGTCCAGGCGGGTGAGCGCCCACCGCGGGAAGGGAGATTGCCCAGCGCGGGCCGTCCCCCCTCCCCGCTGTGTGGAGATGTCGAACCGCACATAACGGTGGTCCGACAAGGTCTCCACCAGCTCCACCCGCCAGTTCACGACGCGGGCGGCAAGCGCAGGGGTGGCGAACGAGACGTCCACCACCGACCCGCCCTGTTGCCGCACACACGTGTGGACCGCCCCCCTGTTGAGGAGGGACACACCGCACGAGGCCGCCCAAAACTCGACGGCGCGTCCCCGGACGTTGCACCCGGCGACCGGGTTGCCCCAGGCCACCGACTTGGCGTTTAGGTCGCCCAACACCACGACCTGGCGTGGTGCCGCCCTCCCTACGACAGCAGTGAGGATCTCGAGGAAATCCTCAAAGTCCGAGAGAGGGCGGTTTGGGGAGAAATACACCCCCACCATCGCTATCTCTCCCCACGCGGCGGCCACGTATCCCGGTCCCCTCTCTAAGAGCGAGAGGGGAGGGGAGTCTGTGGAAGACCGCGCCACCAACGCCACCAAGCCGTCCCGGTCGCCCAGCCAACGGCCAGGGACCGAGTAGGGTTCGGCGACCACCGCCAAGTCCACCAACCACTCAGCCATGGTCTGCATCAGCAGATCCTGGGCTGTCCTGCAGTGGTTGGTGTTCGCCTGAAGGATGCGATGTTCGACCGTGGCCATCAGTCGGACATCGCAACCTCCTCCGCAGCCGCCGCAGGAACGGCGGTGTTAGCGGCAGCAGCAGGTGCAGGCCCGGTCGGCGCCTGCGCTTTGCCACGCTTAGGGGGGGGATTGCACTTCCTCCCCTTCATGACGTGGCCTGCCCGGCGGCCACTGGCGGCACACACCGCGCAGTGCGGCGTGGCGGCCTGGCAGGAGGCGGCTTTGTGGCCCTCCTTGCCGCAGCGGTAGCATGTGTCCGTCCTGTCAACCTTGGACGGACACAGGGGCCGGGTGTGGCCGATGCCGAAGCACCGGAAACACCGCAGAGGCTGCTCCTCGAGTGCCCGGACTGCGCCCGAGCTGAATCCGACTTGAAGCCGTCCTTTCGCAAGGACGGCTTTGGCAGCTGCGACCGGGCACTCGAGGCGGATGGTGCCCATTCCGCCGCGGCCGGGCCTTATGTCCCGGCCTTGAACCGCCGCGGCGCCACAGCCCCCTACCGCTGCGACCGCCGCCACCACCTCCTCCTTGGTGACGGAGTCATCCAACTCCGTCACCTCGATTTCCGCCGACTTGACCGGCCGGGCCACCTTGGCAGAGTCCGCGATGACCTCTTGCAGCTTGGCTGCAAAGAGGTCAGCGCGGGCGCTCCCCTCGGCCCCCGGGAACTCGAAAATTCGAGCCCCGGCCTGCGTCCGCCGGCACGACACACTGCCGATCCCCAGCTGAGTGGGATCGGCATTGCTGCGCGCCCGCACCAAGATGGAGGCGTAGGTCTCCCCTCGCCCCGCAGCCTCCGCGGTGAGCGTCACCACGACGGCTGCAGTTTTAGGGGGGACCAACTGCCCCTTTCCATCTTTCCCCTTCCCTTTCCCCTTGCCCTTGCCGGTCGTCTGCGACTGGCTGGGTGCAGGGGTGACGGGGACGGCAGGGACGGCAGGGACGGCCGCTGCCGACTTCCTCCCTTTACCCTTCCCCCCGCGGCCCACTTTCGTCCACTCGTTGGACGGAGTGGTCGCAGGGAGAAGGGCCACGTCTTCCACCTGGGTGGAGGAGGACGGCCCCGGCCGGCTTTGCCTCTTATCCGCCGCAAGCGGCGGCCGGAGGCTTTTTTCCGGCAGGAGCCGGTCCTCGATGCCTGCCAGGCAGGCTCTCGTGAAGGCCCTCTCCTCCATTACTACCTTGCGGATGATATCCTCAAGGTTGGAGGAGGGGCCCTCTAGTGCCGGGCTCGCCTTAGCCCGTGATGGCTGGGCCGAGGCAAGGCCCTCTGCCACAGGGCTCGCCTCGGCCTGTTGAGGCCGGGCCGTGGCTTCAGCCAGCTTCTGACGAAGCTGGTTGACCTCTGACTGCAGGCGATCCACCCTCGCCTGCAGTTGCCGCGTCTCGTCGCAGGCCGTCCGCTGAACGAGTTCAGCGACGACACCGCGCATGCTCGCGGCCCTACATTTCAGGGCCTTCTGGAAGGTGCCCTTGAGGTTGGAGGACTTAGAGGCGACCTCTACAATCTCCTCCTCGTCCTCCTCCGCCATCCTTTCCAGTTCCGCCAAAGAGTGGTCCGCGTACACGACCCGTGACGCACCGTACCCGGACTTGGCCCGGGCGACGTACGCACGCTTCTCTTTGGCGGCAACCCGCTCCTCCAGCTCTTGCTGGAGCTGCACCTTCCGTGCCAGGTCCACCTGTCGCTGGGCGTCCGCGAGCCCCACGACGTGGGTATCCGCGGGCGTCGTCGTCGGCTTTTTAGCCTTCGACGACGGCTTGGACCCCGAGGCCGAAGAACTCTCGGACCCACAACTCAGAAAGGCCCGCTTCCGCGACCGCGAGCCTCTCGCGTCCGACGCACCAGCAAGCGAGTCGTTGTCGGACGACTCCGCCCCTCCGAAATAACTAGCCGCAGACGGCGCGCGGCTAGGCTCTGACGCTGGTGCGTCGGGGTGGCCCTGAGAAGGGCCTTTTTGTTGGCCCTGAGAAGGACCTTTGGCTTGGCCCTGAGAAGGGCCTTTGGGTTGGCCCTGAGAAGGGCCTTTGGGTTGGCCCTGAGAAGGGCCTTTTGATTTTAAAAATCGCCCGCAGGCGTCCCGCGAGGGTGTTGCAGGCATCGTAGACGAACGCAAGGCAAGGCAATAAGGGTTAAAAATTCGCTACGAGATCACAGAGCACTTTGGCCAGTCCCAGTCTGCCACTCCGTTACGGTGGTCAGAACTGGGCTGTTTCCAGGGGACACGACGTGGACGTATGCTCTGTGGGGGGTCCCCCAACCTAACCTAACCTAACCTAACCAGATATCTTCGCCCTTATTAGTGCAATTTTGACGCTGTTTTCAGCAGTTTTAGACTAAAGTAGGCCTCCACCTACGTACTGACCACTTTGCACTCGCCTGGACGCGATTTGAAAAATTCTCCCTACAACCCTTGCAAACTTTTTATAAATTTCAGATAAAATCTTCAAAATTTAGTGTTTTTCCAAATTTTCTTTCAAAACTACGTTAGATTATAGCTGCAATAGTACTCACCTGCCATCCCTGTGTTCTGGTCCGCGTTCCGTGTGCCGGAGTCCAGGTTGGGGGTTGAAAATCGAAATTTTTTGTTTCAAAAACTGGTTTTTTGACCAAAACTCAAAAATCTTGTTCGGCACCCACCCTGTTTTATTTCGCAGATCGCTAGCCCGCGCGGAGACCCGTCTCTGGACATATCGCACGCCCGGCTAGCTCAAATAAAATTTTCGCCCTGTGGTATATAAAGGAGGGTAACCGAGAGTTTTGGCCAAAAACTTTTTATTCAACTTTTGACATCCAAACTCTTGTTTGGCCCGTAAAAATATTAATACAGTTTTGGTTCTCATCTAGTACAAAGGTAGTGGAGTAATTTCAAAATTCGCGCTGATAACTCATCATAAAAGGGAAATTTTGAAGGTTTTGACAGTGCAATAGTGAAAGACTCTTAACTGATCACTTAACAAGACAAAAGTCCTATCGTAAGGACTCTAAATTTTATTTTTATTTTACCCGATACTTTAGACTGGATCCCCCCTTTACAGGTATCCAGTACATGTGAACCAATTGTCCTCTGACAAATTAGTCCTATACAGTTTTAACCTCTTAGTATGTTTGGAATAAGGACTCCAGTTGGTAAGGCGAAGCCTGTGGAGGAGAGTTCAGTTGTAGAGGGGGCACATCAAGCACAAGCGGGCCCCTCAGTGAGGCGCAGTATCGGTGAGTGGGAATCGGAGAAGGTCAAATCGGGGCAACCCCACAAAACCCAAACACCTCCCAAAAAGGCACCCGTGCCCACTCCCCCTAAGAAGACACTTGTCCCCACTCCCCCTAAACTCAATCCTAAAGCCTTATCAGCCCAGCAGGCAAAGCCAGACACTCACAAGCAGCCAGAAAGAACCTTGGAGAGCTCGCCTAGAGAGGTGCCACCCGTGAGATACGCAAACAGAACCACGGAGGCAAAGGCGTGTCTTTGTAAGGCTAAGATGCACCTGGACAGCTCCCGGAACCTCAAAAAGGAGATTAAGGACGGGTTAACCAAAGCTGTCGAGAGACTATATCACCTAGTAAAAGAAGGAGAGAGCGAAAGAGCAAAGGGATCTGGAGAGGCAGTCGAACCCGAGAATGCCCCCAAGGACCTGACGCCGGCCTTGACGACGGAGATCGCGAAGCAGCTTATGGAGAACCTCCAGCAGCATAACAAGGCGCTGGAGGAATGCCAGCAGCACACGCGGGCTCTGTCGGAGCAACTCCAACGGGCACCTCGCTTTGTCGCAGACCAGGGTCCCTCGTTCGCCGAAATGGCCGCCGTCCCGAAGCAGCACATCCAAAAGCCCCTTCACTCGGTGGTCGTGTCATCGGTCGATGACAAGGACACCGGGGAAGAGGTTATTGCGAAGCTTAGGACAGCAGTAGATGCCAGGAATGAGGGCACCAGGGTAGAGAGGCTGCGGAAAGCGAGGGACCAGAAGTTGGTGGTCGGTTTCAGGACCAGGGAGGAGCTAACTAGAGTGACGGAGAGGATAAAGAAGGCCGGGAACCTCGTGGTGGAGGAGGTTAAAAACAAAGATCCGCTCATCATCGTAAAGGACGTCCTCTCCTGTCACTCTGATGTGGAGGTCACCGAGGCGTTAGTGCGTCAAAACACCCACCTGCTTGGGGACTTGCCAGCGGATGATGTGAGGATGGGGGTGAAGTACCGTCGTAAGACGAGGAACCCCCACATGTGCCACATCATCCTGCAGGTGTCCCCTTCTGTGTGGCAGAGGCTAACGCATGCGGGTCGAGTACACATTGACTTGCAGCGGGTGCGTGTGCTGGATCAGTCGCCACTGATCCAGTGCACTCGCTGCTTACGCTTCGGCCACGGCCGTAAACTGTGTACGGAACCCGCTGACCTCTGCACACACTGCGGTGACCCCCATATGAGGGTGGACTGCCCCTCGCGACTAGCTGTGGAGCCACCTAAATGCCGCAACTGCGTTTCCGCAAAACTGGGAAATGCCGAGCACAACGCCTTCGACAGCGAGTGTCCAGTTCGTGTCAAGTGGGACGGATTGGCGCGGCTGTCGGTGGCGTATTGCTAAGGTGGTCCCGGGCGGAAGCGCAGAAATAAGAGAAGGCAGACCCCACCAGTATCGAGTCGTACAGGCGAACCTCCAAAAGAGCAAACTGGCCACAGCTGAACTTATTATGGAAGCGGGAAAAAGAAAGCTGTCGTTTGCAATGGTCCAAGAGCCATATATAGGTGGGATTGGAGAAATGAAGAGCTATCCGGGTACACAAGTAGTGCAATGCGCCAGGAAGTCCGAAAAGGTCAACAAAGCGGCCATTGTACTCTTTGACGACACCATAGACCTCACACAGTGCCCAACACTGACCACTGAAAACTTCGCAGTGGCGAAACTGAGGACCGGAGCCTGGGAAATAGGAGTGGTGTCGGTGTACCTGGACGGTGGACAGCCTATCGAGCCAGACTTGGACCATATTAAGAAAATTATGGAGGAGATCGGAGTTAGCGACGTGATACTGGGGGGAGATGTCAACGCTTGGAGCACATGGTGGGGAAGTCGAGAGGCGGACCAGAGAGGGGAGGCTCTGGCGGGTGCGCTCGATGAACTGGGACTACAGATCCTGAACCAGGGAACGGCTCCTACCTTTGATGTCATCAGAGGAGGTCAAAGGTTTTGCAGCTGCGTTGACATTACGACCTGCACAGAAGACATGCTTCGGAGTGTGGCAAATTGGAGACTGTCCGGTGACGTTACCACCTCGGACCACAGGGCAATCCTGTTTGAATTAAAACTGGAAAAATCAATTGGTATGGACATAAAAAGAACTACTAGAAAATATAACACGAAAAAGGCAAAATGGGTACAATTTTATGGGAAACTTAATGAAATTTGGGTACAACAAAACATAAACAAAACAGAAATAGACAAGATACATACAATAGAAGAGTTGGACAGAATAACAGAAATATACACAAAGTCAATAGAGGAAGCATGCGAAGGGACCATACCGATTCTCAGTAAAAGAAATCAGACAGCATTGCCTTGGTGGACCGAGGAATTGACACGAATGAAAGAGGAAGTCAAGAGACGGAAGAGGAGAATCTCTTGTGCAGCACCGCGACGCCGAGCATGGGTCTGGAGC
This sequence comes from Standfussiana lucernea, assembly GCA_964057025.1. NCBI lineage: Eukaryota > Metazoa > Arthropoda > Insecta > Lepidoptera > Noctuidae > Standfussiana > Standfussiana lucernea. The sequence goes on along the minus strand of OZ059798.1, from coordinate 16,977,044 downwards.
TTGTATCACGCAGCAAAGGAGGAGTTGAAGGAGAAGATGGAGAGCACTCTGACATCGAGTTGGAAGGAGTTCTGTGGAAGGCAGGAGCGAGAGACAATGTGGGACAGCATTTACAGGGTAATAAACCGCACTGCTACTAGGCAGGACGACATACCGCTAGTACAGGGCAACCGCGTACTCAGCGGCGAGGAGTCGGCCCGGATGCTTGCGGAGACGTTTTATCCTGAGGATAAAACACGGGACGACAATGCGGACCACAATAGAATAAGAGAGTTGGCGAATAGAGTGAACAAAAGCACGAATGGTGAGACATTCGACCCTCTATTCACGACGGAGGAACTAAAGTGGGCCGCATCTAGGTTTAACCCTAAGAAAGCTCCGGACTCGACGGACTTACCGCTGACATATGCAGGGCGGCTATTACCCACAACCCGCAACTATTTTTGGCAGTGCTAAACAGATGCCTTAGCCTGTGTCACTTTCCGACCATCTGGAAAGAGGCAGTAGTCGTGGTCCTCAGAAAACCAAGTAAGGACGACTATACGCACCCTAAATCTTACAGGCCGATTGGGCTATTGCCTGTACTGGGTAAAATTTTAGAAAAAATTATGGTGCGTCGTATAAGATGGCATATATCTCCACAGGCGAGCGGAAACCAGTACGGATTCGTGCCCCAGCGCAGCACCGAGGACTCCCTCTATGACATGATAAAGCACATTAGAGACAGACTGAAGGAGAAAAAGATCATCGTCGTCATATCATTGGACATAGAGGGAGCCTTCGACAACGCCTGGTGGCCGGCGATGAAATGCCGACTGGCGGAGACAAGATGCCCATTAAATCTGCGACGTTTGGTGGATAGTTACTTACAGAACAGGAGAGTGAGGGTTCGGTACGCTGGAGCAGAGCACGTGCAGGAAACATCGAAGGGTTGCGTCCAAGGATCGATAGGAGGTCCCACTTTTTGGAATCTGCTCCTGGATCCCCTGCTCAAAGAACTGGCAAACCGAGGCGATTACTGCCAGGCGTTCGCAGATGATGTGGTTCTGATATTTTCGGGTAACACAGCGCTTTATGTCCAGAGACAGGCGAATGCGAGTCTCCTGCATGTCCAGAAGTGGGGAGTCGGAAACAAACTCAAGTTTGCGCCCCACAAAACAAAAGCAATGGTGGTCACAAACAAACTGAAATACGACTCACCACTTCTGCACATGGGCGGCGAGGACATTCCCCTGTCTCGGGAGATCAAGATATTGGGGCTCACAGTTGATGACAAGCTAACATTTAACGCTCACGCCTCAAACGTCACAAGGAAAGCGTTAAACTTGTACAAACAGCTGTCAAGAGCGGCAAAAATCAGCTGGGGCCTGAAGCCCGAAATTATCAGGACCATATACACCGCTGTGGTGGAGCCGGTCATCTTGTACGCAGCTAGTGCTTGGGCACCGGCTGCAAACAAACTGGGCGTTAAAAAGCAACTCAACACCGTCCAACGTGGCTTTGTGCAGAAAATCATCAAAGCATACAGGACAACGTCGTTGAACTCGGCCTTGTTACTCTCCGGACTGCTTCCACTGGATCTCAGGATTCGGGAAGCAGCCTCTTTCTATGAAGAGAAAAGAGGATATTCCCGGAGAGTGACAGGGGACCGAGGGTTCGAGACGTTTGTCCCCCACACAGAAATGCCACATCCCGCCAGCCAAACTGGGATAGAGTTCAAGTGTGTGGTGAACGGTGCAGAGATGGACCAGCAAGGACTTACAAACCCGAAGATCTTCACCGATGGAAGCAAGATCCAAGGCAAAGTCGGTGCAGCACTTAGCCTATGGGAAAATGGGACAGAGATCAAAGCCCAAAAGTTCAAGCTGGACCAGTTCTGCACCGTTTATCAGGCAGAACTGTTGGCTCTGCACAAGGCCACGGAGTTGGCTTTGAAGCATCCTGCGGCAGTTGTCGAAGTCTACTGCGACTACAGGTCGGCCCTGGAAACTGTTACCCAAGGCGATTCCCTCCATCCCCTAGCATTTAAAACGCAGAAGAACATCCAGGCAATGAAAACTCGTGGTAAAACCCTTCAGTTGTTCTGGATCAAGGCGCATGCAGGATTGGAGGGAAACGAGAGGGCTGACGTGTTGGCGAAAGAGGCAGCGATGGGCAGCAAAACAAGGCCACATTACGACCTGTGTCCGGTTCATTCGTCAAGCGACAAATCCGAATGGAGTCGCTTGACGAGTGGAACACGCGGTATCGATCAGGCGAAACCGCCTCAACTACAAAAATATTTCTGCCTGACGCAATCGCTGCCTACCACATAGTCCGAAAAATGGAGCTCGACCCACTGCTGGTTCAGGTGCTTACAGGGCATGGCGGGTTCTCCGAGTACTTGAATCGTTTCAAGTGCAAGGGGAGCCCGGCATGTCCTTGCGACCCAGAAAAGAATGAAAGCATAGAACATCTAGTTACGGAGTGCCCCATCTTTGCAAAAGAAAAATTTGACCTTGAAAATGAAATAGAAATTGAAATTAAATTAGAAAACATACCGAAAATTATGCAAAATAAAAAATTGAGAAACAAGTTTTTAAATTATTGTAGGGAAATAGCAGCTAAAGTGATACAAAAGAATAAAGTTTAAAGAAAAGGATATACTCCTATGTATTATAAGAATACGTAAAGAGTGATCGCCGTTAAATATAGAATTAAAAATATCAGTTTATTTAAAAATTTTGTCATTAATATATTAAAGTAGATAGTAAAATAAAGTCATTAAAATAATATAAGTAAAATTTGTGGAAAAAAGTATTACAAGATAATTATATAACTTAATTGCAAAAACAAGAACTCTGATGACCCATGTCGGAGGACAATAGCAGAGCAGGAGTGTGGTTTTAGCCGGTTCGAGTCCGGCACTACCTCGACTGTCTCACAGCCTGTGAGGTAGTCGAGGTGTCCGTGGGGATTTCCCACTCCTGCCAAAACAAAAAAAAAAAAAAAAAAAAAAAAAAAACCTAACCTTTTTTTTTTTTTACGCTGGGAACCTAACCTAACCTAACCTAACCAGATATCTTCGCCCTTAATAGTGCAATTTTGACGCTGTTTTCAGCATTTTTAGACTTAAGTAGGCCTCCGCCTACGTACTGACCACTTTGCACTCGCCTGGACGCGTTTTGAAAAAATCTCCCTACAACCCTTGCAAAATTTTTATAAATTTCAGATAAAATCATCAAAATTTAGTGTTTTTCCAAATTTTCTTTGAAAACTACGTTACATTATAGTTGCAATAGTACTCACCTGCCATCCCTGTGTTCTGGTCCGCGTTCCGTGTGCCGGAGTCCAGGTTGGGGGTTGAAAATCGAAATTTTTTGTTTCAAAAACTGGTTTTTTGACCAAAATCCAAAAATCTTGTTCGGCACCCACCTTGTTTTATTTCGCAGATCGCTAGCCCGCGCGGAGACCCGTCTCTGGACATATCGCACGCCCGGCTAGCTCAAATAAAATTTTGCCCACCCACCCGCCCTCTGGTCTATAAGAAGGTAGACGTGGGAATTTCGGTGAAAATTATTTACTTCAGTTTATCTCGTTTTGCTGTTTTTAGGACCATTTCAACGGTTTCTTGGGGAAATTTAGTTGTTTAATTCTTTTGACCGAGTCTGCAAACGCTCACATATGTATTTAATTACGCATTAGTGACAGTATTATTAAATTTTTACATTTATTATCATAGTGGAATTTAGTGTTACTACTTTACATACTTTCTGTGTACCCCCCTTTACAGGGACACAAAAGTACCAGTGTCGATAACATCCGAGTCTCTTCTCGAGCAGATACTATTGTCCTGATCCCCTCTTTACAGGGGTCCGTTCCTGTACTATCTGCTCACTGACAGACGAAATGTTGCGCACCCCGGCCATAAACGCGAAGACCCAGAGCTCCAGGAGCTCGCCGCGATCGGTGGAGAAGGCAGGGCCATCACCTCCTGACGCGAGGCGGAAAATTGTATTCGGTGACGATACACCCCTCGCGTCTCGGGAGGGCCCTGCTAATCCGGGGACGCGCCAAGCTCCTGTTGACGCTTCAGGACCGCTCAGCAAGCCTGTGATCGGGCACCCCAGTCGCATTGCGGAGGCGAGAGCTTGCCTAAACAAGGCAAATCTTAATTTGGGCAACTCTCGCAACCTCAAGGCAGAGATCAAGACGGCGGTGCTCGAGGCCATAAACAGGCTTTATGAGCTGGTCAAGGAGTCGGAGCGAGACAAGGCCCCTGCCGCACCCGCACCGGCAGCCGTACCGGTACTCGCGCCCACTGCTGACTGTAGGCCCCAACCCATTCCTAACGAAGCTCTTGCTGGCCAGACTGAGCTCGTTAAGACAATGAAGGAGCACATCTCCTTAATAAAGGAAAACTCCGAGGAATTGGTCAAATTGCGAGACAGTCTGGCCAGCATGGAAAGTGTGGGGGAGACAACCTACGCGAGAGTGGCAGCTGTCAGTAAGTGCCACATCGGGGCACAGGCCCTGCAGACGCTGCATTCCGTGGTTGTCTCCTCGACACAGGAGACGGACACGGGGGACATAATCCTCGAAAAAGTAAGGAAAGCGGTGGACGCCAAGGAGGGCTGGGTGCGCGTAGAGCGAGTGAGGAAGGCCAAAGACCAGAAGGTCATCATGGGATGCGCAACAAAGGAAGAGAGAGAGAATCTAAAAAAGAGAATAGAATTGGCCGGAGAGAACCTCGTCGTCGAGGCAGTGAAGAATCGGGACCCGCTTCTGGTTCTTAGGGACGTGCTGTTAGTACACAGCGACGAAGAAGTGTTAAGGGCCCTTAGGAACCAGAACCGGGAGATATTTCACGGCCTCGCGGACGAGGAAAAGAAAATTGCTATTAAATTTAGGAAAAAGTCTAGAAACCCCCACGTGAACAGTATTGTCTTGAGTGTTTCACCAGCAATCTGGAGGCGGGCACTCGAAGGAGGCAAGCTTCGTATTGACCTGCAGAGAGTGCGCGTCGAAGACCAGACGCCCCTGGTGCAATGCACCCGTTGCTTAGCGTTCGGCCATGGCAAGCGTCTCTGTACCGGCCGGCCGACCTGTGCAGCCACTGCGGTGGACCACACCTCAGGGTAGACTGCACAGACAAACACAGTAGCGAGGCAGCGGTATGCGTGAACTGCACCAGGGCCAAGCTCGGGGAACACTCGCACAATGCGTTCAGCCAAGAATGCCCGGTACGCAGGAAGTGGGACGCATTCGCGCGAGCAACCATAGCTTATTGCTAAAGTTGTCGGTGCGCCCACTTCCGCGTGCACAGACCTCAAATCTGATGCCTCGGTACAGACAGAGAGCAGACGCGTCCAGCGAACCGCTGGGGCTGGCTTTACGAAAAGTGGTAACCTCAGTCACTTTCATGAGAAAGTGGCTGGAGTTAAGCGAGATCAGAAGTCGGCCCTAGTGGAATCGTTGGTTTGTATCGTATTAGATGAAAACCTATTTCGTTTGTATTCGTGTTCTAAAATAATATATTTAGTTATTAACTTAGATAAGTTGGTTTTTAAGAAATTGCGATATGCATGTTATATAATAATTATATAGTGTTGATATTGTAAATATTATAAAGCCGTAAACTAAATAATGCAACACGAAAAATTAGAAACAACATGAGGGCATACAGAATAACAACATTTAAAATGCAGTTCAAATCAAATTGTAGTACAATCATCCATACATAATTTAATATTTAACTAGTACAAAAAACATATTATCTTATTAATAATTTAAAGTGTAAGTAATGGAAATTAATTAAAGCATCAATAGTAACTTTCTGATAGTACTACAGTATTAAAATAACATGGTAAAATTTAAGCAGATAGCGTGGTCTCTTCGGCCTCTTAACAAAAAATCGCTAAACAACACATATATAAGTAAAAAAGGTCTCTGTCATTTTCAGAGGGACACTGGCGGGGCAGGAGTGTGGTTTTAGCCGGTTCGAGTCCGGCACTACCTCGACTGACTCACAGCCTGTGAGGTAGTCGAGGTGTCCGTGGGGATTTCCCACTCCTGCCAAAAAAAAAAAAAAAACCTAACCTAACCTAACCTAACCCGCAGGAATCGGCTTTGCTGCTGGCCGAGACCTTCTACCCCGAAGACCTAGAAGAGGGAGAAACCGCTGACCACCGTCGGACACGTGAAGCGGCCAGTCGTGTAAACGAGTGGACGCATGATGAACAACATGACCCACCGTTTACACTTCAGGAGCTGAAAACCGCAGTGGAAAGTTTCAACCCGAAGAAGGCACCCGGGGCAGACGGTCTCACAGCCGATATCTGTGCCCAAGCTGTCTCCGGGGACCCAGGAACGTTCCTTGCTCTGGCCAACAAGTGCTTGGAGCACGGACACTTCCCTGGGGCCTGGAAAGAAGCTACGGTGGTAGTCCTCCGAAAACCCGGCAAAGATTCCTACACCACCCCAAAATCGTACAGGCCGATCGGCCTCCTACCAGTCCTAGGCAAAACACTTGAAAAACTGTTAGTAGCAAGGTTGAAGTGGCACCTAATCCCGCGGCTCAGTACTCGCCAGTTTGGCTTCATGCCACAGAAGAGCACCGAGGACTCCCTCTACACCATGATACAACATATCAAAGGAAAGCTGAGCGAAAAGAAGCTGATCACTGTTGTATCGTTGGATATAGAGGGAGCCTTCGATAGCGCATGGTGGCCGGCCATCAGGACCAGACTGGCTGAGGAAAAGTGCCCGGTGAACATCAGAAGGTTGTTAGACAGCTACTTGACTGGTAAGAGTGTCCGAGTGAGATACGCGGGCGCCGAGTGTCGAAGGGACACCAACAAAGGGTGTGCGCAAGGGTCCATTGGCGGTCCGATCCTATGGAACTTAATCCTGGACCCCCTGCTTAAGGGACTGGAGGAGCGGGGCGACCACTGCCAGGCGTTCGCCGATGATGTTGTGATGATCTTCGACGGTGACACAGCGTTGGAAGTCCAGAGGCAGGCCAATGCCGCCCTCGAGTATGTTCGGGTTTGGGGCATCCGAAATAAGCTGAAGTTTGCACCGCAAAAAACTTGTGCAATGGTGATTACCAAGAAGCGGAAGTACGATGTTCCACTCCTGAGCATGGGCGGGGTAGACATTGGCATGTCTAAGGAAATCAAAATACTGGGGCTCACCGTCGACCACCAGCTCACTTTCAACACCCACGTCGCAAACGTTTGCAGAAAAGCTGTGAACATCTACAAACAGCTGGCACGTGCAGCCAAAGTGAGCTGGGGCCTTCACCCGGAGATCATCCACACCATTTATACGGCAGTAGTGGAGCCGGTGATCATGTACGCGGCTAGCGCCTGGGCGCCGGCAACTAAAAAGATCGGGGTGCAGAAAAGCCTTAACACGGTCCAACGAGGATTCGCGAAAAAGCTCTGCAAATCCTACCGCATTATTTCGCTGAACGCGTCCCTATTGCTGGCTGGGATACTCCCACTCGACCTCCGAATTCAGGAAGCAGCCGCCCTGTATGAAGCAAAGAGAGGGGTGCCACAGCCGGCACTAGCGGGCAGGGAGGTGGATCGGGTGGTGGCATTTGCAGAGACTCCGCACCCGGCGAAACATACGGCCATGGAGTTCGTGTGCCTGGAAGACCAGACGCGTGTGGAGACCCACAACGTCCAAGCAGTCAGGGTGTTCACTGACGGCAGCAAGATTGCGGGCAAGGTCGGAGCAGCACTGTCACTTTGGGACGGTGCCGCCGAGATCAAGCCCGTCAAACTTAGCTTGCCGTCGTACTGCACGGTCTACCAGGCGGAACTTCTGGCCATATGCGTAGCCACGCGCGAAATCCTCAACCGCAATGAGGGAACCTTCGGCATCTACAGTGACTCAAAGGCCGCACTTCAAACAGTCACAAACCAAGGTTCCCTCCACGCCCTGGCCGTGGAGGCGAGAGCCAACGTGGCCGCGGCTTTATCCCAGAGCAAAGATGTGTCCTTGTTCTGGGTAAAGGCACATGCCTAGAGACCACCTCGCAAAGGAGGCTGCACTCCGATCCAGAAAGAGGCCGGACTATGACCGCTGCCCGGTTTCATTCGTCAAGCGGCAGATCCGTATGGGGTCGCTCAACGAATGGAACCGGAGGTACCAGAACGGCGAAACCGCCTCCGTCACGAAAATCTTCTTCCCGGACGCGATCGACGCCTTCAGGATAGTGAAAAATGTTCAACCAACCGGCATCATCACACAGATCTTCACGGGGCACGGTGGGTTCCCCGAATACCTGCATCGTTTCAAGTGTAAAGGGAACCCATCGTGCATCTGTGAACCGGATGCAGTGGAGTCGGTCGCCCACATCCTTACCGAATGCCCCATCTTTTGTGCGGAGAGGTATAATACTGAACGGAAAATAAACAAAATTATAGATATGGACAACATTGGTAAAATAATAGCAGACAGAAAGAGGCGTGAAATATTTTTAGATTATTGTATAGACATTTTTACAAAAGTGTTAAACCGAAACAAAGTCAGATAAAATAATGCTTTATCATGTATGAATATTTCTACTAGAAAGGATATAAGATCAAAGCATAGAAAAGTAAAGTAATAAAATAATATGTATATAATATAATCGGTAGTATAAATTGATTATATTATAGGCCGATCGGCCTCCTACCAGTCCCCGATGCCTCGGACAATGCTTGGGGTGCTTACATAAACAACACTTATGTATCCGGCACTTGGAAAGCAGAAGAAAAATTCCTTCATTGCTGTCGGTATGAGTATCAAAATATAAATGTAACTGAGGGTAGGTAGGCCAAGGAATAAATGATTAGTCGTTAACCTGAGCTGGTGTTTGATTGACGAGTCCCACTGACATATAAGTTTTACAATTGCAATCAAAAGGAGATGCTTGCGATCCTAAAAACGATTCAATATTGCGGCCAAAACCTCCACAACGCCAGTCTACACGTTCAGTGCGACAACAAAACAGCAGTATCTTATCTGAGGAACGAAGGCGGTACAAAATCTCTAGCGCTTATAGACCTGACCTACCAGATTCTGCAGCTCGTAGATTCTTACCAGATTCACTTAACCATTTACCACATTCCGGGTGTATACAACGTAGAAGCGAACAGACTATCTCGACTGCAGAGACTACCAGAGTGGCATCTACTCCCTCAAGTAACGCGCCTAATATTTGCCCAATGGGGAACCCCAGTGATAGACTTGTTCGCGTCTCAGCGAGCCCATGTAGTCCCCAGATACTGCAGTCTGGATCACCGAGATCAGCAGGCGGAGTTTCAAGATCCTTTCAGCCAGACCTGGAACTATCCATTGGCATGGATTTTTCCGCCACCTTTCTTGATACCGAAAGTGCTAATCCATCTGAACAAATGTCAAGGATTATTTCTGATTGTGGCCCCGAAATGGGACCAAGTCTTTTGGAGACCGGACCTCAAAAATCGGGCAACAGACTGCCCTTGGACGATCAGGAACCTCTGCCAAGTACTAATGGACACCTCAACCAACAAATTAACCCCCTCACAAGGCCAACGAAATGACATTGGAAGTTTGGAGATGTAGGGGTGGAATGAAAAACTGAGTGACTGGACAACCCAACAGAAGCATCTTCTCATGAAAAGCTGGCGATCGTCTACTGTAAGAACATATAAGCCAGCCTGGGCTCGTTGGATAAAATGGGCTATGCTTAATAATATTTCTGTGAGCCAAGCGGTTCGGCGCTTGCTAGATTTTTAGCTGATCTTCACCAAAATGATGGACTCTCCTACAACACTATACTTGTCCATAAAGCTGTAGTTTCAACTTTGTGTTGTACAGAGTTTTCAGAACGGCTAAGCGGGCATCCTTTGGTCAAACGAATATTAAAGTCTATTGCACTAGCTATTCCAAAACCCTCAAACACCCCAGTTTGGGAAGTTAACCAAGTTGTCTCTTTACTATGTCAACAGAATCCTGATATAGATAAACTCTATGAGGTATCGCAGCATACAGCATGCCTCTTACTACTGTGTTTTCGTCGTAGGGTCCATGACCTGACCCTCTTAAGCATAAATTGTAATAATTGCGAAATTACTGCTGATTATGTCGTTTTTTGGCCAATTTTCGGCTCAAAAACTGACTCTGCAAATTATCGTCAATCAGGTTGGAAGTTAATGATCAATAAAGACAATAAATGCTTAGATCCAGTATATTGGATTTTAAAGTTGATTTCCGTGGGAGGAAACAGGAGAAGTGAAGCTAAATGTGATAATTTATTTGTTACAGTGTATGTTAAAGCTCGCCCTGCTTCACGTCGTGTTATAGCCACCTGGGTTAAGAAAGTGTTAAAGAATGCTGGGATTGAAGCCCCCGCTGGAAGTTTTAGGTCTGCAGTAGCTTCAAAAAGTTGGTATGAGAACTGTTCCGTTGATGAAATTCTCTCAAGAGGCAATTGGAGATCAGAAAATATATTTAGACGATTTTACCGTAAAGAGGTTGAGACAACTGACCCTCAAAACTCTGTTACAAATTTATTTAATGTAGTGTGATTCAATAATAATTACTTATTCAAAATGTTTTATGATTTGTTTGTGTAGGTACTCTACTCTATGCACAATGCACCTATATTAAATGAAGAAAGCGATTCGCTTGGTTTTCAGCCATTTGTTACTTATGTTTTACCTACCTTTAAAAGATGGTTTTTGTTATTCTGAAAATAAAACTAAGTATTTTATTTTGTAAACCATATTTTTATTTTTGTACCCCTGTAAGAACATACCTTTAGTTACAAGTAGGTACTTTGCTATGTATACTGTTTTCATCCGCCTGCTTTGGTAGCGTAATGTCAATCGTTTGACTAAGGTTTCATTCCTTTTCATTGCTGTGTGTTTTAGATCTTTAATCTAGTATTCACATTGACATCTCCACCACCACCAGGCGATAACAAACACGTCTCTAATGTTTTATTAGGCTTCAAATTTACGATCAAGTTATTTAATACAAACTTTTTACCTGAAATAAAACGTACTTAAATTAAATTACTTACCTAAATTTTAAACTTAAAATTCTGCCTGGTTCTACAACGACTTCAATCCAAAAGCAAACCGACGTTTGCAACTGCTAGTGGTGGTGGGAGGAGTGACAGAGACGGCGATAGTAAGCGACCAGGAGGGAGAACGGTAGCGAAAAAGGTAAAGGTACGTTTTATTTCAGGTAAAACGTTTGTATTAATATTTTGCTCCGAAGTTCAAAAGCAAGTGCAGTCACATTTAAATGTTAAAGACGTGCCGCGAGTGAAACAGTTGCTCTTATATACGGATGTAATTCCTCTTCACTCTGGTGTATCACCACAATTGTAAATAAAGCCTGTCTGCTACCGAATAAATGCCTAATCCCCCCCCATCTGTTACCAAGTGAAAAATATAATTAATGGACATGAAAAAACATATAACGAATGGGTTGTCTGATAACATTAATTCAAAACTATTTAAGTATAAATGCGACACCCGTGAGGCTTGACCGATGAAAACAGATAAGTGTACATAAAGTATCAACTCATCTACCTGAGATACAAAAAGATAGATAATCCAATAGATTTTCGGCCCTTATGCTTTGTACTTTCATTCAATTTCGTTCGGTATGGAAAAAGACATAAGTTTCGTTATTTTAATAAAAAAGTAGCCCTGACTTATTTTTATCGGGCAACCCATTCGCCAGATTATATTTGTTCACGTAAGTATTACAAAAAAAAATCATTCCGTACACCGATGAACGAAACTTGATCTTAGGCGTGATGTTGAGCCCACATAACATCACGCTTGTACTTCTCGAAGGGCGATGCAGAAGTGTACCTAATGGTATCCACCTTTCGCCAGTTACGTTGAAGTCCCATAAAATAGCGCTATTGTCATCAACCGGGCACAAATTCAGACTTCGTAACTGCTACTGAGAATTTCCTAGTGGAAAAACTCATACACACATGCTCGTTTCCGACCACTATACCAACCACTCATGTTCTGCATAAAGCTGGTAGATCGAGTTCCTAACGTCGAAATCCGAAGACGTACAAAGTTTTTCAATATTGGAGATCGCGTTCCGGAACTCAAATGGAATTGGGCAGGACACCTAGCAAGGCGCAGTGATGAAAGGTAAAAAAAACAGTTATTTTTTACCAAAAATGTTTTACATTTTGTAAACCCACCAAACTGCGAAACAGTTTGTCGGCGGGATTTAGGACTAAGGCTGTCACCGAATGGCGTCCAAGACCTGGAAAAAGAATAATGTGGGTCGGTCGGCCGGGAGATGGGCAGACGACATAATTGCCATCGGAGGAAAAAACTGGATGAGAGATAGAAAACGACTTCTAGCACAGCATGAACTTGTTAACTTGTCACACTTCTGTTCGCTATACTTTTGGAGAAATAATTAACTTTATCATCGTTTTCCTGCCCTTATCTCAATTTATTTGGGGTCGGCGCAGCATGACTTCTTCATCAAAATTCTCTATTACTTTTTGTAGAAATATTTCAAGAAAAAAAAGAGAAAAATAGGAATGTAAACGAAGTTAACCAAAAACAAAAATATTTAAATGTCACAGAATCAAAAAAATATTAAAAGAAATCACAAAAAGTGAAAAAATTGTCGGGACTCAAACATGCAACCTATTGATTACAGAGTGATCATAAAACCACTAGGCTGGATACTCCGTTGACATAAGTTTAAAATAGCCATTCTGGTGCACAACATGTTGAAACGTCAAACAATTGAAGAATACTGACATAATGCAATATTGCTCATCTCCCTAAGCAAGAAGCGTAATAATATATATCCTAACATTCGAAGAAGCCTTTAAGGAATATTGTGCAAAATTTGAACAGAATCCATTCAGTAGTTTTTGCGCCATTTCGGAACATCGATTTGGATTTTTACCATTTTATTATATGTATAGATATATAGATAACAGGAAAGGTTAACCTAAATCATCAATCATCATCAAGTGATGGAAGCAAATTGTTGTTAATCCATGATTTAAGAAAAACACTATTTTGTATGACCGCAGGCCTGGATTGTTACATCTCTAGATAATCTGCATTATATGATAATAATCAAAGGTTACATTAATGAACATAATTCAATCATCGGGCAAGCTCAGAGACATGCAACCTTTTGATCGCTTGTGTCTCATTTATGTGACACATATTACCGTGCCCTTACTGCTTGTGTCGATTTCTGCGACAGAAAACATGCATTTTTTCGTTCTATTTTCATCCTATTCGCTGCATGGTACAACTAAAATCATTATTAAATAGAGATATTATTTACAAAAATTATTTAAAGTTATGTCAAGTAGCTCTAAGTATTGAAAATGCTCATTATTGTAGGTATTATTTATTTTATTGATTTGTAGCCCCCGCTAGGGGCACGGCAATTGATATTTAGCCAAGCGGTCAAAAGGTTAAACTAGCATGTGCCCGCATGGAGGATGTGGAGGTCACAAAATGATTCCATGGGAACTACTGGGATAAAATAATCCTGTGTTCTAATCTAGGTCATGCCTAGGTCTACCTGTAAGAGTAATTTCATCACAATCCATTTATCTATTTAGTGTGATAAGCTAACAGACAGGCACGAGTTACCTTCGGAATTATAGTAATAGTAGGGATGACATACTCCTAAGGTTGAATATTCAGAGAGGATGACTGTTTGAGAACCGCACCGCATGCTACACATTCTAACAATCAGAATTACTATGTCATTGCACATTATTATTTTAATACAATATTATACATAATATTAATCAACATTACTTAATTTAGCACGGGAGCTTGTTTTAGAAGCTAGAGTGTGTGAAGACACAGTTTCAGCACAAACACAACCCGTAATCAGTCATCAAGCCACAATGAATGCACCATTATCCTGGAAGGCACTGAAGGCAGGCAGGTCCGCGTGCTACCTGCGGTTGTTGCCTCGCGCGTGCCCGCGGCCGCGCACGTACGTCTTATGCGCGTGCTTGCCGGCGTGCTCCTGCGCGGGCGGTGCGAAGCGGTCGGGTTTGCCGCCGTGCGGAGGCGCGGGCGCTGGCGGCGCTTGCAGCGGGCGCAGCGGAGCATGAACGCCGTTGGAGCGGTCAGGCGCGGCAGGCGCGGCAGCGGCGGGTGCCGGTGCCGGCTGCGGCTCGCTCATGTTCACCTGCTCGTTGAACAGCATACAGAACTCGCCCACTTTCTGTATGTCGCCGGACTTGCCGGAGTAGAGCGTGAGCGCCGAGCGCCACAGGGACGCGTAGCCGCGAGTGAGCCGCACGATGTCGCCGGGCTGCAGCAACGCGCCCGGCTCGTCCCACACGGACAGGTTCACGGAGGCCGTAGCGTCCGCAACGCGCAGGGTGCGCACCTCCCGTGCTTCCTTCGTCAGCGTCGGTGGACCGACCTCGAGCACGATGAACTCGGCATTTATGTTTTTCATGCCGGGTTTTAGATCCTTTATTTGTACGTACTGAATATTACTCATTTTAGTTTTTGTGACTTGTTTACTTATCAAAATTATTAATAAGAATTAAAAGAACTAGGAAAATATTGTTGTTTTTGCAATTTGGCATAGTTTTGACGCAATTTCAAGTTTGACATTGACACTTCGATTCGACCATCAGCACAATCTATAGCAAACCGTGTATTCGATTCGATTGTGATTCGATATGAAAACGTCAATACTGCCGCCAGCTATTTGCTGTCGGAAGTGCAATCGAACAAAAATAAAAGTGCTGTTAACTAATCTAAGCGTTGTCTGAAGTACGTACGTATTGCATATAAAGTTTTACTATTGTTTTGACCGCTGCATAAATATTTACGACTTTTCTACAAGTCTTTGATTTAAATTATTTAGGTAGATGGTGTACCGGGCTCTACCATCCAGGGACCGTCGGCGTGCCGCATATCAACAAAAGCAGGAGAAATTGTCTCTTCAACAAATACTGCTTCCTGGATATTATGGCGGCTATGGTCGGAACTACAACGCCATCTTGTACTATACCATAAAAAAGAGTCGTTGCGGGTTCATTTATTAATAATTCATATGTTTTTTAAATATTCATATTTATAGTTACTCGACGGATATTCAGTATAATCTACAGTAAAACTTTTAGAAATACTTATTAAAGATAATTTATATTCCATATTGAATTTTCTACCACAAATGTTCATTTTCTGACATGCCGATCGGATCTGTGAATAGCGTTATGCCAATCATTCGATGAGAAATTCAGATAATCGAACAAGTGTTTATGATCGATTCGGTTTCGATTGTTTGTGATTTGCTCAATGGAATAGGTACAAACAAAATTTTAATAACAAAAAACGTTTTAAAATGAACTTTATTGCAAACAAATAGAATTCGTTTTAATTTAAATCATTCAAAGGGGAAAAAATACTTCAGAGCCAGATTGCTTCGCGGGTGGAGAGTGTTCTTGTCTTGCAATTGCCAGTTACAATATATATAATATAGTAATCGGAAATCACATTGATAGCTAAACTAGCATATAAATCGGAACGGGATTAATTTAATATTCAAATACAAAATATTAAAATAATGATTTCTTGCGAAATGGAATTCTTTAGTAGTAACTTACAACTATTGTGACCTAGTAAGCCTTAGATGTTCTTGGTTTTATTGATATTTTAATGTGATGGCTTGTGGCGAAATAAAGAATTTATTTAATTAACTTATGAATTTATGAAACTCATATAAGAACTGCATGGTCACGAAATAAAAAAAAACGTACAAATCATATGGCCGAAACACTTTCTCACTGATGTCGTATTTTTGCGTTCAGATGTGCTTTTTATTATATTTAAGTGAAATCTTTTACTTTAAATATGGTAAAATCGAGTTGTTTGAAGTGGTGGATGTGGAATTTCTTATTACAGGAAAAAGTTCTATTAATTTGTTTACAAATTACGACTAGGGTGACAATTCTCTACATATATAATAACCGGGGATCATTGAAATATATGTATATCACTTTCAAGCATAATGAATAAATAGCTAAGGCGTACTTCGTTGTCGCACGTAGTTATACTCGTACATAAACATATACAGGATATGATTTTTTCATAAATGAAAAAAAAAAACTTCGGAGATCACGCTTGTCATATTGTTTCGTTTCTATGCAGATTCCCTAACAATGCGAATCTTTATATACTACAGTAATAACTGTCCCAAATGTAAGTAAAAATATTGGATACCCTATTAGAAAGAGATGCCATCGACTCTGGAAGTTGTCTCGCACGGAACGCTTTTGAGTTGCACGTCATCATTCCAGTTAGTACCCTTCGAACGTCCGGCCCGCGTGGCAACCTTTTTTTTTTGGATAGTGTAGTGTAGTATTTTTTCGCAATGTATAGTATAATATGCACTACACTTTAAAGCAATTATAAAACTTATAATACTTTTTTTTCGAATAAAACCTATTCAATTATCCACAATAGTCTATACATCTTATTAGTATATGAACTTGTATAGAAATGGTGTGTCCATCTTGTGGCAAAGATGATCATCAACGTTCATCTAGTGCCAAATGCTCAAATAGAAAACGTGAAACTGGTATAGACTCTGATCAAGAAATTTCCGTCTATAGTGTCAAGATGGGTCTCACCTCTGTGTTGTGTCCATTGAGCACTCATAAAGACGCGATTGTTCGTGCTATACGTGATGATGTACGAGAAATGTCTAGATTATCAATAGAGTTATCGTATGTGGTAAACTTTTTCTACAAACACTACAGCAATCGGGATGATTTTCACATTCTGTTTCCGAAGTTTGATGCATTGCACTTTACATATGCATTGAAGGGTGCAAAGTACAAGTTAAATGATGATAATGTGATTTCTACATATTTAACATTGCGGAATAACAATACATTTGACGATGGTCGATTGAGATCATTTACAATTATGCAGATTGCAAAAGAGTACAGTACAGTTTTCGAGACAAACATATCAAATTCAAGTCATGCTTTCAAAAGGCTCAAAAAATACATGTACCATAAATTTGGTGAAGATATGGATAAATCTGAAGTACACTCATCGACTTACGATGCTTATTATAATGGTAAATTCAAATCTAATACAATCGGCGATTGGTTCAGTGAGAATTTGGTCAATACCAAAGATGTAAAGAAAAACTTTTGGAGATTCACCCCACTATTTATGAAGATTCACACGATTTGTACGAAAAAAAAACAAACCATCATTCAACATATTATTATTTCCAATATATTCACATTTGTTAAAATTTATAATATATGATTCTCGATGTATGCATGAATTATTGCGAAGAGTAGGTCAGGCTAACACACCTTCTAATTGGCCAGAATTTTCTGAGAACGTTACTATGTATTGGAACCGACATTTCACGTTACCCCGTAAGTTTGGGTATAGTTTTATTACCGATGGCGATGGTGTGAGTGTGTGTCTATCTATGAATCGGATTGTACAAAAGGGTCAAAATTTTAAGTCAAAGAAGGATAAAAAGTCTGAAGAGTCTATAGAGAACACTGCCGTTGGTGGTAAACGAAACTATTCAAAAATCATAACAGTGGATCCTGGGGCAAAAACACCGATAGTTAACTACATGCATGCTTAACGGAGATGACTTCTCATACAAAGTCTTGAAAAAGGAACGTGTAGTGTACGAATCAAAGGAGTACCACAGAACTCGTAAAAGATTGCGTTTCATCAAAGATATAGAAGAACGTATGAAATTGGATAGAGAGTCCATCGAACAGGAATCTGGTGTTAAATTGACTAGAAAATCTAAAAACGCAGAAGACTACGCTAGATTTCAATTAAAATGGTTCGAAGAAAAACAAAGATTATACGAGCAGAGAAGAGTTCAACGTTTAAAATTCGACAAATACATCAATGATCAGAAGATGTTGCATAAAATGTTGATGAGTATTTCGGAAAAGTGCCCGATACTCTGGTAATATACGGAGCAGGATTTGATTTCATGAATAAAGGAACCTTCAAGGGTCACAAGAAGTTTAGACATAATGAAATTCTCAAGATTATAAAACAGAGGAGGAATTTGGCAGTGTTTGTGATCATGAAATTGTAGTTATTGTCATGATCGAGAACATGCTCAGAGAAAATTGAGTGCATCAAAGTCTCTCCACACCGTTACGTATACTGCAGTGTATGTCGTAAAGGTATTCACCGAGACAAAAATGGTGCAAAAAACATACTACTCAAATATGAGAACAAGTTGCCGATTAGTCTTTCGTCTGTCGGTACTGATATGAATCTTGTGGATGGTGGAAGTTCATACGATAATTTGTCGTTGTGATAAATAAAGGGAAATGGACGTAATAAGTTCCTTGGATTAGCTATGCTCGTCTATATTTTATGACCCGTAGAGATAGGAAAAATGTCTATGGTGTACACCAAACCTAACCTTCAAATTCAAAAAGTCAAAACAACTAAGCAAGAAGTTTCGGTCGTTTTAGTTTCGTGCCGCGCCAATAAATAAATACAGTATCTATTTGTTTATTGTAGACCTGCGGTGCAGGTGACTTGGTATTTGTAGCTAGTGGTGACAGTAGGCGGTAAGATGTTCAACCAGCTGGCCGCCGCGCCGAGCAACCCCAACAAGGACCTGGAGGTGACCTCGCCGCCGGACGACACTGTGTCGGCGCTGGAGTTCTCGCCGCCCTCGCTACCGCAGACCTTCCTAGTGTCGGGCAGCTGGGACTGCCGGGTGAGTGGCCTGAGGCACTGTGGCACCGGCTTGCCGATTTTAAGCTCATGTCTCATACCTACGTCTTCCAGAAATGCGTCCTATAGTCCTATTAGCAGAACAACACATGTTCTGAGATTGTGGTAAGAAGTTTAAATCAACAAAATGAAATCTACAATATTGTTTAAATAATCATAGTCTCCCTGAGAGGACACTCTGACCCTCATTAGATTCTTACATAGTATTGTAATTGAGCCACAAAAATTTGATCCGTCTTGTTCCCAGTATTTTAAAAAACATATATGGGGGGGAAGGGACGCTGATGCAAAAACGGAAACCACATACTCAGGACGTCATTCTGAACCCCCCCAGATAGAAATTTTTCGTTAGTTATTAAAAAAAATCTGCTGTTACTTACATTTTGACCGTGTAGGTATAGCACTTTTGTAGGAAACAGCAGTTTTATTTTAATAACCGACAAAAAATTTCTATGTGGTGTCAGAATGATGTACTGAGTAATGTATGTGGTTTCCGATTTCGTATTGGTGTCCCTTCCACCCCGTATAAGTATATCCTTTATAAATGTATGTATATACATACACATACGTATATGTACTTATTCTATTAATGGTACATCATGAATTCATGACTATCTGAGTATTGTCTCTTTTCCTCCATAAATCCATCCAAAGTTTGTCTTGAAAAAACCACTATTAGCAATAAGACCACCCATTGTGTCGCTCTATTTTTAGGTTCTACATTGTAATAGCTGTAATTTATAGTGTGAAAATAATAAAGAGTATTCTTTATATTATCCAATATTGTAAAACTACATCAATGTTAGAGTCATTGTGCAAATATTTTTCTAAATAACAATACAAGTGAGGGGTGCCAAACCATAACGTTATAAGTGCCAAAAAATAAGTTTTCAGTAGACATAAAAAACTGTTTTAATTGTTAAATAAAAAATGCATAAACTATTACAAGTTTTATTAATAAACTGGCATTCAATACACGTAATTACCATATGTATTTGTAATCTTCCGAAACACAGAAATAAGTTTATTTTTATTTTTTGAAAAATTGAAAACTACAAAACATTCTAAGTACCATTATTTATGCAAGTCATAACGTTGTAAGCGTATTTTACTTGCACTTACTAAACTTACTTATTTTATAAGGTTTTCATAAAACCATTTTTTTTCTCCTGCTAAATACGGCAACATGGGCACTAATGTCTTTCTTTTTCTCGGCAGATAAAGGCGCTGGTGTTTCCTTCATCTCGATTTCCAAGCCCTCAAAACTCGCCTTAGTGATTCCAGGTTTAAGCACAGAAGTTGCGATCCATGGAGCGTATTCGCCGTAACTTTTCTTTGTATAAATTACGCCAAAGTTTCCAGATGTTACTCGAATCATAGTAGCCGAAGATATCTGCAGATTTTTAGTGTTAATCATCGTTCTAGCAATATTCATTCAATTAAAAAAAGTTTTAGTTTCCACTACTAAGAATGGATTTTTCTTTGCAGCATTCGCAACAAGCTCAATGAGGTCTTTAGGAATCTGTGGCTTTGCACGCCTTTTTGATTTTTCTATAATAGCAAAATCACGATCACACGCGAGAAAGGTATGTCCCTTTACGGGAAATTTATGAGTAACTTTCGTAAAGAACCCTTTCGCAATCAAAACGAGGAACATGACAAGTACAGCCTGGTTCTTGTTTTGCCCACCACAATTATCTAAGTAAGTATATTTATTTGCATAAAATGTGGTAAATACAGGATGTTATAAAATGTTTTGGAGCAGGACTAGTGATGTGCCTGGTGGCAATATTGCCACTACCGGCAATATTCCCAATGTTGCCACTGCCGGTAAAATACCAATATTCCCAGCAGCATTGGCAATATTGCCAATGTTGCCTGTCAAATTGTATTGGTATCATAATTGGTGGCAGCTATTTTTTCCTAACACGAGTTTAGGGAAAACTACGGTGAAAAGTTTTATCTATTCCTTCGACTTCTGCTTCTGTGGAAAGGAGTTTTTCTACATTTTTAACCGACTTCAAAAAAAGGAGGAGGTTCTCAATTCGGTTGTATTTTTTTAATCTTCGTCATTTATGAACCGATTTCAAAAATTCTTCTTTTATCTGAATGGATCTACTTCCCGATTGGTCCCATAGAAATTTCATCAAAATCGGTTCAGCAGTTTGGTTTTGAAATCAAAATATGTAGCTGGAAAAAATATGTCATCCAAGTAAAAGAAATTGTGAAATTGATATTTGACAAGGATTTGTGTGTGATACGATAACTAAAAAGGGTAAAATAAAAACTTTTTTGCAAAAAAAAACCGACTTCCAAAAAAAACACTTCCGAAAGTAAAGTTATTTTCCGCTTTTTTAGTGTTTTTTTTAACTTAAGTGTGTTACAAATCCTTGTCAAATATCAATTTCGCAATTTCTTTTACTTGGATGACATATTTTTTTCCAGCTATTTTGATTTCAAAACCAAACTGCTGAACCGATTTTGATGAAATTTCTATGGGACCAATCGGGAAGTAGATCCATTCAGATAAAAGATTTTTTTTTGTAATCGGTTCATAAATGACGAAGATTAAAAAAATACAACAAGAGCTGTGATTTTAAAATGATTATAAAAACTACTAAGTTGTTACTCTAAACGGTGATTTACTGATTATGTAAGGATTACCGAAACAAGTGCATTAAAATATTAAAATAATGTTATTTTTGTTGATAATTACTTGTAGTTTTGATAAAGATTTGTAAAGATTTACACTTTGTTATTTCCATATTGTATACTTATACTCATTGTTTTTGTTATGTGATTTTGCATGAAAAACAAGTACAACATTTAAAGGAAATTATTCGAATTTATGCCTTTTATTCAATACACAACGATCGTCAATTCTTATCTTAATATTCATGTGTTATTTCTTATATTCACTATCGTGTGCGGCAACATGGGCAATATTGCCGGTAAAATACCGGGAAAATTGCCAAAACTGCTGGCATTATTGGCAATTTTACCCAAAACAATATTTTATTGTATATAATGTAGATAAGGGCCTGTAAATGCTAATTTTGAGTATTGTACATAGTTTCCCTACTTAATTTGACTTATAATTAAGCAATATTCCCAAATATTTCCACTCCCGGCAATATTGCTGGCAATATTGCCACCAATATTCCCACTTTGAGCAATATTGCCGGCAACGGCACATCTCTAAGCAGGACACATTCCCCCGTAATAATAGCATGCAAATTTTAAAATCAATTTTTACACAAAGTAGGTACATTAACTTGACCACATAGGTATCCCTTCATACAATTATGTAAGTACATTTGAAAAAAAAAATTAATCCTACAATTAGATAAAAACAAAAGAAAAACAAACACAAAATAAAAAAAAGTGATACCTACACCTTACATACATCTAACAAAAGAGTAATACTGAAACACCTACACAGTAAACACGTCAAAATCTTCACTTTAACCATATTTTAACACACCATCATTAAACAAAAATAATAAAATGTTAAAAACCTACACAAACACACAATAAAAGTACACCATCAAACAAAATTATACTAAAACAACTAAACAATATAAGAAATAAATGGCATAAAATGTAGGAAAAAAGAAATTTCTTCAAATTTTAACATACATTACGAGTATAACAACGAACTTACAATGCATTTTTAAAGTGGTAAGAATGCGAAGAGTATTTTTTGAGGAATTCGTTGATAGTATAAAAATTTTCTTTAATTAACCACTTCTGTAACTTGGAACAAAATGTGCGATAAGGCAGGTCTAAAATTTTTTTAGGTAGCGAGTTATAAACTAATGGTGCCATATATACGCAACTGTGTCTAAACATTTCTATTCTGGGTACCGGTAATTCTAAATTTGAGTGAGTGTTTTTACGTATGTTTAAGTTATTTTTATTTTGAAAAAGATTCATGTTAGACTTTACAAATTTTGCTATTTCATATATGTATATGCTAGGGGAGGTTAAAAGATTTTTTGATTTAAAAATGGGTCGACAGGATTCAGACCATTGCATATTAAAGATTGCACGTAAGCATTTCTTTTGTGCTACTAAGACTCGTGACAGCTCTGCTGTGTATCCCCATACAACTATACCATAACGAATTATGGAACACACATACGCATGATACACTAATAGTGCGGTTTGTTTAGTTGTCGTCTCTTTCACCTTCTTTAGAGCAAATACGAATTTGTTGATCTTTTTACAAATGCTATCAATCTGACCATAGGATTAGTTTTTGTTTATTTGTATTGTGTCCTATTTCACTATCTGTGAAAAATTTGTAGAGACAAGACGCTATTTCGTTGGATCCTCTTTGCCCGACAGTTTCATTCCAGAGAAACATGATGCCCTTTCCTTCATCTTCCAAATGAATTCCCATATTGACGCAGGCAAGCTGACGACTATAGTACATCTGTGTATGGGTTAATGTTGGAAGGTACATCTGTTGCTGGAGATCAAATTGTACCACGCGAATGTCTGAATCGTGGCTTCTGGATTTAATTCCATCTTTACTCATTTTGTCCCTGGCCATGTCAGCTTGTTTGTGATGAATATCCAATCTTTGCTTAGCAAGGGTTTTTAATTCTTCAGTTGGGCCACTATCAATTTCGACTTTAAAAGAGTCACACGTCGGACATGTGTCAACACGTGGAGGCTTGAAAGAAAGATTAAATTCATTCAAAAATACTTCATTAAACCACTGCCGAGATACAGGTGGCTGAGTAGATCCATCACGGTGTTTTGCCAAAAAACCTTTGTACAACTTGACCACACTAAGCTCTGTTGGGAGGTATTTCCTATTGGGTGCATCATTTCGACTGTAATGGCTTTCTTGAGCTGGAATTGACGATATGTATTCTATAATCTTATTTTTCCATTGATACTCCCGTCTTTGCCTTTTTCCACCTCGTTTATCTTTCACAGATTCGTCATTGCTGTCAATTTTCTCGGACAATAGCTACACACGGCGTTGACTGACTCCAAAAGTTTCACAGAACGTTTTTTTTTAAATTAAAAGGCACTTCAGACTACAGAACATAATTATTACACTCATTATGAATACAATACAATACAATACAAGTAATATACTGGCGCTTACCTGAACTTCTGACATGCCTCTGATTACAAGAACGTATTTTAATGTACGTTGTCGCCGGCTCTTGGTTGCCTCGTCATAACTGCCTTGTCTCCTTCGGTTTATTAAGCAAATACGGATCAGATTTTTTAGGTAAATCTGCTGTTCATTATAATTGCCCAGTTTCCAGAAGTCACGAAATAGCTTTTTACGGCAATCCAAGGTTAAACAAGCACAAGAAAACTGGCATTTACAGGATACCTAGAACGAAGTAAAAAAAATCATAATAAGCACGAATATTGTTCACTGCATTAGTCATTTATCAATATAAACTTGAGCAGTGTAGCAGGTAACAACAAAACATCGTAATGTAAATTTTATACCTATTACTATACTCTCGTAATAATATTTTCGTCAAACATACCTCCTGTGGCTCGCTTTTTTCGCGTACATTTTGATTTTTCGTATTCACATACTTTAAACCGCTGTTTTTATTAATTTTTCTTATAGTTTTTTTTTTTCCATTTAGCTTTATTTGCTTTATTGAGTTCGTGTGGCACTTACAACGTTATGGTTTGGCACCCCTCAAGTTATCACTACTACTGTATCTGTTAGCTTAAATCATCTAACTGCTGAGCAAAGCCCTCTCCCCATGACTTACAGTTCTTTTGTTCCAGGGCTAATTGAACCACTGGTCATTGGTTTAGTCGAGCATGTCCTGCTATCTAAATCAAGTAAAAAGACTGTGGGGTTAGCTTGCATTGTTTGTGACAGTGGTCAATAAGCAGCATGTTTGCAGGTGCGATGCTGGGAGGTGGAGGCCTCGGGCAAGACGGTGCCCAAGGCTGTGCAGACAATGGATGGACCCATCCTCGACGTGGCATGGCACGATGTCAGTATGCTATATACGTGTTGCTTACCATTGTTCAGTGACAGGAATATGCCTATTCCATTATACCTGGCTGTATTGTGTTTGCAGGATGGCAGCAAAATCTTCATGGCATCGACTGATAAGAGCGTCAAGTGCTGGGACCTAGCTTCCAATCAAGCAATGCAGGTGACACTTAGAACAAAAATATCATATACACTACCAATATTATTATCTATTATAAGCCTATCTTGTCCCACTGCAGAGCAAAGGCCTTCCTTCAGTCCCGTCCCTCCTTCAACATTTCGCGATCTAATGCGATTGTACTATAACATAATACAATACATCATTTCAAGTGTCTCTGTCTGTTCTCCTGTGACTTAGGTACTTGTTGTTTTTCTATTATTTTGGTACTACTGAGCATGAAGTCTTGATTCGATTCCCAGTTAAACATAATTGGCCAAATGCGCGTTCTATATAATCAAACAGTGGCCTTCAAAAGTTATTTGTAAATTTTCACTTCAGATGTTTCATCACATTGTCATCTAAAAACATACTTTTGTTTTCTACATTTCTACACTATGGTTTCGTTACTGTCTAATTAATCCAACTATTTATGATAAGGGATTACCTTATACAACCCGACACTGATCTGCAATTTGCAAAAATCTTAAGAAAATTTTAATTTCGCGGGCTACCCTGGCGCTTTCACCTTAATTTCATAAATAACCATTAGACAACTAATTTACGAGGAGACTTGTTTTTGCACCCTCCTTTTTGAAATCGGTTAAAAATTAATCTATCTGTAAATCCCAACAAATAAATTACTCTCAGTAATAACAGTTCATTTTTATTCAATAAAAACCTACATATATTAGAATTAGAATTCAGTTCAAACATTTAGAACTAGAATTTTAAAGATAATGTGACATTACATTTGAAGTGAAAGAGTACTTATGAGGAAGTCTAAAAGTGGCGCCAGTGTCTGAAAAGTTACGTGCTTATCGGTTGTCATGGTATGGGCATGTGATGCAAAGGAATGAGGAAAATGTTGTATATGTCCAGAAAGGAGGTGACTGCTAAAGATGACGAGTAATAGAGAAGTATGGAAGAAAACAACATGCTGCGCGACCCCAAATAAATTGGGGTAAGGGCAAGATAATGATGACATTTGAAATGAAAAAAGAGGCCACTGTAGGTACACCTCTGCGTACCCCTCCGGGAATTACAGGTTGTAATGTTTTTTTTAACCTTTTGAACGCCATTGTCGCCTATACGTGACAAGCGAGCGCGTGCCCTGTACGCCAACGACACAAATGTGTGACAAAAAATGCGATACACTATAACACGAAATAAACAATAATATCATTTCTTTTTTGTGTTTTTATTTTATATATCTTAAATATTTAAGCTGTTGTCTTGTCTCTTTAATAATATTGTTTCTTGATAAAGTTTTAGAATCCCTATTCTTTTTGAAGGTACTTTTTTTGTATGCTGTGAAATTGTGGCTTGGCGTGGAGGGCACGCGCGTGCGTTTATGCTCTGGCGTTCAAAAGGTTAATTAGTTTTATCAGTGTCACATTGTTGGTTGTCTCGCAGGTGGCGGCGCACGAGGCACCCGTGAAGACGTGCCACTGGATCAAAGCGCCCAACTACACCTGCCTCATGACTGCCTCCTGGGACAAGACGCTCAAGGTACCGCGACGCTTGCCCCGCCGCCGACCCACGCAAGGACGCCTCACTAACAACATGCACTGTTTCAGTTCTGGGACACCCGCAGCGCAGTTCCCATCATGAACATGAACTTGTCGGAGCGCTGCTACTGCGCGGACGTGGTATGTAGCCTGGGCGCTCGATGTGAGTGCAGTCTGTAGTGCGACGGAAGGCTCATTTAGTGTCTGTGCAGGACTACCCCATGGCCGTGGTGGGCACGGCGGACCGCGGCATCTGCCTGTACACGCTGGAGGGCAAACCGGGCGAGTTCAAGCGCGTGGAGTCGCCGCTTAAGCACCAGCACCGCTGCATCGCCATCTTCCGCGACAAGAAGACCAAGCAGCCCACTGGTTTCGCGCTGGGCAGCGTGGAGGGCCGCGTGGCCATCCAGTACGTGAACCCCACCAACCCCAAGGACAACTTCACGTTCAAGTGCCACCGGCCGCCCGCCAACACCACCGGCTACCAGGCGAGTCCCTTCTCCCTCCCCCTCCCGCGCGAGCGTGCTTCGACAATGTAAGTAATGTAACAACCTGCTTGTTTGCGTTTGGTGTCACAGGACATCTACGCGGTGAACGACATCGCGTTCCACCCGGCGCACGGCACGCTGGCCACGGTGGGCTCAGACGGCTCCTTCTCGTTCTGGGACAAGGACGCGCGCACGCGCCTCAAGTCCTCGGAGATGCTGGACCAGCCGCTCACCAAGTGTGCCTTCAACCACAACGGACAGATCTTCGCCTACGCCGTCGGATACGACTGGTCCAAGGTCAGGCTCTTGTACTATACCATTGGTAGCAGTCTCGACAGACTTATACGACCTGCTGTGTTGATCAATATGTTTTTTAAGAATATTTCTAACAAATCTTTTAAGATGTCTTATTTATAATGTGAGTAGTATACTGTTATGTTATATAACCATCGCATGTGTTATGTGCGTTTGCCGCAGGGTCATGAGCACTTCAACCCGGCCAAGAAGAACTACATCTACCTGCGCGCCTGCTACGAGGACCTCAAGCCGCGCTCCACGTGAACGACGTGAGCCCCCTCACGCACACCCGCGCCCCTCAGCCCCTCACACACACGGCTGCAAAATTACAGTGTTTTCCGTAAACTCACTACTTACAATGTAATGTGATTCAAGTTTCTTGACATGTCTACTTAAACAAGCACATTGTTTTATATAACTTTGTTCCATATAAGAACATCTTATTTGACTTGCAAGGCCATGTTGGAATAAATTTAAATATTGTCTTTTATTTTATAAGTGTCTAAATGTTATCAGAAGGTGTAGAAGGAATATCAGAAGTGAAGGTGGGCAAGTGAATTGTAAGTATCTACTCGTTACATGTATATTGTGCGAGCGGGACTGACTGATGTGTTAATAAAAATGAATAAGCTAAACGATTTATTATTTGTGTATCGCAATCCTGACCAATGGAAAAAGTTGAAATGTTTTAACATCAAAATATATTATAATGATTTAGTAAAGACTGACACTAAGAGTAAGTAATGAACAGAGTGGCAGCTCAGTGGTGGTGGTCGTCCTTGTCGCCGAGCATCTTGCCGACGCCGACGGTGATGAGCGCGAGCGCCAGTCCCAGCGGCAGGCCGCGGAACATCGCCTTGTTGGCGCGGGACCACTTGGTGCCGAAGCCGGGGTGGTACCGCCACGCCTCATTCCTGGATGTGTATTATTCAAGTCAACTTTAATGCTTCACAAAAATACAATATCATTTTAAATAGGTTGTTTATTATAACATGTAATATTTAATTCAATGTTTTGCAGCCTGTCACAAAATTCAGCGAAATTTCAAGCTTTCAGTTTTTTTTTGCAAAATTATGTCTCTGCTCAGTATCAGATTTAATGCATTAAAATATAAACACATTAATTAATTTTAAAATGCATGATTTTTGTGCCCAAATTACCACCATTTCCCTAAAATCTAACCAACTTTTTAAATGTGACAACACCATCTTTGGCATTAGTATGTTGGATCGTCAGTTATTTGTTTATGACATCACTACCGGTACCGGAGAAGCAACTGGAATGGTGCCTCTTGTGCCCCTGTATTGCCATACCAGTTTCCTCATTTAGGTTCTTATTTTGATACCATATCATACCCTCACGGATCGGACAGGGTATTTTAATGTATTGTATATTTAAAAAGGTGGACAGATTTCCATGAAGAAAATTCCCTAAATAAGAAGTTTCCCTTTAATTATTTCAGCAATAATATACTTTAGTTGCAAAAAACTGAATACTTAAATTTGGTAAGCTACCCTAACCACAGGTAGAACTGCACAAATACAATACCTACTAACATGATATATTTAAAACACTACTTATGGCAATATAGTTCATGTGTGTGTGTGTGTGTGTGTGTGTGTTCATGTACAATAAAGCAATGGTTGTCATCACCTGATCCAGGGGTCCCGCAGCCCCTTCTTCTGGAGCGCTAGCTCTAGCTCCTCCAGCTGAGGGATGCCCTTGGTAGTGAACTGTTTGAAGTCCGGGACTTTGTACGGAGGTTCATGATCGTGTCCACCCATCTATATGAACACAATACAAAATACACAACACCTGGTATACAGAGCTGGCAGAAGCGAATAGTACATTTGGACAGTTTAACTGAAAGATGGAGGGCGAACCTGCTGCCATTAATAAAACTTTTTTTAAATTCAATTCGTAACAAGAAACCTAACCTATGTATGATTCCATTACATAATTAACTGCCCTGGAATTAAGTGGAATAACTGAACAATAAACCACCTTTGGTTTAATTCTACAAACCTTATTGCTTTGATTAAAGTTTCAGAATCAGTTTTATAGGATAAAAAGGTAATTAAGCACTTTGTGTACCTTTGAAAATATTCTCTTCAATATTTTTTAAATCTATCTTGTCAAAATTGACATTTCGCACCCCCGTTCGGCCCTCGACAGAATCGATTAGTGTTGCAAATGTTCAGTTATGACTTTCAACCTTAAGACAACCATAATACTAATTTTAACGACGATTAGTCTCATCTGTTAGTGATTTTGGAATTGATTTGCAGGTACTGGATAAATATTCAAAGGCAGTTCAAACAGACTTATTAGATGTTTAGTGACACGTACTTATTATATCATCTAAAACCGACAAACATAGGTAAAGGGTCTTCGTAAGATTTATAATAACTATTTATCAAAGAAAATACAGTTATTGCGTAAATCAGAAAAGGTCCATTTTTCGTTTAACCCTCTCGTGTCAAACCATAATATTTCTACTTTGTCAGAAATAAAAAGTGGTCATCTCGCAACATTGGTACCATAGATTCAAAAAATCAAATGTTTTATGTTTACTGTTGCGGCGGCGCGGCGCGGATCTGTTGTGCCGAGTATTGAGTACTATGTCGAGATGAATTTGTTTGTTTGTGTCGCTGGAAAGGCAATTCATAGAACTTATTTAATCACACCGCGCTAAACTAGTTTTAATTGACTATCGTATTAACAATCTAGATACGCACCCACTCCTCAATCATAGTGAATAGTGATATCAAGTTCCAGTCATTGTAATGAGTGTAGTTTAGCGTCGGAAATAAACAGAAATAGATCGAGATACATTGCAACATAACTCGAAGATCCCAAGGAGCAAGTCGGTGGAGTCGTCCGTAACGTTGAGGAGTGTATGTTTACGGGTTCGGGTATGCAAGTGAATACGGGAGCGTGAGAAGACAAAGGATGGCGGGCGGGCGGGCCGGCTGGCCGGCGGCGGCGTCCGCGGCGCTTCTGCTGGCGCTGCTCGGTGCAACGCGCGGCGACTCCGGCTCAGGTACTGCGCTCGCCGGTCGGGCGGCGCTCGCACAGGGCGCCGGCTCGGCCGCAGGTTTGCGATACTGGGTTGCACTTGCATGTTAGTGCACATATTATTATTGTATTTTATTTGATGGATTATCGAGATAGGACATGTTTTCAATAGTACGAATTTCGTTTATGTTTTATTTAGATTGAATGAGATATTTTCCGCGACGCAGATTGTTCTTCAGTTCTGTTGTTCCGCTCTCCCGGCTCTCACTCGTTGGTTGGAGCCCGCATTCAGTTCATTTTAATCCTTTACAAATCCCTGTAGTGCTTGCTGCTTTACAACTACATCCTGTATTAACAAAGGTATACTTGTGTGGCAAGCAGAATAGATATCTATATCGATGTAACTAACCGCTGGATTGACATTCTATCCTGAGAAGTTGCTCTATCAGAAATAAAATGGTTTCCTATGACTAGTTATTTATACCTGCCTAATTACTTAGTTATTTAATTGTCGATAACACTAAATGGCACGGAACTTATCAGCCAGCGCCGGGCCTGCTGGTAATTAGTTTATAGACAGTTCCGAAAGGGTTTTTTTTTCTTTTCTTTCTTCACTAGGTGCCAGGTGCCACGCGCCGGCTAGCCGGCTAGGTACCTAACCGAGTGAATACGATCGTGACCCTGATCGAACACTTGCGGGTCACATCGCTACACCCGCCGGGGCGCAAGCATCATCACTTTTCTAATGGACATTAATAGTGATGATGGTATACGTATACTGTATGTGGTTGGTGCGGTCGGTGGGGTGTAGTGTTGTGTTGCGCACTGGCGACATGGTAGGACAACGAGATGAATATCAGACGGAAGCAGGCATATTGTGTGGTGCGTGCGATGTCGAGGCCGGAGGCAAACCTGCGCCTGCGCCGAACCGAGTATGTGCTAAAATTACTCGCCACTGCACTTCATGATATGTCTGCGACGCATGTCATACACACGGCGTCAGACGATTCGAGCCCGACGCAGACAGCAAGCTTTGTTTGCTTTTGTCTGTGCTTTGAAACCTCAACGTCCTCGACACTAACGGTCAATAACTGAATAGTCGACCCAGCAATGACAGGGGCGTAATTAACAGTGTCCAGTCAAACTAATCTGTTCGGTTCCACAACCTTATTAAGCTGCAATGACGCAGGCTTTAGGGTGCTGATTAGCGAGACGGTTTTAATCAAACCGTGTTGGCGCCGCTGGCTAAGATACGATAAACAAGACAAAGCGTTGGCAGTCGAGTAGTCTCCCCATCGCATCATCGTTTCGTCGTTTACATTTGGCGCAAACCGTTGGCTAGGAAAAGTATGCATACCCTATAAATCGGGTATCCGTACTGCGCGCGTTCGTGTAATGTGTGTAACTGTGCTTGTGTGTGGAGTCCCACCCCACAATGTAGGTAGGAACAGAAGGTACATGCCCTTATAGACACGCTTCACGTTCAGCGATCTCAAGCGCAGTCACGCACGACTTGAATTCTACCGAGATTGCAGAGCGCAGTAACAGCGCTTACGCGTAACCTCGTGTTGTACGCGTACGCCTATTGTTGGTCGTTGTGTGAGGCCGGCCTTCTGTAGCTCTGTATGTTGTGGCACTAGTCTGCTTGCCAGGCGGAGGCACGCGCGGCACGGCTGCAGTGTGACAGCGCGCGGCGTCGCCTCCCATAGTAGACTGTCGAGCGAGCGGCACATAAAAAATTGCAAACCGGTCGGCACAGCACGGCCTGCCCGCCTGCCCGCCCTCCATACTTGTTGTAATTACCTGCTCCGACTGTTACGTAACTAGACACTTGTATTTGCCGCATAGCTGCAGATCCGAACTGTACCACCAGAGGCAGCTACCTTCCAAATTACACAATGTACATCAAATGGTGATATGTAATAAGTGTCATCCTAATGAATGTGCGGGTTTGTTTGGAGCCTGGTACAGCGTCATGTACTGTCACTGGTGCTTTTGGCTTTTGGTTATGTAAAACAATGTGGTGGAGACAATTTAGCTTTCGTTGGGGGGTCCATGTTTAACAGCGGACAAAATGAATATCAGCCAATCTGACGAGAAAAACGATAAATATGCTAATTGTGGTCTAAAAACCATAAATTTATCTATGTAATTTACCTAATTCTGGTTACAACTGTATGATAACAATACTCTTCCGGACAAACTGTAGGCTAAAATATCACAGAACTGGTGCCCTGAAAGCGAGACTGGGTCACAATAGGCCACGAAGGAGATGGCGAACTGGGTAGGTTTCATCCAAACTGGTAGAAAGACGCGTGGGCTAACGAAATTATATGGAAGAAGTGAAAAAAAAAACTTCAATATGCTTTACTTCTCATGCCAGTGGTATGCAGGTGGGAAGCAGGCGTTACGTCGTAAGGACGGATATGAAGAACTTTAGTGCTCAGGAGAGTTGTACAAAGTTGATTAATGTTTCAACCGATAGCGAACTGTCAACGACCTTCACTTTTGCGCACTCCTTAACCTTTTGAACGCCAGAGTATAAACACGCGCGTGCCCTCCACGCCAAGCCACAATTTCACCGCATCCAAATTAAACGTGTTATGCCGTCTGTGGCGTCGTGAGCACTTTTTATTTGACGTCCATAGGCGACCGAGGCAGTCAAAAGGTTAAAGCGGTCTAACTAACATGAGAGCGTCGGTATTAAATAACTCACCCTTGTCGAGTTCTGCACCTACATAGTCTGAAGTTTGTAATGGATAAGCGCAATGAATTAATTATGTTTAGCCTCCCTGAAGTTAAATACTCTGCCTGAACTGAATACCTGAACCTACTAAAACTTTACAAGCACAATGTCATTTTGAATGGGTCGTCGCGCGTCGTTCGGAGTCGTTGCTTACCTAATTTGAACTAGTGCAGTAATTTTACATGATCTGACCTATTATTGTGTTGTAGATGACACATTCCAATGGAAATGTTAAAAACATTCCGCTCACTCATCATAATGAATCAAGGTTTGTGGTTATTACATTGTTAAAAATGTATATAAGGTAGTATAATGGAAAAGGATATCGGTATTTCATACACAGTAGGTGCATACCTACTGGGTTTGAAATCAAAGAGATTTAAAGGAATTATAGAGCGGACATTGGGACTATTTTCATACATGATCCCAAACATTTTCGATTTTGACACATGAATGCTCCCTGACAAGCGGGGGGTGTGTCATTAAACAGAATGATTTGTTACTAAGTAGTAACATGTATTGGATCACAATTTTCTTCGTCTTGTCCCATCTATCGCTCGTAAATATTTGATTGTCTTTGTTATGAAATACATATGAAACAGAGAAGGAATAGTATCTGATAATGAGTGGATAGTATAGCCGGTCTTGAATGAACCGCAAGCGAGCTCGCAGCAGCACCTCCCGAACGCTAGTTTCCATCAGAGTCCAGTTAAATAATAATACTTACAAGTTATCTCATGTGATATAAACATGGTTAGTCCCGCAGTTCTCCGGCTAGGGGAGCGTCGAGCGATGCATGTGAGCTGTCACTCTTCATTCGTCCGACGTTCATTAGAGTGACGGCGGCAATGCTAGGTACGTCGCGTCGCCGCGCCGCCCGCGCCGCCGCACAGTGGATCCATATTGAAAATTAGTGGACATGGGCAACAAAGTTCCAATATCGATTCGATATTTTTTTATGTGATTCTTCATGATATTCCAGACAACTTTTACTCTTGTGAAATTTCTTCTAAAGTTGATCGTTTGTCTGAAAAAAAATAAATTAGATTTTTTTGTATGGAGCGAATCACGTTTATTTTTTTTTCTTCAATTGTACGAATATGTTAGGTGTATGGCGTGAGTATATGATAGCTAGGGTCATTCTCTATCCAGGAAAAAATATATCAGCGCCGGCCATCCGCGGCCGCGCGAGTAATCATTCGGTAAAAAAATAATATTTTCTATGATTTTTTTTGCCTTTTAAAATCAATTCAAAGTATATTTTCTGTCTAACTTGGCTGTTTTCACCTTTTTAGTTAAATATATAGTTTTAATAGCACATAGGTACTCACAACTAGTAATTCTGGCAGAGGTTAAGTTATTATTGCATGTTATCGGTGGCACCTGCATTGTGATTGATGACTCATTTGTTTGTGCGCTCGGCTAAATGCATAACAAACGAGTCACCGAAAAATAATTGTCTCTGATTGGTTGTTATTTTTTTAACTACCTGCACATTATCTACTGTTATCGGTAGCACCTGCATTGTGATTGATGACTCATTTGTTTGTGCGCTCGGCTAGAAGCGCATAACTAATGAGTCATCGAAAAATGGTCGTCTCTGATTGGCTGTTATTTTTTTTACTACCTGCACGTTATCTATTGTAAAATAAACATGTAATAAGTTTCTGGGTATACTAATTTTATCAAATATACGTGAAATAGTTTGAATTTTTACGGGCAAGACGTTGATAATCATTATCTACATAATCAAGCGTATGTAAAGTATAGTATAAGTTATCGTACGTATGATCGAAAGGAAATTGTGAAATAATTGTAGCCCTGAAAAGGGCTGTTTGTCATATTCCCAGCCCTGATGGGCTTTTGTGGGAATAGTCCATAGCCGGATCACTTTATTTCTTATTCCAGAAGTGGGTCCGGCAAATTTTCGGACTGCTATGAGGCATTCTTCTTCCTCCATAATCTCACTGTCACAGGGAGGCTCGGTAGTCTGTAACAACTGAATTGCTTCAGGCAACAACTCACTATGAACCTGTTTCGTTATTTTAGGCCTTATGTAGGATATGTGAGGATCAGAGCTTATTAGAAGTCCATGGAGGATGTCTTCGTTTGTTGCTATTCTGTCCGTTTTCCGAGTGTGTCTCTCTCTGACGTTTCTGAAGTCCTTATTACGGGCTTCCGAAGCTTCTTCTGATAAGGTACCTAAAAGAAATAAGTACATACATTTTAATTTCAAAAAGCAATCGAGTCAAATTATACATCAAACTCTATTTATTTTTTACTTACCGATTGGCAAAACACCAAAGTGGTTACAGATGTCTGCACCGTGCATTAGAAGTTTATGTACACTAACTGGCATGTAGTACCACGAATAGTGTTGCACGTATACATCAGCTGTTTCTCTACAGTATCTTCTAAATTTTTCACAGTCAATGTTTTTGCCTGATGATATGGCTTGTAGAATAACGGAAAATCTGAAAATTAGATTTTCGTCAATTCCTGTTATTCTGGATGATGTTTTGTAATCTTGGAAAAAGCGCCTCGCAGTATTCCCGTCATTTGTAGTTCCAAAACCCTGAAATGGGGAAAAAGACTGTAATATACGACACATAGAGATATAATACACAAAAAACATAAAACGAACTAAATACATACCTGTTTGACTATATCAATCAGCATTCCAGTTTGCTCACGAAACTCTTGTTGCGTGGTATTTTTTTTAGCTTGTTTCAAAGCCTTATGTTCGCCTCGAGCTGTCCATCGTTGAAAATCCAGATTATAAGATATATGGAGAAGACATTCCATACACCGAATCTTCATATGCAGTGAAGAAATTCCTTGTTTGTAAATATCTTCACGAAGTGGTCTGGAAGTCAAAGAGTCTAAATTATTCATCTCACTTGGTTTTGCCAAGCAAATGGGGCACGTTGCAAATGATGGTACTTCAGCAATAATATTGGCCACTTTTCCATCAATCATGGTCATATGCAATTCATGTGATACAATAATATTTCCACACTGAGTAGATATTCGTTCATCAATTTGTTTTTTCATCTCCGACTCTTCAGACTTTATAAAATCAGCTGTCTCCGAAGTGAATGTGAACTTCACTGGTCGACAGTACAGAGTTGAGCAAGGTGTGGGGTTCTCCCAAACTATATTTTCATTCCCAGATAATGAGCCAGACACTAGCCGAAGAGGGACGATGCTTATCATGACTACTGATGAATCACCGAACTCTGTAGCTGTGTTTGACGTTTTCTGTTTATAGTTACTCTGCGACGAAGAACCATCAAGCCCCCATTTCCAGGTCAACTTGAGTTCTTCATTTTGAGACCTATCAACAGAATTCACATCTAGTAAAATCCTCTCCACAGTGTGGTCCAATAGCGCTTGCAATTTAATTTGAGCTCCTTTTTCGGTAATCTCCATACTCTCTTGTGGTGGATAACATCTTTTCTTGGCATTAACGAGCTTTGGATAAGATGGAAAGGCAGCACAGTTTTCTTCTTTCAGAAATTGTCGAAGAGCTAAGTACTTCCATCTCGAGAGCGCAAGTGATGTGTAAAGAGCTAAACACTTATCTTCAGAGACAGTACTTAGGCTCTGCTTTTTGAATAGTCGCTCGTGTACTTCGGATAGCGTTTCTGGATTACTGGAAAGGTATTCGACCACTTTTGCCAGATTCGTTTTGCCGTTGTCTTTCAATTTTGTTAAGTACCAGTGCTGCAACTCTTCCTCGGAATTTTCTTCTACTATGGAAGTAGAACGTCTTTTTTTTTGCTTATTACTTAAGTCTTCGAACGGTTTTCTGTGCTCCTTTTCTGTAGATGTTCCCCCTTCCGTAGTACATACTGCAAGATTAGGAACATGGGAATTCATATCCACTGGCTCAGATAAGGCTGTGTCCGAAAAGCCCAACTCACTTCTCAGGTCAACACTGTCACAAACAGGCCAGTTGATGTTTTTTTCCAACCACTTGCGATTATTTACACGGTTCATAAAAGTTTTTTGATTTCTACTTGACTCTATCCACTTTTTATTTAGGCTTACACAAAAAAGCCGACAGAACTCCTTGATTAGGTTTTTGTCTTCTTCAGAAACTGTGGTATTCAAAACAGAAATTATACTTTCATATAGAAACATATAATTTTTCAGATCACCACCACTTCTTAATTTCACAAAAAGATCTAGGTTGGTACAAAATCCAGCCATAGTTCTAAAGTAAATATAAAAATAAAAGTATTTCACTGTGTTCACAAATAAGCGACAAGAGCGAAACTAGAGGGACTTAGTGAATGTCTTTGTATTTATAGTCAGTGTTAATTACTCAAGTAGTGAACATATTAGCATGACTGAAAATTATTCAGCCAATCAGAGACGAGCATTTTTCGATGACTCATTAGTTATGCGCTTAGACGAGCGCACAAACAAATGAGTCATCAATCACAATGCAGGTGCCACCGATAACAATAGATAATGTGCAGGTAGTTAAAAAAATAACAGCCAATCAGAGACAATT
The DNA here is from genome assembly GCA_964057025.1 of Standfussiana lucernea. Lineage (NCBI taxonomy): Eukaryota > Metazoa > Arthropoda > Insecta > Lepidoptera > Noctuidae > Standfussiana > Standfussiana lucernea. The sequence continues at coordinate 16,939,546 of OZ059798.1, read as the reverse complement.
ATTTTTCGGTGACTCGTTTGTTATGCACTTAACCGAGCGCACAAACAAATATCAATCACAATGCAGGTGCCACCGATAACATGCAATAATAACTTAACCTCTTCCAGAATTACTAGTTGTGAGTACCTATGTGCTATTAAAACTATATATTTAACTAAAAAGGTGAAAACAGCCAAGTGAGACAGAAAATATGACTTTGAATTGATTTTAAAAGGCAAAAAATTTCATAGAAAATATTATTTTTTTACCGAATGATTACTCGCGCGGCCGCGGATGGCCGGCGCTGATATATTTTTTCGTGGATAGAGAATGACCCTAGCTATCATATACTCACGCCATACACCTAACATATTCGTACAATTGAAGAAAAAAAAATAAACGTGATTCGCTCCATACAAAAAAATCTAATTTATTTTTTTTCAGACAAACGATCAACTTTAGAAGAAATTTCACAAGAGTAAAAGTTGTCTGGAATATCATGAAGAATCACATAAAAAAATATCGAATCGATATTGGAACTTTGTTGCCCATGTCCACTAATTTTCAATATGGATCCACTGTGCGCCGGTCGCGCGTCCCTTGTCGGATTGCGCTCGCTACTACAACACTACTCACTACCACTAGTAGTTACTGACGAGCCTGTACCCCTGTACCCCCGGGGTAAAGGCCAGGTATACATGGCCTTTTTAAACCAGTCAAAAGAACTAAATAGGAGAGCAACCGCTCGCTTTTCTGTGTGCCGCTAAATACATACCTACTTATCTTTAGCATTCAATTAGGTTCCGCGCAGAGCGACAGGAACACAGGGCGGATGATATCCTATTTCATTGGTTGTTGTCAATGACACAAACGTCAATGTTAAGGTGTTTCCTCACCGGAGCATTCACCTGGATTGTAAGAATCTAAGATTCGATTTTGAGCATGACGTTACAAAAAGACGCTCCTGGCATTGGGCTTTACATGAATGTTAAGAAAACTTGTTGCGAACAAGATATGAAGTATGTAGGTATACGTTACCTGTTCACTTGATTATTCCCTAGTACACATACTGACGCTTATGTTTAGAACGTTTGATTCAAAAAGTTAAAACCACCGGCAAGTAAAAGCTACAGTAGCTCATTGTGCCCTGTGTTCTATTTACCTAATTTTTCTAGTCCCAATCTCAAGACTCGTTATTAGTAGAAAAAAGTCAATTAAATTTTCTTGAACCAATTTTTGAATAAGGTGTTTAATTTCATGGTCTTCCTTTGATTTAAGATACTATGTTATTTGGAAAAAAAAGAACATCTTTAGGAGCTCGTGGTTAAATATATCAGCCACTCTGGTCGATCTTCAGGTTAAGCTGTGCTTGCCTGGGTTGGTCTGTGGATGGGTGACCACCCATTACATACCGAGTTTCCTCCGTGCCTCGGAAAGCACGTTAAGCCGTTGGTCCCGGCAGTCATTTGTAGATCTTTGACAGTCGTTACAGATACCCGAAAGTCTGACATCCAGTCTTACCAAGGGGTATCGTATTACCCAGTACTAACTGGATTGTAGAGGTCAGATAGGCAGTCGCTCCATGTAAAATACTGGTATTCAGCTGCATCCGGTTAGACTGGAAGCCAACCCCAACATAGTTGGGAAAAGGCTAGGCTGATGATGAGGATTAACACTTTCGACCGTTATCTCATAAAATACATGTTTTTTTCTCAATTGGCGGTTTCGATTCCCGGTTTCCAGATATTTAAAAATCTTTAGACGCACTTAAAATAGGTATTTCTAAAAAGAGATCGATTTCAATCTTTCAGTAAAACTTCCTAGATACAATATTTAAGGTATTTTCCTTCCGCGTGGCATAGCTGGGGGACGCCCTGTCTACTCGTAACATAACATCGGAATCTCAGTGATTTAGCCAAACATAAAATTTTCAGCGTTCATGTCATGTTTTAAAGTTGGTTTGGAAATAAGTTAGTGGTGCGGTCTTTTTAAACGTTCATAAAGTTAATAACAAAAAAACAAATTAGGCTGTGAGTTCATTAATCGGGTACTATGATTGCTAGTGACTCATCGAGCATTCTTTACTTTAAGTAATAGAAGAGCCATGTGTGATGTGTGCACATGTGCGCGAGCGAGGTAGATCAGCACGTGTGCGGGAGCCGGCGCGCGGCGGTGCGGGTGCAGCTGGTGAGGCGGCTTCCTGCGCCGCACGCCGGCCGAAGCGCGCTCTCAAGTCTTCGAAAGACCGCCACAGTACTACAGTTAACTACACTCAACTGTAAACTAAACTCAAAGCATTTATTAAAAAAAAAACAGTTACTTGCACTTTGTCAAAAACAAATAAACAAAACGATAAATCTACAGTCCTACAGTGAAGTGTGAAAGGACTGTAGTTGTCACTGAACACATCAGTAACTTACTCAATAGCTCCACAGCAAGATATTCTCGTGTACCCTTAGAAGAACTGCCTCTTTGGAATCGGTTATAGAATTAAATACAAGGTGGAAGGGACACCGACATCATTCCGAACCCCCGTTCAGAATAATGTACTGAATAAGTGGTATGTAACTGTTCTAGCGTCGGTGCCCCTTCCACCCTGTATATCGCGTGACTGTAACTACTGCACAGTGGGAACAGGCCCTCAGACAAAGATCAGTCATTACCGGAGGCCTGGAATGTACACAGATACCGATGGTTGCGTACAGAGTTGTTCACGCTCCCCACCTCTTGGATTCTAATCCAACAATACGTCAGGACCACTTCCACACGACTTCCACTTCAATAATGCAATGTACTTACAAATTGAGATGGAAGAGAGCAGGAAGTCTTTTTAACCGACTCTTAAAAAAGGAGATGGTTATGTATGTCACCAGCATTTTTTTTTCATGTACACACTGGTCCGATTTAAGCGACTCCGCGATTTTTCATTCGGCAGAAATTCGACATTTCGATTCGGCATTTTTTTTCCGGCTCGTGCGGTGGTCCGGGTGATCCCATATATATTAACTTTGCGTCGGTACTTGGGTAGTGCAACCAAATACTATATGTTAAGTGCAACGGAAGCCTATGTGTGCAAGTACGTCTCGCACTTGGCCGGTTTCTTCTTCTTCGTCTATGTGGGTGGATGATGTGCTTATAACTTTTAATGTAAAATTTAGGTTAAAAATAGTAGGTTGGAAGCTACAGCGAAGTAATTAAAAAAATAATTTTAAGTAGAAAGTAGCAGCTTAATAATACACACTGATCACTGATATTTCTTAACACACTGATGAGTGACTGTCTCGAATTACATGACAATCAATTCGGTTTCAAATCGGGACTCTCCACTGAGACAGCTATTCTGTGTTTGAAGCAGACTGTCAGGTACTATACTGATCGCAAAACACCAGTCTATGTTTGCGTCCTCGACCTTACGAAAGCGTTTGATCTGGTTTCCTATGATATTCTCTGGGATGATGGAGATGACTAAATGGAAGTATGGACAACTGCCCCAGCAATATATAAACATGGAACTTTGCAATATGTAATGCTGAATAGCTGAATATTAGTATTTCATGTGAAAAAAGTTTCAAGAACTTTTCATATCTATAAAATCCTGAAAACAAAATCGTGTAACTCCTACGTCAATAGTGATAGACAACGCAAGAGTTGGCAGAACTGAGGTGCGGTGCGGGGCCACGTCCTGTGTGTGTATTAGTATGTGTAAAGGCATACGAGCGAGTTAGAACAGAGCCCTCGGAGTGGTCGCGCGCTTACATCGTACCTACCTATTGTACTCTAATATTAAATAAAATATTATGTATAAAGTATAAGTGTTATCTTTTAGTCAGAAGCGGGATTTGAACTTTACGTTGTTTTACCTAGTGTTAAGTGACTATTTTCATAAACAATCTAATCGTGAAGTGTGTGAAAACTGAATAATAAAAACTTGTGAATTCTGTGACGTATTACGTCACCCGCGCGGCGGCGGCGACGTATACGCATCGGGGAAGAACCGATTAGCGTACGGACTCTACACCGCTGCGCTGTGCTTGTTTACATTAACATTCTGAGAATTGGTGAGCTCGTTTCATGTTATCGTAAGATTACGAGGTACAAGGTGCCTTGAATTATTATTTTCGGTTATACTACTTAAGTGATATAGCTGTTGAACTTTAAGACTGTGAACATTCTTTGTGTTACTTGTGCTATCGTGTTCTAATTTTAGAACAGTAAAACTTACCTTTAGTGATTATTTTATGTGACATATTAGTGCGGAAGAACTTTATTATAAAAGTTAACATGGGGCGGCATAAAAAAATGCTCAAAAAGGGATGGTTCTTCGTCATCATCGTCTTCCAGTGGTGATGATAGACGTAGTAAAAGAAGAAAACGTACTGCCGAGAAGCTTAGGCACCGGGACGAGAGAATTGAGGCACTTGAAACTTTAGTACGTCAAATTCGGAGTGACGCAACTCCAACGTCGCCTGAAGCCAGCGGTAGCGCTAGCGCTACTAGCGTTGCACCGACCCCCTCAACTAGTCGAGAGATACGCTACATTGGGCGCAATGATGCCGTACCAGAATTTGACCCTCAAAAATCCGCCGTACCCATAGACCAATGGATTCGTAACATTGAGTCTATCGCTACCATGTATGGATGGGACGAAAGAACAATAATTTGTAATTGTACATCAAAACTGCGTGGTTATGCAAAGAATTGGTACGAGCGTCTAGAGGATTACGATATATCGTGGTCCGACTGGAAAGCTCGTCTGTACAAAGCATTTCCTTTCACCAAAAATAAATCCACGATGTTGCGCTCCTTGGTAAACGACGTTAGAAGGATAGATGAGGACCCTATTAAATTTTATTATGAAAAATTAGGGCTTGGAATGTCGTGTGGTCTACCAGATGACCTAATTACCGAAACGATTATAGGAACCATTGGAGATAAAATGATCGAAGTTGGCGCTGTTTCTGCGGGCTGTCGGAATACTACAACACTACTCAGTTACTTAGGAAACATTCATCCCGGTGATATTCAATCTGAGATGAGAAAATCAAGGGAGCACCTAAGTCGAGTTGACGGTGCATGTTACATTTGTGGAAGGATGGGACACAAAGCCAGAACATGCAGATCTGGGAAAAATAAACCACCAATGCCCAGGGAATGTTAGCCGCTTTCGAAAGATTTACTAAGACTTTTGGATACCCCACGCGAATAGTCAGCGACCGAGGGACAGCGTTTACCAGTCACAAATTCAAGGACTTCTGCAAAGAACATGGAATACTGCACATATTGAATGCTGTAGCATCACCTCGTGCTAATGGCCGGTAGAGCGATTTAATCGCACTATTTTGGATTCCCTTGTGACGGGTGTAGGAGATGATCAAAAGGGTTGGGTGAAATTTTTACCTAAAGTACAACTTGGTCTGAATTCCACTGTGTGCAAAGGGACGGGTAAAACGCCGTTAGAGTTGGTTTGTGGCCTTCGTCCACGGTTATCAGCAGATTTGGTTGGACCAGTTCTTAGTACTGATTTACCGGCTCTACGGGCCGAAGCAGCAAGTATGACAGAACGAAATGCTACCAACATGAAACGATTGTTTGACAAGAAACGTAGAGATGCACCTCAGTATCAAGTTGGAGATTTAGTCATGGTGGAACGAAGGGTGATAAAAAAAGGCATTACAAGTGGAAAGTTAGTGGACAGATATGCTGGTCCCTACAAAGTTATCGCGGTGCTACCTCATGATCGTTACATAGTTCGATCATTTGCCAAGGGTAGGCGCGGATACCAAAACACAATTGCCATTGACCACATGAAGCCCTGGTGCAATCAGGCATTTTCTGATAATGAGTCAGGGAGTGATGACAACTAATGTCAAGAATGAAGCCATTACCTACAGTTACAAAGGTTGCCTGCTCCGGCAGACGTATGTGATGATTGCCTGCTCCGGCAGATGTATTTGATGATTGCCTGCTCCGGCAGATGTATTTGATGATTGCCTGCTCCGGCAGATGTATGTGATGATTGCCTGCTCCGGCAGACGTATGTAATGATTGCCTGCTCCGGCAGATGTATTTGATGATTGCCTGCTCCGGCAGACGTATGTGATGATTGCCTGCTCCGGCAGATGTATGTGATGATTGCCTGCTCCGGCAGATGTATTTGAAGATTGCCTGCTCCGGCAGATGTATTTGATGATTGCCTGCTCCGGCAGACGTATGTGATGATTGCCTGCTCCGGCAGATGTATGTGATGATTGCCTGCTCCGGCAGATGTATGTGATGATTGCCTGCTCCGGCAGATGTATTTGATGATTGCCTGCTCCGGCAGATGTATGTGATGATTGCCTGCTCCGGCAGATGTATGTGATGATTGCCTGCTCCGGCAGATGTATGTGATGATTGCCTGCTCCGGCAGATGTATTTGATGATTGCCTGCTCCGGCAGATGTATTTGATGACTACCTGCTCCGGTAGATGTGTTTTAATTGTCGAGTTACTGAAGAAGACTGGTTTCTAATTGTGAATCCTTGTACGTGAAAAAAAAAAATGAACATCGCGATGAGGACATCGTCTGTGTCAGGATAGCCGAACTGATAGACAACGCAAGAGTTGGCAGAACTGAGGTGCGGTGCGGGGCCACGTCCTGTGTGTGTATTAGTATGTGTAAAGGCATACGAGCGAGTTAGAACAGAGCCCTCGGAGTGGTCGCGCGCTTACATCGTACCTACCTATTGTACTCTAATATTAAATAAAATATTATGTATAAAGTATAAGTGTTATCTTTTAATAGGTATAAAAAACTGCAAACAAATGACATATTGCTATGAACTTTTACCTAGGCGTTTGGATATTTCTGCAATGATTTACGATATTTTTGACTAGCGATACATCTCGATTTCGCACGGTGGTACGTGAGTATACATCTACAAAGAGGTAATTACGGGCTTTCTACAATCCACGCAAAAATCACTCCCGCCCGCGTGTATACATAATAATGCATCTTACCTAGCGGAATTGTACATCTATCTCAAATACAAAAATCTATAGTTGTTTGGGTGTCTGTTAATATTAATCCCTATTTTCACATAGGTTCATCATTTCAACCACTTATTTATATATTATCTGTGAAAACTGTCTTTACTTCAACTCATATTCCTACACGAATGTATGCCTAAACCTTCCGGAAGAACCAATCAACCTACTAGTGACAACCCCTTCAAAATCTGTTTGTTGATACATCCATAGGATAGGCAGACTGACAAACGCGCCAGAGGGACTTAGTTTAGTAGGTAGGTATGCGGTGATTGATAAATCCTGCCTAAACTACGATATCCTAAATTGCGATAGTTTAGGCACTAAGTAACCAAGGACATAAAAGATATTGAAATAAAACAACAAAAATACAATTTATTTATTTATTCCTCATTCTCATTCCGCCGCAGTCTTTGCGTTGCCACACCGCAGTTTATGCATCGCATGATTCGCATGATGAATGATTGCAAGTCCGTGTCGAGAAGCGAGAGGTCAGTAGGTAGGCGAGCACACACTAAATCCAATAAACAAGCCAGGGTCAATGAAAATCCAAAATAAAATGCACAACGAACAAGAAAACGGCATATCTTTGAAACGGAGTCTGTTCTGTTGTCTGTCGTATGACATCTGACCATAGATAATACACTAGCATTTATTCTGACGTTTGTTTTTTCTTAAAGAAGGGATTGAACTTCAAGTGTAACAGAATCAATAAAATAATCGAATAGGTTGAAAGAAAAAATGGAATTAGTTTTTATCGACCACTATTTAGTTTACCTATATTTTTCGACACAATAGGTAGTAAGATTAAACGAAGAAGCACAGTCCGAAGCTTTCATTTATTTTTATTTGATTTTGAATAGAATAAAGTGGAATTGAGTAAAGTCGATTGTCACTTTAAAAACAACCCCATTTTCCCAATCAAAACCCTGTGAAAACATAATAACAAGCAACTATACAGGACACCGAATTGGACGCCTTAGCGTCAGAAAAACCTGTTATCAAAAATCGATTTAAGTACCTACAGTTTCATTTGACATTCTGCAAAAGCGATAAGACCCCTCCCTAGCTTGCAGTTAGTGTTATTTCCCCTTGACCTTGTCATGTAAGTCAAAAATGCAAATAATATACTTTTTTTATGTTTAACGTTCACGAAAGTTCTAGGAAATTATTAAACACTAAATAATTCATGAATGATTTTTTAAATATTACGTGTTAATGTGAGATTCCTATACATGCTGGGGGCAGTCATTTAGCCATCTCCTTTAACGACACATCCCTGCCAAGTGAATGCATTCGTATTCTCAAATATTGGTACGGGAACCAGGTCAACGTAGTTCGATGGTCGGGGACGCTGTCTGAACCGTACAGATTGGAGTGCGGGGTGAGGCAGGGGGTTTGACCTCACCAACGCTCTTCAACCTTTATGTACACGCACTCATCGAGAGGCTGAGCAGCACGCATGTCGGATGTCATGTTGGTGGAGTTTGTGTAAACAACATTAGCTATGCAGACGACATGGTGCTGCTGAGCGCCTCGGTCTGTGGCCTGTCTAAGCTGCTCGGTATTTGTGAAGAATATGCTCTCAGTCATGGCCTGCTCTATAACACCAAGAAAAGTGAGTGTATGGTTTTTCGAGCCAGGGGTAAATGTCCAGATAGTATCCCTAGCTTCAAGTTAAATAATGTACCGCTAAATAGGGTTCACACCTTCAAATACTTTGGGCATCTGGTGACCTCTGACCTGAAAGACGATTCAGACATAGAGCGGGAACGTAGGGCGTTGTCTGTTAGAGCGAACATGATAGCTCGCAGGTTTGCACGTTGCTCGAAGGAAGTAAAAAACACTCTTTTCAGAGCGTATTGCACCTGTTTTTACTCGAGCGCCCTGTGGGCTAACTATACTCAAAAACAGTACAACGCCCTACGAGTCCAATTCAACAATGCCTACAGGGTGTTGTTGGGGCTGCCTCGGTACTGCAGTGCGTCGGGGATGTTCGCTGAGGCGCGCATTGACTGCTTCTATGCGACGATGCGGAAACGGTGCACATCCTTGGTGCGCAGGGTCCGCGCCAGCTCCAACATCATCTTGAAGATGATGGCTGAGAGGTTCGACTGTCACTACATTAACCATTGTTGTATGCTTAATTTGGTGACAAAACAATAAAATGAAATAATCATAATGCATTATTGTTCATTATCTGTCCCTCTTTTATATTTTATAATATTAAAATGTTAGATGATAATTATTAAATATATTTTATACGAATTATTATTTTTAAATACATTTATGATTATTTCTAATTTTAGTTTGTTGACTTTGCCAATTTAATTTTAATAAGTAATTATAGTGAAATTGTGTGTTGTGTTTTGTATTATTTTTCTAGTATTTTATATTTAATATGCCTAATGATAATTATGATATGATCCAACTTGTAGATTGAAATAAAGAAATTGAATTGAATTGAATAATAAGTTGTTAGCTTTGTTTTAATTTAAACTGCCATTGAGTTTTTGTTTTGGTAACTGAATTTATTGGCCTCGACGACGGAGTCCGCTGCGCGGGGCTCATATTTCTGTCTGCAGCGTTTAAAGTAACCTAACATGAATGTCATACCATTCGAACTTAACCTATCCGTGTCGGGTGCCCCAAGCACCCTATGTTCTGCTACTTGGCTAGGCAAGAAAACTTATGCAGCTATTATTTTAGAAGCTAATAGTTAGTCGCCCTTGAAATGGTTATTCGCCTGGAATATTAGCCTAAAATTTATACTTGACAAGGATTTGTGTGAGATACCACAATTAAAAATGGTAAAATAAAAACTTTTTTTGCAACAAAAAAAAAACACTTAAAATTAGAAAATAACTACTTTCGGAAGTTGGTGACAAAAAAATCAATGAAACAAACAAAAGTCTCCGACATCCGAAAAAAAGTTATATAATATTATTTCCACATTTTAGTGTTTTTTTAGAAGTCGCTAATTTTGATTTAGATTCAAGTGGTTGTAGGGCGCAGTGTCGCTGGCGGCACTGTGCGTCGTTTAGGGTTCCATTCATCCAGTTCCATAGTCAAACTAAAGGAACCTTACAATTATTATTGTATATATGTAACAAAAGAAGATTACAAATACTTATTTTAACTGACAGCCTAGCTAAGGCACCCATTCACTGTGGTCCGCTTCACTTGTCTGATTTCTTGGAACAGTCAAAAACGAATGGGACACGGGACAGATTGTCCACACGGTCCGTGCCTGACTTGTACCTACAGATTCCTGCAGTAGTACACCGTTCCTGTTCCTACGAGTACGTACTCGGATACCTGCTACACAACATTGCGTGACAATAATGAATGAAAATGCTAATATGAATGAGACGCAAAGCTCGGGGGCGAGGGGGCACGTGAACGCGTCAGATAGAGGTTAACAGCGCAGACGCGGGTGCGACTCACCCCCCTCCGTCCGCATCCGCACTCGGGTACCGGCCGACATCGGACCTCATCCAACGTAAGCACTGTGTACAAGTCTTGTCGGGGAATCTGCATTACAATAGTATCTACCTACCTACCTGAATGCCCTTGGAATGTACCTATTGGTGTATAATTAGATGTATGAACGTGGAAGAGGAGGATGTAAGGATCGTAGCAGGTGGCGTTGTGTGGTTTCTGCCTAACCCCATGGGGAAAAGGCGTGAGTTTATGTATGTGTATACCTATTAGAAGGAGCTTTATCTAATCAGACAGAAGGTTTGCTACTTGGCAACTCGAATGTAAAGTACCACACTGAACCGCATGCGATGTCGCGGACACAATGAAGACGTGCGGGAGGTCAACAGCGCGGCGGCCGCGCGATAACCTCGCTGTTTGTGCGAGCTAGTGTTAATACCAGTGTAACTCAATGATAACAGCTAATTTTATATTAATTAAGTAGTAAAGAGATATCACTTTGCAGAATAAGTATATTTTGTTTATTAATATTTATCGTTAGTTCGTCATTCATTTAAAATTTTAAACAACATCAATCCTGGCTGGTGCAGTTGAAAAGTTACGATTGCACCAGGTGACCGGGGTCATCCTGGCAGGATTGCTTTCTTCACACATCGCTTAACACTCAAGTTTGAGGCGTCGTCCTAATTGGCTACGATCGTAAGAGCAAACGATGCGATTTCGTCGCACGACGAGATTAAACACACAAACCAATATTGCCCGACACCAAAAACATTGCATCTCTGTAAACAGCCATTGTTGAAATGGCGCCGTTTCAGTGACAGCGTGGGCGGCGGCACCGCATGATGGGCATTGCGCGTTGGTCTTTGCGCGAGCTATTAGGACACCTGTTGGTCCATCGCGCGACGTTAGGCAATTAGGACGACGCCTAAAGGATAGCTTGATCTACTAGTTAGCGCAAACCGGCTAGTCCGGTCACAAACTGCGGTCAGTTGTCCCTGGCGGTCTACTAATCTTGTTTCTGAAACTTAGGCCGGACAGTATTGGTAGGTACCTACTGTGCTACACAATAACACAACACAATACACATATAACGACGCGAGTTGGTACGGCGAGCAAAAACTTCATTTCCACAAACAAACATAAAAATAAAAAATCACACCTACCTAATGCTTAGCTTAGAGGTTGTGGATGTTGAGAGTGCAGTTCTTGGACTCGCGCCGCAACGTCAATTTTAAAGCGTTTGTGGCGCGAATGCCAACGTATTTTCTACACCTCGTCTTGTACGAAGACTTTTCGTCGGAGGGAGTGGTGTTCCGTCGTTTACACGGGCAAGTACCACATAAAGGCACAGTGACATAGTGCACAAGTGAAGTGTTACTAACATAGTTTTAAGGATCTATAGGATCTATACACTACCACAAATGTATTTTTACAATACGTATGTTAGTCCGTATAAAAGTAAACATACATGCATACATATGTATAATTGATTAATTATTTATGGACCGAAGTTGCCTGAAAATAAAATTGATCGATTGACATTAGCAGAAACTTATTTAGATAATTCAACGACCTATTGCCTGCATACCTATTAGTCGAGTGCAATTAGACATAAAGGTGGAATGAAGTTTATAGTGGTCGGATTTTCTTGGGACTTTTTTGTTGAGTTTCTAGAGATATTTGCGAATTAATTTTTTAACCGACTTCAAAAAGGAGGAGGTTCTCAATTCGTCGGAACCTTTTTTTTATATATGTTCGCCAATTACTCGAAGATGGCTGTACCGATTTGTTTTTTTTTTGTTTGTTTGAAAGGGTATACTTCCCAGGTGGTCTCATGATCTTCAAGTCAGGATTTGATGATGGGATCCTAGAGAAATAGAGAGAACTCTTCAAATTTTATAGGCACACTTGAAGCGATTTGGGTAGTTTTTGGAAGAGTACTTTCTCGGTGTGGTTCCATTTCAATTTGGTGAAGATCTGAAGAAGAACTTCGGAGATAGGCAACGGAACTCCTCAATAAATGATAGCAAATGGACTGGGATTGCTGAAATTTCATGTCTGTCTATTGTTTACACCAGTTCATAACATAACATCGCGCCTGTATGCTCTGAGGGGGTACGCAGATGTGTACAGTACACCCAAATTTCGACAGGTATGATGCTAAGTTTCATTGTAATGGGGATATGCCTTGCCTATTACCTACCATGACATGTATTGTTATCAATGTAAAATAAAAAGTAAAAATATAAATATTATAGTAATGTAAGTGAAAAATAACTTTAGCTTCAAAAGTCAGTGGCAAAAACCGTATAAATAAAACAAAAGTCACCGACTTCTGAAGCGAAAGTTATTTTTCACTTTTTTGTGTTTTTGAAGTCGGTTTTATTTTAGTCACTACACTCATGAATGTGGTTTTCTTGAATTTTTTTTATGTCCGTGAAATAGTAGCAGTTACCAATAGCAAAAGAAGTCTTAGTCTTAAAATCTGATGTTTTAAAAATAAATGAAGAAAACGTATTTGCAAAAAAATAACCGACTTCCAAAAAAAAGTGGAAAATAACTTTACTTTCGGAAGTCGGTGACTATTATTTGTTTCATTGACTTTTTTGGCACTGACTTTCGGAAGTAAAGTTATTTTCCACTTTTTTTTTGTGTATTTTTGGAAGTCGGTTATTTTTTTACAAAAACGTTTTTATTTTACCCTTTTTAGTTATCGCATCACACCTTATCAAGTATCAATTTCGCAATTTCTTTTACTTGTATGACATATTTTTTCCAGTTATTTTGATTTAAAAACCAAACTGCTGAACCGATTTTGATGAAATTTCTATGGGACCAATCGGAAAGTGTATCCATTCAGATAAAATATTTTTTCAAATCGGTTCATAAATGACGAAGATATGAGGTAACAAACAAAAAAAAAATACAACCGAATTAAGAACCTCCTCCTTTTTTTGGAGTCGGTTAAAAATAGGAAATATTCAAAAAAATACTTGAATAAAGCATTTCATCGACAACAATGAACAAATAAACAGACAAATTGGCGTTTAATGGATGCACACCAGTCACTCCAATAACGCCACAACATAAATTCGTTAAATTTCAAGTTTTTCATAAATGCAAAAAAAAAAAAATATAAAGGAAATTCCAAAAAAGAAGTTTTTTTTGGAATTTCCGCTTTTGTAATTTTTTTCCCGCCACCCGCGCTCAGTCTCGCTTCGGCTTTCGAACGGGAGAGCTGTGTCGCTTGCGCTCAGAACACACATTACGCAACAGGACGACGTAAAATTAAAATATTGAAGTACTTAGGTTTATAGTTTTGGCGCAATGGGAAATAACATAGATTTAGGAAACAATGAGATATGCCCGGTAGACGAAAATGTATCGGAAACCTGTGCCTCCAGTTTGCCCCTGCCACACGGCAACTACTACACATGCAGTTCAGTAAAAGCAATAAGTACGCAGTCGCGCACACATCCGCATTTCTTAAAACAGAACGCACTACACGATCAATTATAAACCTTATCCCATCAATCACAGCGTGTTTATACCATACACCGTACAACTTACCCACACATAAACATCGGTCGCTATCGTTGTGCTGTGCAAAAAAAAGCAATTTATTTTACATATACGCTAGTGATTGACTAAATCGGAAAGTTATCGAATCTTACATTTATTATTGTACAAAAAAAAATTGGGGTCCTCAAAATAAAATAAATAATAAACTGCATGTCCAGAAAATATTATAATAAAAATAAACAATATGTAGCTTAAAAAAATATTATTAAGTAAATTAAAACAATCAAAAATCCGGTTACGTTGGTTTAGGCTGTTATAGCGTATTAGAATTGAAACAGTAGGTATTGTTGAACCCTGGTATGGTGTTTACTCACTGACCTGTAAAGTGGAAGTACTTGTGCAGCACTTGCCGCTTTGATATTACTGGGGTGGCACTTTTTGTCAAATAGTGTACTCTTAAATTCATATATTTTTCCATGACAGCTTTGATAAGAAATAATTTATGTGATTATTCAATGGGAACTGCTCAAATTGGTGAAACTTAATATTATCAAAGAGATCTAATCCTATCGATCGATCGATAGCCTACGTTAGTCGATCTGCACAAGCACATCACTAACTTGCCGCAAGACGCAGCGGCCGCGATGCATCCACTTAATAAAGTATCGCTTTGTGATGTTTACATTGCTTGTCCAGTCACTTAGCGGCAAACTTAAGTAGTGGTTAAGGAGCAATGTATTTGTTGCAAAAATAGTACAGTCGCTGTGATATTTGAAAACAAAAATAACACAGTAAGAGCAGGAAATATTTTACGATTTGTTGTTTTTCATGATTTTAAAGACAAATATAGTAAAATGCTTGTACTAACACATGGTAAGTGATTCCATTTTGACGTTAGTAAGTACATTGAAACTAAATTTGCGATGTACAATTTTATGTTCATTTAATGACAAGTTAATATTAAATTATGATTGATAATTTTATTAAGTACTTAGTACTCGTCCGATAATAGTGTAGTCTACTCTAACAAAATCTCTTCGACGTCGTGTGCCCGCGTCACCGCGAGCAGTTGTGTGCGAGCGAGATAAAAGAGTGAGGTGGCGCGGGGAAGTGGGGGCAAAATTAGAATTTGAGCTGAGGTTGTATAGGCTCTTTACAGCACTGCTTCAATTAAATTACAGACAGTCGGACCATCATTCTCCATAGAAAAAGGCGTGAAGCAAGGAGACCCGCATTCACCGAAGCTTTTTAATAGCGCTCTTGAAGAAGTGTTTAAAAGACTTACGGCTAGTTGGGAGAAAAGCGGCATTGAAATCGGTGGAGTGCGGTTAACAAACCTTCGCTTCGCTGACGACAGCAAGCCTTGAGGTTGGACTGGCGATGAACATGTCGAAGACCAAACTGATGACAAACACCACCAAATACAAGATCCGAGTGAATGGTGAAGAATTGCAATATGTCCAACAATACATCTACTTGGGCCAGTTAGTCTCTTTCCAGTCCAGACAAGACAAGGAAGTCATAAGACGAACCGAAAATGCCTGGAAGAGCTACTGGTCCATTTAAGAGCTTATGAAAGGGAATCTTTCTTTGTCACTCAAGCGAAAAATCATGGACATGTGCATTCTTCCCATTTTGACCTATGGATCCCAGACTTGGTCTTTGACAAACATTCAAAAGTCCAAACTCAAGGTCTGCCAACGTGCAATGGAGCGCAGTATCCTAGGCGTCAAACTTACCGACCATGTACGCAACACCACACTGCGCTCCAAAACACAAATTACTGACGTTGCTCAAAAAGCCGCTAAGCTGAAGTGGGACTGGGCTGGCCATGTTTGCCGTATGCCCGACGAGCTGTGGGCCAAAATAACCACGATGTGGAGCCCTGACACAGCCAGAAGGCGACGCGGTAGACCTCGCAGGAGATGGCGGGACGAGCTTAGCCCTGGATCGAAGAATTTGGAAGTCATGGGGAGAGGCCTTTGCCCAGCAGTGGGATGATACAGGCTAACAGTAACAGTAAATGAAGTTAGCTGTAAAAAGATAGAATAACTACCTTTGCTTTCTTTGATGCTACTTACTTCCTTTAAATTCATCTCTATTGCATAAAAAAAATGCACAAGTAATTACTTAAGCCCAAGTTATTACTTTAACTTTACTACAGATACGGGTGTTAGTAACATAGGCTATATTTTATTTTCAAAATAATTTGGGGATCCCTACAACGGCAACTAAGTCGGAAAAAGTTGTGCATCTTGAGAGCTTCCGTGGCGTGCGCTGCATAAAAAGTTAAAGTTACACGAAAATAATGTATTCAAGGAGTTGTTCCTCTTAAAAGGTTTGCGATAACATATGCCTCACTTTTAAGATTGACCCACAATAACCATTGTTGCATTACTTATTCAAAGATCAATTTTTTTAAACTTTTTTTTGTTTTATTATATTCGGAAAACTTACAGCTAGGCAGACACAATAGTTCCGCTAATAACAACAAAATGGCCAGTTAAAAGTTTTCATAAATAGCTATATAATCGTTAAATAAAACTAAAAGACAGTGGTAAGGATCAGGGTTGTTGCGGATGCAAAAATTTTGACATCCGCGGATGCGGATGCGGATTTCAGGATTTTTTTAAGATATTTCAATATTAAGTACATAATAAATAAAAATTGATTTAATATGTTTTATATCCGATATTCCGAGCATACCTGCATCATCTTAGTTTTCTTCAATTGGTTTTCATTACCGCGCGCTTTCGAACAAATGAAATTCTTATGGCATTGATTTCAGGTGATTTTTCAAAGTAGTAAAGTAGTACATCCCTACCTCGAGTAACTTTTATAACATATTTTACACTCGGGACTGCTCCGGATCATTTTTGTCTAATTTAAAGTAAGTCCAGAATTCCAGATACTGCTTTTTATTGGTGACGACATTTTTATTTACTTTTTCACTTAATATTTACATCGAGATATTCATCAACCACGCAAAAAACTTTGATAAACACAGAAAACAAATACTGTAATTAATTCACAATGGGAATCAAGTGGATAACTAAAATAAAACTAACAAAACCTGTAGGATCTTGTCACCAATGTGTGCCATCCTGTGGGTCAGTTAGCGAAAGAAGATAGCAACTAGCAAATACGCGCGAGGCGCGCGCATCTCTGGCCTCGCCCGCTTTCTTTTCATGTTGTTACTTGTTGCAAATATGAATCCGCATCCGTAAAAGCTCCGAATTAATTGATGCGGCTACAGATGTCTGAATTAATGCGGATGACCCGCATTTGCGGATGCCGATGCGAATATTCGTAACACACCTGGTATGGTAATCCATAAAATACACTAAACACACACTAATGTATACACAAAAACATTAAAGAAAAAAGAACACAAGTTGACACAATACAATGGTTATGGGTTGTCGAAGAAGTGGTTGCAAAGAGTCTTCTTCAATTTAGACACGCTTGTATTAAATATGTCGATCTCAACAACATCAGAAACTCAAAATTAATTGTGAACATGACAAATATCCCGTTTTATGTGCTAAAGATAACAGGTTTTAGTTTAAAATGACCGTTCCCATATAATGTTCCCTGATAATGCCAAAAGAAACGTGCACACGTGAGCGAAGACGCTCGCATAGCTAGATGTAAATAAATCAGATTTGAATTTTGTATTCTTGCATGGTGCAAACATCCTGAACTTATTTTTATCACATACTAGGTATATGATATATGTTCACGGAGAACAGATGCAAGGGGTCAGGTATTGGAGAAGTGGGCAGTCGAAACCGGCTTACTCCTCCTAAATCGAGGGTCAGTGCTCACGTCCGTGCGTCAGCGAGGCGGATCGATAGTGGATGTATCATTTGCTAGCCCCGCTATAGCAAGCCGAGTACAGGGATGGCGCGTGATGGAGGAAATGGAGATATTGTTGGATCAGCGATATATTCGGTTTAACGTCTCCGCCCAAACTGCCAGTAATCCAGCCCAAACGGCTTTTAGAGGGCTAGGTCCACGTTGGGCTCTGAAACAGTTAGACCGGGAGGCGCTTTTGGAAGCCTCGATCGTCCAGGCCTGGGTGTCTACACCGGACAGGCCTCACGACATCAACGTGGAGGTGGAATGGCTTCAGGTGGCCCTATACCACATTTGCGATGCAGCGATGCCACGGTCACAGCCAGGATTTGCTGAACGCCAAGTGTACTGGTGGTCAGCGGAAATTGCGCAGTTGCGCCAAGCGTGTGTAGCGGCACGACGCCGGTATGCCAGGTACCGCAGGAGACGAATTCGCATCCCAAATGGAGAAGTCATAGAGGCGGAGCTGTACGAGGGCTACAGAGCTGCAAAGGAAGCCATGAAAACGGCTATTGGGAGGGCCAAAACTCAGGCCCGCGAGGAACTGCTGGCGACTCTAAATCAAGATCCGTGGGGGCGTCCTTACCTTATGGTTAGGAATAAACTTCGCCCGTGGGCCCCACCACTCATTCAGTCTCCAGCCACAACTCGATCAAGTGGTCTGCGCTCTATTTCCTGCAAGAGCGGAACACATACCTCCGCCAATTATTCCACCTCCTGTAGAGATCGTGAGGATACCGAAGTTGATGGCGATGATGAGGAAGTTCCTGC
This sequence comes from Standfussiana lucernea, assembly GCA_964057025.1. NCBI lineage: Eukaryota > Metazoa > Arthropoda > Insecta > Lepidoptera > Noctuidae > Standfussiana > Standfussiana lucernea. Next base: position 16,920,947 of record OZ059798.1, on the reverse strand, counting down.
AGTGACCCAAGCAGAATTCAGAGCAGGGGTGTCGCGGCTACAAGCCAAAAACACCGCTCCAGGACCGGACGGCATACCAGGCCGCGCACTGGCCTTGTCTATGTGCGCTCTGGCCCCGTTTTGTAAGCCTCTTTAGCGCATGCCTCGAGCGGGGTCAGTTTCCACGACAATGGAAGGCTGGCAAGCTGGTTCTGCTGAAGAAAGAAGGGCGCCCTGCTGACTCTCCATCGGCGTACAGGCCCATTGTGCTTCTGGACGAGGCGAGCAAGTTATTAGAGAGAATAATTGCTGACCGCCTTGTCCGGCACCTGAACGGTGTGGGGCCAGATCTGGCGGATAATCAGTTTGGTTTCAGCCGGCGACGATCCACTGTGGACGCCATCATGCGAGTCAAATATATGGCGGAGGAAGCAGTTGCCCAGGGTGAGGTCGTCTTGGCGGTATCTCTGGATTTCGCCAACGCCTTTAACACCTTGCCCTGGAGTTGCATTAGGGAGGCACTCAAGTATCATCGTGTACCAGCCTACCTCCGCCGCATTATCGGAGACTATTTAACGGAGAGAGCAGTAATATATCCGGGCCGGGAGGAATGGAGTCGGCGAGAGACGTCGTGTGGTGTTCCACAGGGCTCAGTCCTGGGACCGTTGCTGTGGAACATTGGTTACGACTGGGTGCTGCGAGGTGCACTTCCCGATGGCGTAGGCGTAACGTGCTACGCCGATGACACACTGGTGACGGCCCGGGGGCAAACGCACAGGCAGGCGGCCATATTGGCCACGGCAGGGGTAGCGCAGGTCGTTGGAAGGATCCGGCGTTTGGGTCTCGAAGTGGCTTTGCACAAGTCAGAGGCTCTCTGTTTCCATGGGCCTCGGAACAAACCACCACGGGATTCACACATAGTAGTAGGAGGCGTCCGCATCGGTGTCGAGTCGACGATGAAGTACCTGGTACTCGTCCTTGACAGCCGATGGGACTTCGGGCCTCACATTCAGCGGCTAGTCCCCAGGTTAATGAGCACTGCAGCTGCTCTTGCGCGGCTGCTACCCAACGACGCCTGCCGTAGACTGTACGTGGGGATCGTGCGGTCCATGGCCCTCTATGGGGCACCCGTGTGGGCGGACATCCTAACGGCACGCAATGTCGCAATACTACGAAGACCGTAGAGCGCGATGGCTGTTAGGGTGATAAGGGGTTACCGTACGATCTCCTACGAAAAATCCTTGCGTCTTTATATCGCTGGCGGAAGGCGGAACTAGGGCGTGATCAGCGGCCGGTTCCTCGAGAAGTCGAGGCCCGAAGGACCGAGCTCCGTCACATCCTAGTGGCTAAATGGAGGGAGCGACTTGCGCAACCCGGATAGGGGCTCGCCACAATAGTGGCGGTAAGACCAGTTATGGAGGAATGGCTGGAGAGGCGGCATGGCGCCCTCAGTTTCCTGCTGACGCAGGTGATTACAGGACATGGATGCTTCGGGAAGTACCTGCGTCGCATAGGTCGGGAGCGGACGCCCACTTGTCATCACTGTGTGGATTGCCCTGAGGACACGGCGCAGCATACGCTGGTGGAATGCTCAGCGTGGGCTCAGCAGCGCGGTGCTCTCGTCGCAGCGCTCGGTACGGGTGATCTTTCGCTTCCGGCTGTGGTTCAATCCATGGTGGGAAGCGAAAACGCGTGGAATGCTGTCTCCTCTTTTTGCGAGGAGGTGATGCAGGCAAAGGAGGCAGCGGAGAGGGTGAGAGAGCATGTATCTCACTCTACCCGCACCAGTAGAGCAGCTGGGCGTCGAAGGGCGCTCAATGATCTCCAGCCACCATAAGGAGGGGCCTGCGGGCGGCGAACTGAGGGCTGAGTAGTTGCCCGACCAGCCAGGCCCAAAGAGTTAGCGCGCAGTGATATATGCGCGCTTTAATGGAGAACGTGCGGTCGATAAATAGGCCGCACTTGCTGATGGGGCCCGCCTGGAATGGCGGGCTGATACCAGTCGGGGTTGCGCGCGAATGTACTTGTATATCCCGGGCCCCCGGCACATGGTAGTAGTAGGAACAGTGGGTTTTTAGTCGGTTAGAGTCCGACATAACCCTCCGTTTGCCCCAGAAGGAGGGTATACATGAGGATTTTCTCACTAAAAAAAAAAAGGTATATGATATGTTAGGGCTGTAGGGCTTAGGGTCGTAGGGACTGTGAGGCTCGTAAGTCTTAGTAAGTTCCTTTAACTTATCATTTCATGTACAGTCACACCCTTAACAGTACTGCGGCCTTACGTGACGTTTGTTAAGGGTGGATGTATAGAGCCCATGACCAACGAGACAGTTGTTCCTGAGAAAAACGCAATAAAACATACCAATTACTCAACAATACAAATAGGAGTCCGGGTAACATTGGTCATTTTGCCTACTCAACCCTCAGTTTAGTAAATTCGACAGTATCGTTGATTCGTCACTTTCGCTGATTGGACACTTGTGTGAATTCGTTACTCGAAGTGCAGTCGGTAGAAAATTAATATACGAGCAATATGTATACGAACGTAATAGAAAAAATGATCTCTTAAATTAGATGAACAATCCAAAACATTGACTTATTAACATTAATAGAAAGATGATAAAAAAGTGACATAATCGAAATCCATCTTTTTAAAATTCATCCATCAATCATCAATTCATTTCCAATTTAATTGACTGTTCACTTATTTATAAATACATACATACAAGATTTTGTATCATATGTGGTCCTATTTTTGAGTATATGACATTAACTCGTAAAATATTTAAATCAAAATTGAAGTCATTAGTCATTTATTCTGAACAAAGATACATTTGTGTTGAATAGGTAGGTACAGCATTAATACAATAATAATAATCAATAAAAGTTACAATCAATAATATAGATGAAATGTCAAAAATAAAATAAGTAATATCAAAAATTCAGTTAAAAAAAAAACACAATTAGTCTAGTTAAAAAAAAAAAAAAACATTCAACTTAATCAACAAAATAACATGATGAGAATTAGACTTAAACTTAAATATACAAGTTACACTGTGGCATTATTTTTGTCCCTAAAAAACTCTTCTATACTATAGTAGCACTTCGTCATTAAGAATGAGTTTAATTTGAATTTAAATATTCTTGGACTATTAATCATTTTTAGTTCTAATGGCAATTTATTGAAGATTAGTACAGACTGAACTTTAGAACTATGTCTGACAACATTTAATTTTGGCTGCAGATAATTAGGCAAATCTTTCCTGCGCGTTTCTACCCTAATTTCCCTTTCTTCCTTTGTCTCGTACTTACCAATTTTTTCTTGAAAACTACTTAGTAGAACCAATATGTAAAGACAAGGTACAGGTAGAATTTTTAATTTCACTAAATGCTCTCTACAAGATTCAGTCTGGTCTATGCGAAGAATAGTTCTGAGGGCTCTTTTTTGCATAACAAAAGCTGCATCCATATTATATTTATAACTATTCCCCCATAGTTTAATACTGTACCTCAGCTTGGACTCAACTAAGGCAAAATAAACATTTCGTAATTGAGCAATGGTTAGTTCGTCCCTTAAACTTCTCAAGGCATAGCATGCACTGCTGAGAGTATTTGTGATTGCTTCCAGTTCTTTTTTCCAGCTTAAGAGCGTATCTATTTGTATCCCTAAAAATCTTAAGTTTTGTACAATTTCCACTTTATTTCCCAATGAAGCTATCTTAATACTATCATTATTCCTCACGGTTGATTTGAATAGCATACATTTAGTTTTCTCCACATTGAGTTTTAAATTATTAGTGGAAAACCAATGTTCAAAAGCAGACAGTGCATGATTCACTTTATTTTCTAAGTCCCTTACAGAGATATCGTTCATAACGGCACTTGTGTCATCAGCAAAAATAACCATTTTGATGCCTGGTACTATCTTATACATATAGTTTGCTAAGTCATTAAGAAATATAATAAAAAATATTGGACCCAAGACTGAGCCTTGTGGAACTCCCTTTTGTACTCTAACAAGCTTAGATTTGTTAATTTTTTCATGTCCGCTTTCAACTGATTTAATTTCGACGTACTGTGATCTGTTCTGTAAATAAGAACTGAAAAGCTTTAAGCTTTAAGAAAGAAGAGAAGTGGTGCATTAAGAACCAAGAAAGAATAGAAACGGATATTTTGGCTTCACTCCATTCAGAAAAACGTTTTTCATCATTTTGAAAGGGTACTAGAGGCTACATAATACTCTAAGCCTACCAGTTACCGTGGATGGTAAAAACGATAACACTGACCAATTGTTTTAAAGACCATTTTAAAGTGAGTTCACCTCTTAAGTCTGCGCCGAGGGTGCGCGATGCTGAGACATGTCGATCTGGATCATCCCTTTGGTTTCCATGTAAAGAAGTAAAATCTGTGATTAAATGCATGAAGAGGGGTAAATCGAGCATCGAGCTCCTTCAAAAAGCTGGTATACATCTGCCGAGAGTGTTGACAATGTTATTCAATTTGTGTTCGGGATATTCTTACTTACCTCAGAAGTTACTGGATACAATTGTTGTACCTATTGTGAAGAATCGGTCAGGGGACATAGCAGCCTCGCCGTGTCCTCATAGCGGCGATCGGCGGCGGCGACCTCTCGCGTCCGGCCCTGTTTCGAGCCATGGTCCGGTGCGAGACGGAATGGGAACCGTCACCTCCTTTTGCGAAGCAGTCATGCTAGCAAAGGAGGAGGCGGAACGTGAGAGAGAGCGTTCCTCCTCACGTCCCAGCCGCCGCGGGAGACGCACCGGGCGTCGGGGGCCACGTGGTGGCCCCCGGCCACCGTAGACGCGGGCCTGTGGACGGTGAGCTAAGGGCTAGCTCGCCGTCCCTCCGTCTTAGGACGACAGGCCGTGTCGACGGCACGTTCGTGTTCCACGCGCGCCTCAAAGAGATGTCAGCATAGGGAAGGGGCCCGCAAGGGCCGATGCCTGCCGGGTTCTGCGGGTTGTTCGAAAGAGATACCGCGGCCCCGGAACACAAAAGGCGATGAAGGAACATGGGTGGGTTTTAGTCAGTAAAAGTCTGACACTCCCTCCCGCTCAGCCCAGAGCGGGAGAAGTCATTTGATGATTTCCCATCCGAAAAAAAAAAAGGGGACATAGCAGACAAAGGTAACTACAGGCCTATTTTCGCCTTGAAACTGTGATAGCCAAAGTGTTTGACAGTGTGTGACTCACACCTCAGTAGGTACACCCAGTTACACGACACACAGTTTGGTTTTCGTGCTGGGCTATCTACTGAAAGTGCTATAGTAGCGTTGAAACATACTGTCAAATATTATACTGACAGGAAAACACCTGTGTATGCTTGTTTCCTGGACCTTTCTAAGGCTTTCGACCTGGTTTTTTATAATGTCTTATGAGAGAAGCTTCTGCAGGCGGGCGTCCCTACTGCATTATTGTATAAATTATCTTTTTGGTAGGAGATAAGCAGAGGAACTTCGTCAAATGGACTAATGCATTCTCTGACCCGTATAAACTCGAGTGCGGAGTTAGGCAGGGAGGTCTAACTTCCCCGAGGCTTTTTAATATTTATGTCAATAAACTTCTTGTTGAGCTAAGCAGCACTCATGTCGGATGCCATATAGACGCATAACTTAAGTTATGCAGACGCCATGGTGCTGCTGAGCCCTTCTATCGGTGGAGTTAGAAAGTTACTCTCAATTTGTGAACGATGTGTCGAACAGCACGGGCTAAAATATAATCCTACAAAAAGTGTGTTTTTTGGTGTTTCGAGGTAGGAATAAAAATCATTTTTTCCTCCAGTAAAGCTAAATGGTTCACTTTTGCAGAGAGTTAGGTACCCCACTTTAAGTATTTAGGCCACATTGTTACTGAAGAATTAAAAGACGATTTGGATATGGAAAAGGAGGCTGTGAGGGGAAATATGATATGCAGAAGGTTTCATGGTTGTTCAGTTCCCGTGAATCTAACTCTTTTTAAGGCCTACTGCCAAACATTTTTCTCCAGCAGCCTTTGGGATAATCATACCCTAAAAGCAGACAATGCTCTGCGCATTCAATACAACAATGCCTTCAGGGCGCTGTTGAGGCATCCACCTTACTGTAGTGCGTCAGGTATGTTCGCTGATGCGCACACTGACGATTACTTTGCAATAATACGGAAGAAAGTTGCCTCAGTAATATCCCGAGTGAGAGGAAGCAACAACAGCATTCTGAAGGTGTTTGCAGAGAGGCTGGATGGGCCTACAATGGGGAGGTTTACCAAACTACATTTTGCAACAAAGCTTGTTAAATCTTCCTGTGATTGTGATGTTCCTTTTTCTTTTTCGTGTTCCTGCATATTACTAATATAGTTTTTAAGTAAGATGTAATACTAACACCCTATGGGTCTTGATACCTGACTGTATAATGTTTTTATTTGTTTATTTTATATTATTTAATATACTAGCCTTTGCCCGCGACTTCGTACGTGTGGTAAAATGTAGCCTATCTTTTAAGTTAGGCGTCAAGCAGTAGAGCGGTGAAAACTGCGTTCAAATCCATGCAGTAGTTTTTGCGTGATGCGCGTACAGACAGAAAGACAGACAGACCAAAATTCTAAACTAAAAACTGAAATTTTTGCTTCTGTTGCTCTAATAAAGACCCCCCATATATATATACATTGGCCTGTTACAATTTTACTATATGTATATAAATAAATTGCAATTAAGTAAGTTTTCAAGTAAGTAGGTAAAAAGTTAAGTTTTTAGTTTTTTCATATTAATATAATTTACTTTAAAAACTCATGTTGAAGTTTGATTTATATTGGGATAGTGTTCCTTACAGCACGTTAAATTATCCACACTAACTGTTTAGGTAAGTATTATATTTTTTCCCCGAGTGTACCTGACTGACGAATCGATGAATTATATTATGGAAAGTGTCGAGTTGACGCAACTGTCGAATTCCCACAAGTGTCCAATCAGCGAAAGTGACGAATCAACGATAATGTCGAATTAAGTAAACTGACGAGTCAGAGAAAATGACGAGTGAGGGAAAATTACCAGTTTTACGCGGACTCACAAATAGAAACGCAACATATTCGGAAGATGGCATTGTCCACCGTCTGCCAACTCCCGGTGCGTCTGCTCCGAACAACGGTCGGCAGCGGCAGGTCTTCTACCTCTGTAACGAGGGCACGTCCTCCAGACAGTGGAAGCGGTGATGGCACCGAGACTCCGACTCCCTGCTTATGCGACACATGTACTTCCCGAAGCAGCAGTGTCCCGAGAGCACCTGCGTCGCCCGAAACGCTAGGGAGCCGTGCTTCCTCCCGAGCCAGTCGTCGAGTACTGGCCGGATGGCCTCATTAGTGTCGAGACCGACGGTAAGAAGCTCTAGCCTCCCCTTCCATTCCGCCACCAAAACCGGACGGAGCTGAGACCGGTGCAGCTTTATCTGTGGCTGCACCAGCGTATCGCCCCGATCCTGTGCTGCCTCGTGCCATTGATGCAGTGTCGCGGTGTTCCACTGGCTGGTCTAACTGGTTCACAATTTGCTTTCAGTCAACCTCTAGCTTAGCTGTGGTTATTAAAGCACAACTAACATAAGCCTATAATGATTGTTACGTCTGCGACCATCATTAACATCAAAGACGCACAAAATATTTTTTTCAATTGCCACTCGAAAAGAGACATTTTGATTCATCGATGACAATTAATAAAACTATTTTTAACCGACTTCAAATAAAGGAGGAGATTCTCAATTCGGTTGTATTTTTTTTGTGTTTGTTATCTCATATCTTGGTTTTTTATGAACCTATTTGAAAAAATATTTTATCTGAAAGGATATAAGTACTTCCCGATTGGTCCCATATAAATTTCATCAAAATCGGAAAAAATATGTCATCCAAGTAAAAGAAATTGCGAAATTCATACTTGACAAGGATTTGTGTGTGATACGATATTTAAAAAGGGTAAAATAAAAACTATTTTGCAAAAAAATAACCGACTTCCAAAAAAACAATAAAAATGAAAATAACTTTATTTTCGGAAGTCGGTGGCAAAAAAGTCAATGAAACAAACAATAGTCACCGACTTCCGAAAGTAAAGTTATTTTTCATTTTTCAGTGTTTTTACCCGACTGCGCCAGAACGAGGGTTATGTTTTTCGAGAGTATGTATGTAAGTATGTATGTATAATTGTTTGGCACTCTCTGCGGCCTGAACGGCTCGATGTATTTTAGCTTGAGAGGTGTCGTTAGATTCGTATTTACTGTGAGAGTGACACTGGGTATATCAAAATAAAAAAAAAAACTTTTTAGTAGCAAATAGTTAGTCGCCCTTTAAGTTGTTAGTCGCCTGGAAAATAGTTAGCCATTACTAACATCCTCTCCAAAAAAAAACACTAATAAACTGACTTACTGTTCATTTAATCTAAAACCTGTTAGTACAACTTTGTTTTAAGTATTAAAGGAACTCGTAGTCAATTTCTGAATCTATTTAGATTTTCATCGGCACGCGAAGAAGAGGTTTATGAACGAAAGCAAATAAAATATGCAATTCATGATTTATCATAGGTCGCGGCGATTAATATCCTTAAAAATAAAAACTAAAACTTTCAACTCTGAGAGCTCAATCAGCAGATGAAAACAAAAGTGAGAATATGCAATAAAAAAAGATGTTACTGAAAAATACTGGAGAAAACTTTGAAGGGTATGCGCTTACGTAATCTTCATGTTTCCGAATTAACACAGACGTCGCGCCGCGTGACCTCCCACAGAAGCAAAGCTTCAAAGTTTGGTTTTTCAACGCATTGTAATGAATTTATTGCGCACTTACGAATAGTCTTTCCACTTTGTCTATTTATGTTAGTGATAAGTTTTGCTGTTTTGAAAAGATTTATCTATAATATCAGATATTCTGTGATATTTTAACCATGTTGAAACATAATAAACATGTACTTCCATGGTTGTAGCAGATCAATGTGACACCAGGGTTCCCGACCAGACAATGGCAGACTTGTTGGAGTGTCCAAAAAGTCTTTACACCGCTACTGGCGCCGCGATTAACGTAGCCACCTGGTTGTTAATAATTTGAATTTGATAAGACCATATATAGTGCCATCAATACGGAAAAAACAGGACAATAATATTAGATCGCGTATTTCCAAAGATAGGCCATGACTGCCGAAGCGGATACTTATTTAAGGACTCTGAACGGGCCAAAAACTTCGATGCGTAGATGCAGGCATCACGCAGATCGATGTAACAAATACTATCGAAGGAAGCTGTTTGACTATTCACCACAATTCTTCATTTTGTCTATTATTATTTTGCTCCGAAGTTCAAATGCAAGTGCAGTCACATTTAAACGTTAAAGACGTGCCGCGAGTGAAACAGTTGCTCTTATATACGGATGTAATTCCTCTTCACTCTGGTGTATCACCACAATTGTAAATAAAGCCTGTCTGCTACCGAATAAATACCTAATGCCACTTGGTAACAGAGGGGAGGGCCCCATCTGTTACCAAGTGAAAAATATAATTAATGGACATGAAACAACATATAACGAATGGGTTGTCTGATAACATTAAGTCAGAACTATTTATAAATGCGACAACCGTGAGGCTTGACCGAAGAAATCATAAGTGTACATAAAGTATCAACTTATCTACCTGAGATTCAAAAAGATCGATAACCCAATAGTTTCTCGGCCCTTATGCTTTGTAATTTCATTCAGTCTTGATTTCGTTCTTTTTGGAAAAATACCAGGCCACTCAGAAAGTATTGCGATAAATAGTTTTTATATATGGGAGACTGGCTAGTTAGAATCTTTTTCGAAAATATGATTACTTGTAAGTAAAAATATGTGTGTTCCATTTTCAAAATTTCCCTCCACATTTTTTGCGAGCCAATTCAAAGTATCGTGTCTTACTGAAAAATGGATCTGCGCCGGGAACATTTTAGAGCTATGATTTTTTACGATTTCAAGTGTCGCCTGAAACCGGATGAATCGTTCGATAGACTTCAAATGGCATTTATGGATGAAGGCCCTTCCAAGGCAACCGTGTATCGTTGGTATAACGAATTTAGGCGCGGTCGACCAACCTTGGGGGATGAAGAAAGAAGCGGTCGCCCTTTGACGGCTATTACGGAAGAAAACGTGCTAGCAGTGAAAAATTTAATCCAAGATAATAGGCGAATTACATATCAGGAGATTCAGCACATATTAAAGATTGGATCGGGAAGCGTTCACGAGATTCTACACGGGCATCTTCGCGTGAGGAGGATAGTATCGCGCTGGGTGCCGCACTACCTCACCGACGCTCAGAAGCAGGCCCGGGTGGAATGGTGCCGTGATATGCTGAACAAATTTGAAGCAGGCTCGTCTCGGCGTGTTTACGACATCGTAACAGGTGATGAGTCCTGGATTTATCAATACGATCCAGAAACCAAGCGCCAGTCGACAGTTTGGGTGTTTCAAAATGAACCAACGCCTACCAAAGTGAAGCGATCTCGAGGCGGGGAGAAGATTTTGATCGCCAGCTTTTTTAATTTGACTGGCCACTTGGCCTCAATTCCCTTACGAGATCAAAGAAGTTGTGAGCAACAAGCGAGCAAACACAGGGCTCCGCGGACTACTGCTCCACCACGACAATACGCCTGCACACACCGCGCTCAAAACGAGGGACTTCCTGGACAGTACACCAGTCAAACTCCTGGGTCACCCTCCTTACAGCCCTGATCTAGCACCGTGTGACTTCTTTTTATTTCCAAAAATAAAAAATCAGCTCAAGGGGATACAATTTTCGTCGCCGGAAGATGCGCTGGCTGCGTTCGAGCAGGCTGTAAACGAGGTGTCTGCGGCGGACTGGAAAAAGAGTTTTGAAAACTGGTTCAGACGCATGAATCTTTGTATAGAGGCTGGTGGAGAGTACTTTGAAAAGAATTAATAAAAATACATGTACCTGTAGAACAATTTTTTTTAGTGTCGCAAAACTTTCTGAGTGTCCCACGTACGTTATAAAAAAAAACCTACATTTTTAATAATTAAAATAATAATACAAATATGTACAGATAAAAGAAGAAAAGTATTAAAGGGCGTCAAAAAATTCATCCATATCGCTGTCAATAGGAATAGTGCCCAGAAGGCTGGCAGCATTGTCACGTTGTATGGCAATGCTGATTCTTTGACCCAAAAATAGGCAAGCCCTCTGGTCACGAGAAGAGTCGACCAACCGCTTGGCGATGTCCCGAATGACCCCATGGTCCCAGTGTTTCAACCCCAAGCGGCTCAAACACATAGCTAACAAAGATGTTATTGTATTTGCGCCGTTTGAGGTTAATTAGTTTCGTTAATTTTAATCAAAAAGTAGCCCTGACTTATTTTTATCTGGCAACCCATTCGCCATATTATATTTGTTCACGTAAGTATTGCAAAAAAAAAAACATTCCGTATACCGATGAACGAAGCTTGATCGTGATGTTGAGCTAACATAACATATGCTTGTACTTCTCGAAGAGCGATGCAGAAGTGTACCTAATAGTATCCACATTTCGCCAGTTACGTTCAAGTCCCATAAAATAGCGCTATTGCCATCAACCGGGCACAAATTCAGACTCCGTAACTGCTACTGAGAATTTCCTAGTGGAAAAACTCATACACACATGCTCGTTTCCGACCACTATACCAACAACTTATGTTCTGCATAAAAAAATAAAGCTGGTAGCGTCTAATAATAGTAATGTCTAGATGGAGCGTCAAGTGCGCGCAAACGTGTCAAAAAGTGTCAACCAACTATTGGTTCACAAGTGCTTGCCTGCCAATCAGTGCAGATCGTGTCATACACCTAAAACTTATCTTATTTAATAAGTCTATTTTTTTATGTGATTTATGGGAGAATTGTAGTAGCTGGTATCATTATTTACGCACACAAAGACATAGACGCATAGTGTAAAACGACGCCTGCACGAACACATACTTGAAAATGTTGACTCGTTTTCTTTGATACGATTGTAGGGCGACGCTCCATCTAGACATTATATGTATAATCAAAGTGACCACATTACATGCATTTTTAAGTAAACGAAGTTAACCAAAAAAAAAAATTGAAATGTCACAGAATCAAAAACATATTAAAAGAAATCACAAAAAGTGAAAACATTGTCGGGACGCGAACATGCAACCTTATGTTTACAGAGCGATCATAAAACCGCTAGGCTGGATACTCCGTTGACATAACTTTAAAATAGCCGTTCTGGTGCACAACATGTTTGAAACGTCAAACAATTGAAGAATACTGACATAATGCAATATTGCTCATCTCCCTAAGCAAGAAGCGTGATAATATATAGTCTAGCATTCGAAGAAGCCTTTAAGGAATATTTGTGCAAAATTTGAACAAAATCCATGCAGTAGTTTTTGCGCCATTTCGGAACATCTATTTGGATTTTTACCATTTATAATATGTATAGATTATATAATAAAATGTTATACTTGATATTTATGATACATATTGGTACACATACTCAGAAACAAATATTTCTAATTCTATAATTTAGGAGTGTACTCCTACTTTACCGGGGATTAAAAATTTAAAAAACCCCCGACAAAAAAAAAAGGTTTTTTTTTAATGTTAATCGGTTTTATTGAAAAAATAAACATTATTATCAATGTAGCAAATAAAGTACTTAAAGCTAATAATTTAAAAAAATCGTTAGGTCCTAGGTACCAGTCATCACTCCACTTTCCTCATCAATCTAGCTGGGTATTCATCAGACAAAAAGATAATTTTCAAGTTTTTAGTTTTCATTTCGTTAGTTAAAATTCCTCATTCCCTTTCAATATAATTATGTAGTGTACATTATTGTACATTATTGTACTAGTCAAGCCATTTCATTGGATACCCATATTTAGGGAGTTGTGAAAAAAAAAGTTATCCGCCATTTTGTGGTGGCGGCCGTCATGGACTGATTTCCATCAAGCATATTTAAAAACACTCCCGACTAATTCACCTTTCAAACAAAAAAAAAAACAAAATCAAAATCGGTTCATGCGTTCGGGAGCTACGATGCCACAGACAGACACACACACAGGCAGACACGTCAAACTTATAACTCCCCGTTTTTGCGTCGGGGGCTAAAAATAAAATTCAACTTGGACTTTTTATCGCTAGCTCCGCTCAGGATTCTAATCTAGAATTCCTTGCTACGCTCGGGATTCTAATCTAGAATTCTTCGCTGCTCTCGGGATCCAACTTAGTCCCTCGAATTAAATTCCCTTTTTTATTTGTAGTATAATTTATAATTTTAGTAGGTATTTTGTGCGAACTGTATCATTGGGTTTCCGTAATGCTGTAATGTGTGGTACAGGAGGTGAGGCCCCGGCGGAGTCGTCGACCGAGGCGGACGCGGTGGAGAGCGGCACGCGCGCGCCTTGCGACGCGCTGCAGTTCGCGTGCGCCGACGGGCTGCGCTGCGTGCCGCAGGACTGGCGCTGCGACGGCCGCGCGCACTGCGCGGACGCCTCCGACGAACTGCACTGCAGCTTCCCCAACCGTAACCGATACCTTTACGAACATAAACAAACACCTAACATTACCACTCTCACATTCCCATCAATCACACTTACCTACTCATACATACTATTGGAGTATAGATCTTTAGCGAACTAGCTATTTGTGTTGTGTTGTGCAGCGTGGATGGCGCAATGTCGCGGCGACGAGTTTCGCTGCGCCGTGAGCAACTTCTGCCTGGCGCCGAGCTGGCGCTGCGACGGCGAACCCGATTGCGGCGCGCATGACGCGTCCGACGAGGACCCATTTATGTGCCAGAAAGACTTCAAGTGCCCCGGCAACAGCGCGCGCTGCGAGACGCCGGTGGACGGCCAGTTCTCATGCGTGCCCATCGAGCAGTTCTGCGACGGCCAGCGTCAATGCCCCGACGCCAGCGACGAGTGGGACATCTGCGACAACTGTGCGTACGACTCTATCGGTACACGGGTCTGGTAGGTGAATGCCCGCGCTCTCGAGCTAACGCGTCTGTCTGTGCAGTCACGGCGGTACAGTGCGGCGCGCTGCGCTGCGAGCTGGGCTGCCGGCCCACGCACGCCGGGCTGGCGTGCTACTGCGGCGCGGGCTACGAGGTCGACGCGGCCGGGCGCTGCGTGGATACGGACGAGTGCGCGTGGGAGGACGCGTGCGCGCAGCACTGCCACAACGCACGCGGCTCCTACTCGTGCGCGTGCGCGCCCGGCTACACGCTGCACGAAGACCGTCGGGACTGCGTACCTGTCAATGGTGAGTGCAGTGCATACTATCAGCTACGTGTTTCCCGTGTGTATTGGGGCATAGGGCATATCATACATGCAGTTGTCAAAACTGCTGGATATTCGCTAAGACTCGTTCGCTGAGGGAGCAGGATTAACTTTTCAAGGAATGTTGTCTTGTCTTGGTGGATTTCCACATACAATTGTGTACCTACATATGTATAACAATTTGAATCTCAGTAATACAGACTTACAACCTTATACTAGACACCTACTATTTGGCGCGCAACTACCAACGTAACAGCTAAAAGCAGACAGAAACAGTTTCTTTAATCCACAGCGTCTCTACCAGGAAACCCGCCCGGTCCGCCGGTGTCGGGAGGAGGGTCCAAGCTACCGTTGGTTCGGGCCCAGAGACACGAACCTCCTCACAATGCGAGCCGTATCGAGGAGCACTCCTTCTGAATCAGGCGCTTGATCCAACCGTCTAGCTAGAGCCTCGACAGATATTCGTCGAGATTCTTAGCCATCAGGCCATTGGCCGTAACGCCAATCGACATAATGTTAGCCCAGTTCACATTCCACATAGTATACCGACAACCTCGTGTGCCAAGTCGAGATACTTTATTTGTTTCTCTTTCTCAGCTTTCACGAGGTTCTCGTGTTGCGGGATGCTAACGTCGACTATCATTACGCGGCGGCTGATCAGTATTTCTTTAATAGTCCTGTCAGTAACGACAGGCCGATCCCAGTACAACGTGACATGGTCTTTCTCGAGAACTGGGTGGAGCACATACGTGTAGTGCGATACCTCAGATTCCACAAGTTTATACTTCAAGGCGAGTTGCGCGGGAATAATCCTGTAATCATTATTATCTACTTCAAACTTGGCTATAGAACTTGGGTGGCATAAAAAACAATTATAAAATCAAACTTCGTATGTACACACCAATAACTAATATATTATAATATGACAATCATAATGCTTACTAATAATTAATTTATTTAAAATGTGCATTTTAAATAATATTAATAAGCAGTATGAATTACATAGGTACTTAAAAATAATCAAAGATTTATATTATAAACTATTTGTAACCGATAAAATTTTAAAGTTAAAACAGCTACTGAACTAGAATAATTTTTATAACATTGCAAGAATTTACATAATGAATCACGACATTTGTATCCATAAGGTCTATTTAATTGTACCGTTTTTTGCTGTTGGCCGGCACAACAAAATAGCCCAATCTGGATGATCTCAGAATTTTTCATCAACTTCTCGGTAAATTGACTTACGACTTAGGTGTAATAATAAAAAAAATGTTTATTTTGTTGTTATGCTCTATTTAAATAATACGTTTATTTTTGTTGGCACTTTTGAAAATAGCTCAAAAATGTATGGAGACTGGGTGATCTCCTTTACTCAATGAATGTCAGTAATGCCTTGTGCACCTAGCTTCCTATCTACCTGCCCATCTACTTACCCTACCTTCAGAAACCTTGCAAAATTTCATTAAAATCGGTTCAGTAGTCTTTAGGTTTCGAACAGACGAACATACATTGATTTGTATATTATAGATTCTTTTCTTTTATACATACACTGACATTGCACCTTGCACTGGACAGGTCCACTCAAATCTGTGTGGTTCTTTCTTCAATAGACCATCTCGGCCACTAATCTGCATAGTCCTCATGTGAGTTGAGCAAGATTATGTCTGGTTAAAAGAGACTATAACCTCAGAGTATGTTTCGGCTGTTTCTTCTCAGAGTAGTCAGGCACGAAACGACGGCCTCATTTAGTTTAAAGAAAATTACGTGTAAAAGTGTTTGTAAAACCTATTTGCAAAATAAACATCATTTATTATTCATCAATGTCGTGCCAGTGCAGGGACACAAAGAAGAAAAGACACCTACAGTCTATTTTTGGTCAGTTGTATAACATGGTAGAATGACATAGTGAGTCAATATGATCAACAAACAAGTCCGTTGACCGTACATACAATGATGTTCTCGGTGTGGTGTGCTTCAGAGCCTGTGACGGAGCCGCTGTCGCTGATCGTGGTGACGGCGGGCGACGTGCGGCGCGCGTGGCCGGACGGTCCCGCGCGCACGCGCAACCACTCGCTGCCCGCGCTCAACGTGCGCGCGCTCGACTTCCTCTACGACAACCGGTACGTACCGCCTCGTGCGTCCCCCTCCCCCTGCTCCTGCCCCCACCGCGCCGCGCTGACGTCACGCGCACCGCGCTTGTGTGCAGGAGCATCTGCTACGTGCACCACAACATCAGCAAGTCGGGCATCGTGTGCGTGGACGCGGACGACTTCAGCCGGCGCGTTGTGCTGGGCGTGCCCGCGCTGTTCCCCGACGTGAGCGGCGTGAGCCACCTGGCCGTGGACTGGGTGGCCGGCAACTGGTACGTGGTGGACGGCGGGCGCGAGGCGCTGTACGTGTGCGCGCGCGCGCTGCGGCCCTGCCGCCTGCTGCTGGACGCGGCGCTGGGCAAGGTGCACGGGCTGGCGCTGGACCCGGGCGCGGGCCTGATGTTCTGGAGCGTGTGGGGCGCGTCGCCGCCGGGCGTGGAGCGCGCCAGCCTGGCGGGCGGCGCGCGCGCGCACGTGGCGGCGCTGCGGCTGGTGTACCCGAGCGCGCTGGCGCTGGACCCGGCCGCGCGCGCGCTCTACTGGGCCGACGCCTACCTGGACTGCGTGGAGCGCGCCGACTACAGCGGCGCGCACCGCCGCACGCTGCGCCGCGGATACGCCGTGAGTACACGCCGCATCACCCTTCATCACCTCACACTCGCACCCTAGGAGTCATGAAACGACTAAACAGGCTGAAGGAAGCGGGTGCTGGAATAGTTTGGGTAGCCTTTTTAAGTCCCATAAATATTAATATGACCAATAGTTTACGAACGGATTCTTTCAAAACTAAATAAAACTGCATTGAAAAGCAAAAAACAAGCTCATTTTAATGTAAACAAAAGTTGGAACTTTTCTAGTTTAGTAAAGCAAAAGATATCGCAGTTTTTTTATAATATACGATTTTTCATTTCGAATCCCTTCACTCATATGTTTAATGAGTTGTACATATTTTTGTAATCACCTTTTAAAACACTTTATTTTGATAACCCGCTTGAAAGTATTGAAAAAAAAAAATTAAATTCCACAATATGTCATCCCATTTTTCTTTGTTTTTGAATTTTAATGTAACCAGTGACATTCGCACCACCAAGACGAATATAACGTCGTATAATTTATCCAAACCCGTTCATCCGTTTAGGAGTTACGCAGGAACAAAGAAATGGACATACATACCTATGTACACATATACATTATGTACTTACATACAGTCTGGTAAAAGGAATTTGTTTTTCTGTTTATCTAGATCCTGTATTTTTATTTAAACCATCTGAAAGGGTTATCCTTAAGGTTTGTAAATTAATAATCTGACGAGGGCGCTTTATGACTACCGGCTTCATAGTGAAGCACTATAATAGGGGTCGGGGTAGGGGTTGTTATTGCGGCTCGGTGACCTGATGCTTCGCTCGCACAGACACAAGAACTGCAACAAATCTCGGTGCTGGGCTCCGTGCTGTACCTGCCGGTGTGGCGCAACAGCAGCGTGGCGCTGGTGCCGCGACTAGCGCGCGCCCCGGCCGCGGCCGCGCGCGCGCTCGCGCTGGACGCGCGCCCCACGGCCGCGCTCGTGTTCCACCGGCAGCGCCAGCCGCGCGTGCCGCACCCGTGCGCGCGCGACAACGGCGGCTGCGAGCACATCTGCATCACGGCGTACCAGCGCGGCGCGGCGCACGCGCACTGCGTGTGCCGCCACGGCTGGCGCGCGGCCGGGCGCGCGTGCGAGCGCGTGCGCGTGGACGCCTACGTGCTGCTGGCGCGCGGCGCGCCGCCGCTGGTGCAGGCGCTGGCGCTGCGGCACGCGGGCTGGGAGGCCGCCGCGCCCGCCACGGACGCCGCGCGCCCCACCGCGGCCGACGCCGACACTCAGGCCGGCTACCTGTACTACTGCGACGTGCACCGCTACGAGATCGTGCGCCAGCGGCTGGACGGCAGCGGCCGCGAGGTGTTCGCCGGCCGCGACGTCGACAACTGCGAGGGCATCGCCGTGGACTGGATGGGTGAGTGTCGCCTCGCTCGAGTCGGCGCGTGTGGCCACAGAGTGTGAGTAGTCCGTGCGTTGCAGGCCGCAACCTGTACTGGACTGACGAGGCGCTGGGCACGGTGAGCGCGGCGCGGCTGGACGCGCCGGGCGTGCGGCGCGTGCTGGTGCGGGAGCAGGCGCCGCAGCAGTACCACCCGCGCGCGCTGGCGCTGGAGCCGGCGCGCGGGCGCATGTACTGGGCGGTGTGGGCGCGCGGCGCGGGCCGCGTGGAGACGGCGCGCATGGACGGCGGCGCGCGGCGCGTGCTGGTGGCGGAGGCGCTGCACTGGCCGGCCGGGCTGGCGCTGGCGGGCGGCGCGCTGTACTGGTGCGACACGTACCTCAACAAGATCGAGCGCCTGGTGCTGGCCAGCGGCGCGCGCCAGCTGCTGGCGGCCGACGCTCCGCACGCGCCCCTGCTCAAGCCCTACGGCCTGGCGGTCTACGAGGGTGAGCCACACACACATCTTATGTCAACTAAAACCAATATCAACCTTATTCCTGTGTAAATTAAGTTTATTTCAAATCCGTTGAAAATAAAGAACGGCATTATGTCGTATGGCGTTTTACGTTAGCGTCAGGATGGCGGGTTGCCTATGGCAATCGGCTCTGAAAGTATATTCAAGAATTGCTACCCTATTGCTTATATTTGCTACATTTTTTCAATAATTGCCACATATTACATTCAGAGAAATATGAATATTTTTTTGACCAGGCATTCTGACGTCAGGATGGATGGTTGCCTCCGTGTTCTGCATGAAGGACGCAGAATTTCTAAAAGTTTTTTGTATCAATAATTGCTTACTAATTGCTTACTAATTGCTTCTTTCACGAATTTAAGTTTGAGCTTCGTACATATGCATTAGGTAAAAAATATACCTTTTATTTAAAAAAAATACGAAGACATGCTTATTAATTTGGAGAGGCAAGTTTTCTTTACTACAGCGTCTTGTTCAAATCATGCAGCTTGTTTGGTGAGTAGTTTATCAAAACGTACCTACGCTCAATAACTTAACATTTACTAGTATCAGTATGTATAATAGCTGGGTCAGATAGACGTTGAAATCTGTTCTAACTTATTTAATAGGTACACCCAGAAAACTAAATAGGTTTGTAGGACACACCAACATAGATGTTGGTGTGCGCAAAAATCAACGGGTGTTACTTCGTCTATTTATTAGTGTTTGCTTCACAATAACCCGTTGTCCAGGCACACACTTGCAATTTCGTCTTACTTTAATGTTGCAAGAAATATGAAGCATAAGGAAGATCACCCAGTTTTCATAATTTTTTGGGCTATTTTCAACAAACCAACAAAAATAAACTTATTATTTGGATAGAGCATAACATAATAAACATTTTTTGGTAGTACACCTAAGTCGTAAGTTGATTCACCGAGAATTTATTCAACCAAAAAATATCTGAGATCGCTCAGATTGGACAATTTTTTAAATAAACAATAATCAAATAGAGCTTATGGATATAAACATTTTTTATTATGCCACCCGAATTCTATACCCAATTTTTAAGTAAATAATAATGATTACAGGATTATTCCAGGGTTGACTGGTAGAAAATGCCTATGGCATTAAGTCCGCCTCTGTACATTACACTAGAAGTGTTAGAGCGTTTACGCCGTCCATGCGCTGTTTGACTCCAAAACAGTACTTTTCAAACCTATAATACCATCAGTCCTTTATCTTACAAAAATGATAATTACTAATAACTTAAGGAAATTTCGTTGTCCCAATAGATATGGAAAAAAATATTTTAATTTATAGAGTATTGGTAAATTCTATCAAGATAACTCAACAGAGGTTTTCTTATTTTCCCTTTCAGCGTCAGTTATAGGAACCACCACCCTTATTATAGGAAACCACTGGCAAACCTAATTAGTTTCTTTTTTTAACCAATTGTTAAGACCCTAAGGAAAATAGTTAATGTCAAAGATTTTTTGATTTCGAGTTCAAACAATGTGAAATATTAAGGAATTAAAATGATTTTTCCACCGATATATCTTACTTAATTTAATATAATAATAGCATACTATAATAGAAGAACATATGCTTTAAAATATCCACTTTAAAATTTTAACTAATTTACAGTGATTATTTTTCTATAAATATTTGAAAACTACTATAAATCACTGCGCGCGAGCAATTTCAAATCAGTCCGTCGCGAGGCTTTCCAGAGAGATGATATGTCGCTCAGCGCTCTGCCTAACCTGTGTTGGCCTTTGCCGTACGTGAAAGGATTGCGGACGTTTATGGTGTGATTCAAAAATCTTGGTACTTTGGTGATTATTTTTTTTTAATTATTATTTTTGATGACCGACAATATTTTTAGTGACAACAAATATTTACCGTATATTTTACCTACTAACTCAAGTTAACGCCCACCAGTTGTATTTCCCTCATAACAGTTACGTCACTAAGAGGAACATCACGTCAGGTTAAAATTTAATATAAAATAAACATAAGTAAAGCCGTATAAAGTGATTTAATAAATGAATAAAAAGAATTTATTAATGAATCACAAATAAATAATAATTAATGAAGTTGGGTTTCTTTCTAAAGTTTAGATCAACAAATTCATATTTGAATAAATAAAAAACGACTTTAATATTAATCATAATAGGCTATTTGACAACGTTGAAAATATACCACAAATTTTGGTCATCCTATCAGGTAATGGCGTATTATAGCATATTTGACTGTATTTTAATCCAAATTATGTATATTTTTTGCAAATTACACGAAAATCAAATAAAATATTTCTTGATATTTTATCTGTGACGAGAACGCCATAGAACGCCATGCGATTGGTTGCACTCTGGTGACGTCACACGCAAGTAAATACGGCTTCCACGACTGAATAGAGTTCGCGTTGTATGTTTTCTAGGTGCTATATTCTATCTTTCAGCTAGTTTTGTGATAATTTTTGATAAATCTTGGTTAGTGGGTCGTTTCTAATATCATAATTGTGTCAAATTTTGTGAGAGCTGATAACAGTAACCTACCTATGATAGACGCATTTATGGTTGCACTTTTCTTTAAGAATAACGCTGATTATTATGGTGCAGAACTTAAAAATGTAAAAACAACAGTATAAGTACCACGTACGAATTATTTATTTACAAACTTTTCAACTTTTTTGTGATCATGCAGAAGTTTTGTAAAATCTCATTTTAGGTTATGTTAATAAATACTCTTTCGTACATTGTGGCACTACACACCATTTATACACCATTATTTCAAATAAAATGATGAAATTCTTCAGCTGCACTGCCCGAGCAAAGTTAATAATATATCTTGTTTACAAAACTTGTTTACTTGTGTGTGACGTCACAAGTGTCAAGTGACCATCGCCATTATAGAAACATCGTTTTTGCCGCGGTTTTGGAAATTTGAACTTTAACATTGATTGTTATTGTTAAATACAGTAGATCTCCCGGAAATATTAATGTGGGATGCTTAGATGTAACAAAGAATAATTTAAAACGATTTTCCAAAATTTGGCGAGTTTAGAATTAAGTAACACCTCTGTATGAATTTAATTAAATAAATAAATAAATAAAAAAAAAAAGTGATTTAGTTTGACTATGGCGCAAGAGAACGTCCCAGCGCTACGCACACAGTCACGCGGGCTTCTATGTGCGTATAAAATGCATTGAATTACCTAAACTTGACTTCGCACGATAGACGTAAACGCTCTTAAATAAATATA
>OZ059798.1:16861814-16898638 GCA_964057025.1 Standfussiana lucernea | reverse complement strand
CATTATTTAAAAAAAAAAAAAAAAAAAGTGCCAATGCCTGAAATAAACGATTTATTATTATAGCGATTTATTCAATTGTTTTCGGTTAACATTTGTACATATATTTATTTATTCTTGTTTATGTAAACTATCTGTTTTTTTTTTTTTTTTTTTTAAATAATGACATGGTTGAACCGGGAATCGAACCCGTTACTTGAGAAAAATAATCACCCTGTAGCTTTATCATACCGATCGAAAGGCTTCATCATAAGGATTATTTTTTGCTAAATGACATAGTGTCACAAATAAAAGGAAGACCATGAATTTTAACATTTTTAATACAAAATTAATAAATTTATCAAATGCTCAAAATGAGTCCCTGTTCAAAGTGAGTTCCTGTTGAATACAAAGTCGCACTCTTTTGATTATTTCGCTCCCTGTCGATTTTTACTAATTGCATCTTTCACGATTTTAAGTTTGAGCTTCGTACATGGATTAGGTAATAATTATAGCTTTTATTCAAAAAAAAAAATACGAAGACATGCTTATTAATTTGGAGAGGCAAGTTTTCTTTACTACAGCGTCTTGTTCAAATCATGCAGCTTGTTTGGTGAGTAGTTTATCAAAACGTACCTACGCTCAATAACTTAACATTTACTAGTATCAGTATGTATAATAGCTGGGTCAGATAGACGTTGAAATCTGTTCTAACTTATTTAATAGGTACACCCAGAAAACTAAATAGGTTTGTAGGACACACCAACATAGATGTTGGTGTGCGCAAAAATCAACGGGTGTTACTTCGTCTATTTATTAGTGTTTGCTTCACAATAACCCGTTGTCCAGGCACACACTTGCAATTTCTTCTCACTTTAATGTTGCAAGAAATATGAAGCATAAAGAAGATCACCCAGTTTTCATAATTTTTTGGGCTATTTTCAACAAACCAACAAAAATAAACTTATTATTTGGATAGAGCATAACATAATAAACATTTTTTGGTAGTACACCTAAGCCGTAAGTTGATTCACCGAGAATTTATTCAACCAAAAATATCTGAGATCACCCAGATCGGACAATTTTTTTTGGCCGCCGTCTATAATAAACGCAATAATTAAATAGAGCTTATTTGTCTTTTCTACACATTTGTTTCAATATTTCTTCATATAAGGAAAACGGACATTTAAAAACATAAAAATAGTGGTCCGCCGGTGTTGGGAGCAGGGTCCAAGCTACTAGTTAGGGCTCCAGAGACAAGAACCTCCTCACAATGCGGGCCCTATCAAAGAGTACTGCCTGAATCAGGCCCTTGATCCAACCGCCTAGTGAGAGCCTCGACAATTATTCGTTGAGACTCTTGGCCATCAGGCCATTGGCCGTAACGACAATCGGCACAATGATAGCCGAGTTCACATTCCACATACCGACAACCTCATGTGCCAAGTCGAGATACTTTATTTGTTTCCCTTTCTCAGTTTCACGAGGTTCTCTTCATACGGGATGGTAAAATCGATTATCATTACGGGGTGCGCTTATCAGTCTATCACCACTCATCATCTGCCTAGCCTTTTCCCAACTATGTTGGGGTCGGCTTCCAGTCTAACCAGATGCAGCTGAATACCAGTATTTTACATGGAGCGACTGCCTATCTGACGTCCACAACCCAGTTAGTACTGGGTAATACGATACCCCTTGGTAAGACAGGTCGTCAGATTTTCGGGCTACCTGACTACCTGTCACGACTGTCAAAGACCTACAATTGAAAGCCGGGACCAACGGCTTAGCGTGCTTAACGTTCAGAGGCACGGAGGCAACTCGGTATGTAATTAATGGGTCCCACCCATCCAAACCCATCTACGGATCAGCCTAGGCCTAGGCAAGCACGGCAGGATCGACCAAGCGGCTGTTTATTACTTATACTCGAGCTCCTCTATCTATATCGGTCTATCACCACTATATCACCGACCCGGAACCCCCGGGACCCGGTTCGGGTTTATACTATATCGCGATAAGACCGCCATTGTAACCATAAAATTAACAATTTTGTAAACCGTTCTGTAACAATTTTGGTGTACAATAAAGTATATTCTATTCTATTCTATTCTATTCTATTCTATCAGGCTTATTGATGACAATAGTCCTGTCGGGCAAGTCGGTAACGATAGTCCGATCCCAGTACACATGACATGACATGACATGGTCTTTCTCGAGAACTGGGCCGGGCACATACATGATTCCACAGTTTTATATTTCAAGGCAAGTTTCTGGTGAATATATATTTATTTAAGAGCGTTTACGTCTATCGTGCGAAGTCAAGTTTAGGTAATTCAATGCATTTTATACGCACACAGAAGCCCGCGTGACTGTGTGCGTAGCGCTGGGACGTTCTCTTGCGCCATAGTCAAACTAAATCACTTTTTTTTTTTATTTATTTATTTATTTAATTAAATTCATACAGAGGTGTTACTTAATTCTAAACTCGCCAAATTTTGGAAAATCGTTTTAAATTATTCTTTGTTACATCTAAGCATTGGCTATGTTTCTGCACTGTGTCGTAGGCCATAGTAAACACGCAACAACTATTAGATTGCACCCTACCCTCATCGCTCAAAAAAGTGTTGTTTCTTGTGTGTAATAATTCTTTTGATTCATTTATCTTGTACTTGTTATACTAAAATGGTGTATGTTAAGTGAATTAATATTGTAATGTTAGTTTTAAGATACATATTGGTTCTTATTTTTACCTACGCTTACTGGCAGATAACATTGTAACATACTTATGTTATTTCTCTATAAGTGAATTTGTAATTCTTTAGAGAAAATAAATATCTTTAACCGTATTTAAATATCTATGAATACAGTTTAAATTGTTTATTAAATTCAAATAATGTCTTCTTTCAGTAAAATGTTCCATCTACAATATTCAAGGTACTTTCCCTCCATGCGGCATATCCGTGGGACGCCCTGTAGAATCCAAAAATCTGTTTTCAAGAAACGAATACGGATTTCATGAAGGCAAATCAAGAGACCAAGCTGTTAATGATCTCATCAACCTTGATAAAAAACAAAAATCTCTCACTGTTTTCCGTGTCTTAGCTAAAGCTTTTGATACGGTTTCTGTCCCGATCTCACTCAACAAGTTGGAACTGCTTGGAATCAGAGGAACTCAACTAAAACTCTTTCAAAGTTATTTGCCTTCCAGTTTCGTACGGGGTTCCCCAAGTCAGTATCCTAGGTCCAACCCTATTTCTCGTCTATATAAACGACCTCACGAGTCTCAAGCTTCGCCATGGCAAAATTATCTCCTTTGCAGATGATAATGCTCTCGTTTTCTCTGCCGATACATGGAAAGGGGCTTTCAAAGCTGTCCAAGATGGGTTCGATGTTATGAGGGATTGGCTTTAGGACAATGCGATAACTCTAAATGTGGATAAAACCAAATAAATTTGCTTCAGTATACGGTACAGAAACATAGAGATACAACACAGAAACCAATCATGATCAACATAATATCATAGCACACGAGTGTTCCTCTAAAGAAGTACTAAACTAGAGTGTGTAACAGTAATAAAATATCTAGGCGTTATCATAGGCAGGAACCTCAATTTTGAGGAGCACTCAAAGGCCCTCTGTGGTAGGATCAGGAAGCTAATTTACCCGATGACGAAAAAATCTTGCAAAGTTACAGTAAGTGAGTACCTACGGAAACTCACTTATGAGGAGACAGAAAACTTGCTTCAGATACCTAGATAAACAAAAAAAGACTCAACTACTTGTTGAATTATTAAAATGAAATATACCAGCTTGATTATTTTTGTAAAAAATAACAAAAAAGTCATGCTCCGCCAGCCTATACCCTCTCACACTCACTCACGCACACCTCCATCACACACATAGAGAGGACTGGTTACAAACCTACTTATAATGTTTCCCCTTTTAAATATTGTAATCTGTTTTTTTTTATTACCTTTTTATGTAATAAGATACGTACATTCATACATGGGATCATTGCAGTATCATAATAAAAATGTTTAATTTGTAACTCAGGGGGATCGGCGGTGAGGGCTGAAATACAGGTTATACCTAGTTCGGCCCCAAATGCTAATACTTTTGTGTACTTTAAGTTTAGATTAAGCACTCTACTTGTAAAGAAATGTACATATTTATGTTATTATGTAAATAAACATTACTATTACTATAATCGACGACGCCGCCAATCTTTTACGGGAATATTTAAAAAGATTAAAATGATGACAGTGTTAATTTATTTATGAAAATAGTAGCTATTGCCAGCGACCTTCGCACGCGTGAAATTACTATAAAAAATATTTCGTCCCTATTTGATTCAAATTTTGTTAACATTTCAAGGGTTTAATATTTTTTGCACGGAACCCTAATCCTTTTTCTAAAATAAAAGTAGCCTAAGTTCCTCGTTATAACATCAGCTATCTGCCAGTAAAAGTCCCGTCACAATCGGTCGGTCGGTAAATGTTAAAACAAAATACCGAGATAAGATAAGATGAGATCATTTATTTGCGTAAAACATGGTATACAAAGCTTTTATTTAAAATATGAGATCATACATGTGTGGGAGTGTGATTTTAAGACTTAATCAAAGAAAATTAAAACTTATATCAAAAGTACCCATACTTTGTGAAAAAGCATATTTATAAATTAGAGGATTAAATAATATTCAAGATGAGAAAGCTTAGAAACATGCTGGTCCCGCTCCATTATGCAATATTATCTGTGCTAGCCAATACTTAATGAAACTGGTTGCCAATTTAATGAATATCATTTATTATTACTTTAATTCTACACACCGTAATAACGTTACTCACACATAATAGTATGTGAGCAATGGTGCTCACACGCATAAAATAAATAAATAAATGACTAATGAATTTATAAATAAATAATGGGTATTCAACAATTTTTTTTTCACTTTTCCGTTAAATACTCTGTTTAGTTTACATTTTTCTGGGTTTTGTCGCCACTTATAATTTTAAAATTCACACGTTCTTCTCCATGCGAAACTACCCTAATGCGAAATGCTAACGCGAATGCGAAATTATCTTTGAATGACCTAATTGAAATAAATGGCTCGACATTGACTTTTCAAAATATAATAACTACTAATTGAAAAAGCCGTGTCTCTTACTCGTCCGGTTCTCGATACCTACCTACTGTTTAGTGCTGTAGCACTGACCCGCACTGTGACCTCTCCCGCAGGCGCCGTGATCTGGAGCGAGCACGGCACGGGCGCGGTGCGGCGCCTGGACGCCGACGGCAACGTGACGGAGCTGTACCGTCTGCCGCCGCCGCTCTACGACCTCAAGCTCGTGTCCGACACCGAGCGCCAGGGTGAGCCCGCGTCCCCACCCCGCGCCCCGCGCCCCCACCCCGCGTGTGCCGCGTTACTGTACCCGCTCCTCTCGCTGCGCAGGTCACAACCAGTGCTCGCTGAAGAACGGCGGCTGCGCGGAGCTGTGCCTGGCCGTGCCGGGCGGGCGCGAGTGCGCGTGCGCGGACGGGCGCGAGCCCGCCCCGGGCGCGCCGCACGCGTGCGTGCCCGCCCGCGCCCCGCGCCCCCGCCCGCCCTGCCCGCCCGGCACCTTCACCTGCCAACACGGGTGAGTCCCCCGGCCGCTCCACATCACGAGCCGAAACAGACGAATCGCAAACAAATGACAGTGACGTATGTGTGTGACAAGTTAGTGATGTAGTGTGACGTGACAGGCGCTGCATCGAGGAGCAGTTCGTGTGCGACGGTGACCTGGACTGCCCGGACGGCTCGGACGAGGACTCCTCGCCCACCGGGCCCTGCGGTGAGTACCGTGCCACGACTTGGCTCGAGAGCACACGACACGCGCCTCGACTGACCCGTGCTTCCTTCCGCAGCCAACACCACGTGCGGTGAGGAGCAGTTCATGCGCTGCGACATTAACCGTTGTATACCCAACTCTTGGATTTGCGACGGACAGAAAGGTGAGCGGCCGAGCCCCCGAGCCCGGTGAGTAACTGAGTACACACACACAGTAGCGAGCCTCGCTGATGCCCGCGTGTTGCAGACTGCAACGACGGCGCAGACGAGGGCGCGGCGGCGTGCTCGCGCACGTCGTGTCGCGCGCAACAGTTCCAGTGCGCGACGTCGCGGCGCTGCATCCCGCTGTGGTGGCGCTGCGACGGCGCGCCCGACTGCGGCCGCGGCGACCGCAGCGACGAGGCCGACTGCGCCGCGCAGCCCTGCAGCGCCGCCATGTTCCCGTGCGACAACGGCGCCTGCCTGCCCTGGGACTACTACTGCGACGGCCGCGCCGACTGCGCCGACGCGAGCGACGAGCGCGCCTGCGCCGGCACCTCGCCCGCGCCGCCGCCCGCGCACCGCCAGGGGTGAGTGTCGCGCGATGCGCCTCGAACCGATCGGACGCTAAGCTAATCACAATATTGTCGTGCTACAGGAAGCCTCACATCGATAACGGCTTGTGTGAAGAGCACGAGTTCCAGTGCAACAACACCGAGTGTATCAGACAGGTGAGTGAGCGCAACAAGTGGCGCCCTCTGTAACCTATGTGCGTGTGATGTGTGGTGACCTATGGACTGGTGCAGGAGTTCCGCTGCGACGCGCACGTGGACTGCCTGGACGGCTCTGACGAGGTGGAGTGTGGCGACACGAGCAGTACGAGCACGAGCACGAGCACGACGTCGGCGCCGTTGCACGAGGACGCGTGCCCGGCGCCCGCGCTGCGCTGCGACAACGCGACGCGCTGCGTGCCGCTGCCGCAGCTGTGCGACAACATCGCCGACTGCGCGGACGGCGCCGATGAGGCGGACCGCTGTGGTAACTACCCCGCCCCCGCATCCCTCACCCGTCTCATGTTACAGATCGTCTCTTCTACGACCTCGAAAAGCTCAAAAGTGACGTGAGTCATATTTGAAAAAGAAATTGTAATCACAAACTGAAGGCGGTCATTATCTAGCTGCATCTCATTATCATCGTGTGATGAGTAACAAGTCATTTGAGAGTAGTGTCGTGGACGATGGCTCTAAAGGTGCTCTTACATGGGCAATTTTTTGAGCAATAATTGCTTGGCGACACAAATGGATCAATTTAGTGGAGCAACAGCAATAAAATGCGGTAAATGTTTCGGGAATATTGTTACTAATTGGCCGGCCGCCCCGATATGTAGCTACAGAAATTGGTTCCATGGACTAACTTTAAAATCACCAATATTGCTCCATATTGCATGGTATCCTATGGCCGCATCTCCGGCAATAGGTTGCTACCTGTTGCCAACGCTCTAAATTGCTGGATGTTGTCGTGACGTTATAGTTCGACGAAAATTGACCACGATTCGCGCCTTCAATACACAGGATTTGTTCTTCGAATTATCAGCTGCCGTTCAGTTGCAAATTATAAGTCCGAACGTCCTGAAGTAGTGCTCAGTATGTAGAAGGCGCGAAAGCTCTACAGGATGGATGGCACGCACTCATGTGGTGTCGCAGTTCGCTCTCGTTATTAGAAACAGCCACAAAACTTTCCAACATAACGTGAACATAGACGTGGTCGAATGCGGCCGGTCGGTTGTGCCGTGTGCCGTGACGTGCGTGTCGTGTGCAGGAGAGCCCATGTGCGCGCTGTCGGCGTGCTCGCACGCGTGCCACGCGGCGCCGGGCGGGCCCGTGTGCACGTGCCCGGCCGGGCTGGCGCTGGCGCGCGACGCGGCCACGTGCGAGCCGCGCGCCGCGTGCGCGTGGGGCGCGTGCGCGCACCGCTGCGCGCCCACCAAGAGCGGCCACAAGTGCAGCTGCGACGCCGGCTACCGGCTCGCCGACGACGGCTTCAACTGCAAGAGCACCGGTGAGTCGCCACTCCAAGTGTGTGTGTTCCCTCAATCATAGTCTAATGAGACGGCAATACGACAAGACCGAGGAGAGACAAGTTTTGGGAAATTAATTATTATAACCTTTCATTGTTTGCCTAAATAACTATTTGTGCAAGGAATAAGATTTTTTCATATGAACCCCCCTTCACCCTCTTTTTCGCAAAATCCCTTCTTAGTACACCCCTCCATTAGAAAGTACAATCTTCATTGAACATACCTTATACTTTTATGTAGATCATAAATTAAATGTTTACTGATAAGCGCTGCTAAAAGTTAAATAACGATATGATATAAATTCGAAATAGTCATTAAATGAGATTAAAATGAATGAATGATTATAGGGTTGTATTGATGATTTTTAACCGACTTCAAAACGGGAGTTTTTTTTTGTGTTTTTTACCTCATATCTTCGTAATTTATGAACCTATTTGAAAAAGTCTTCTTTTATCTAAAAGGATATACTTCCCGATTGGTCTCATAGAAATTTCAGCCAAATCGGTTCAGCAGTTTTTGTTTTTTTTTTATTTCTATATTTATATTCTGTTGTGTTAGCTACACAACAGAATATTGGCATGTCTTACAGCGGGTCTCAAACTAGGCACAGCCCGTATATTGGTGACCCAGAAACCACAAAATGTTAACAATTTACAAAGTTCTGCTAGCGCAAGAATATAAATTAGATTAATTAGCAAAATGTGATTTCTAATGATAACATAATAAAAAACATTGATACCTAACATACAAAACACAGTTCAAGTGTGGGGGTGTGGTTTTTGCGTGTGTGTGATTGTGATGGGTATATATTGCTTCTGAGTGTGCGTGGGTATTAACTTCAGCTGCAAAGTAAACTTTCTGTTTCCTCATAAGTCCGGCCCAGCAACTATTCTTTCGGTTTAATTTTGGCCTCAGAAT
Source organism: Standfussiana lucernea (assembly GCA_964057025.1). NCBI lineage: Eukaryota > Metazoa > Arthropoda > Insecta > Lepidoptera > Noctuidae > Standfussiana > Standfussiana lucernea. The sequence continues at coordinate 16,889,861 of OZ059798.1, read as the reverse complement.
AATTGTTTATTTATTTATTTTATTTGTTTTAAGAAAACTTACAGCTAATTCATTCGAGTAGTCAGAAGTAATGCGTAGAAAAAGGCCAATTACAAGGTTTCGTTGGCTACACTGAGAGTTTTACTTATAGCATTACACGCACTTAAGGGGAAGTATGACGAAAGCCGGGCCGTAAAGAGGGTTTTTATTTTTAGGAGGCGGATTCTTTCCGCAGTTTTGCTACCTCTTTTACTGCAACTAGAGCGATTTCAGTTGACTTTTACGAGGTTTAAAAGTGACCCTAGAACATACAGTTGACATACACTGAAGTAAGTGTAAGTTTGGTTTTTAAATCAAAATAGCTAGAAAATAACATGTCATCCAAGCGTAAAAGAAATTGCGAAATTTGTACTTGACAAGAATTTGTTTGTGATACGATAACCAAAAAGGGTAAAATAAAAACTTTTTTGCAAAAAAAATAACAACTTCCAAAAAAAAAAATGGAAAATAACTTTACTATCGGAAATCGGTGGCAAAAAAGTCAATGAAACAAACAATAGTCACCGACTTGTAAATACATACGTATTACGGCCGCGAATCATATTTTTTTCAACATACAGCCTGACTGACCATACATCTATACTAATATTATAAAGAGGAAACATTTGATTGTTTGTTTGTTTTCATTGAATAGGCTCCGAAACTACTAAACCGATTTGAAAATTTCTTTCACCGTTGGGAAGCTACACTATCTCCGAGTGAAATAGGCTATAATTATTATATTTTCAAAAAAATTAGGGGTCCTTACTAAAACTCCAATAATGTAACCCAAGGTGTAAAAATTATATAAAAAATTCCTTACATCGCATGCGCTGCTAAAATTATTGATGATAGAAGCAAATAATGTACTACGACTTTGCAGAACACATCATTATCTACAAAAAGTGTCGCGACAGCACATGTCTAACTGTTATAGTTATGACACAATAAGTATTCTTTTATTTTTTAAATTTAATTGAAATGCCGCCGCTAGAAAAGGCTCTTTATTTGTACCTTGGTATTAATCCTTATCTAAATAAATTATTGCTTCATATTCAAGACTGCTTCAATACCTTTATATAACTTTTTGAATTATTCAATTCGGACATTCCATTCGAAAGATATCACGATTTCAAAAATGTATGTATTACAAAAAAGTCGCGTGGTCGTCGCTTACTCCGCTCGGCTAACTATGCGATGTAGGCGTCACTGGGGTACGGGAGGGGGGTCAATGTTAAGAAATTCGGTTTCCTACGGAACGGTCAAAAACTGAAATAAATTTAATAGCTTTTGTTTGTAGGTATGATCTTTTTACAAACATTAGAAATAAAATAATCGAATATTAAAAAAAAAAAACTGATATCCAAACTTTCTTTATAATGTACTCTTCTTTATAACCGTTTTCGCGTCGGTGTCCCTTCCACCCCGTAAAAAAAAACTTTAAACGAAAATTGGTTTGAATAAGATTTGACATTTAGTTTTTGAGATATGGAACTTTTTCGTCAAATTGCAGCAGTAACTTTGTTTTTCATTAACATAATATGACAAATAAATTTAGTTTTGCTGTTGAGTGTAAATTTATATACGAATGACCGTTCAAAATATTGTTATTATCTTGTTTGGTGCTACGGAACCCTGTATGTGCGAGTCCGACTCGCGCTTGGCCAGTTTTTAATTAATTACTCAAGACAGTCCCGCAAAACCCCCGACGTCGCCACTTCCTAGTGATTTAGCTGGGAAGAAGTGGGGGAACAAACTGCCCAGCAACACATCTGTCTGTTAAATTAGAAGAAGCTGATAATATTTTGTCCGGTGTTCAGACGGGACGACGCCGCTGCTGGTGTTCAGCAACCGGCACGAGGTGCGCGGCGTGTCGCTGCCGGCGCTGACGGCGCGCGCGCTCGTGTCCTCGCTCAAGAACACCATCGCGCTGGACTGGCGCCGCGACCCCGCCAGCGGCCAGGTGCAGCTCTACTGGACCGACGTCGTCGACGACAACATCTACCGCGGCACCATCGTTGGCAATGGTCATTCAACACCACATGTTTTCTTAACCTTGAAACATCCCACTCCTTGCTAAGGACCTCCCCCATAACCTCCACTTGTCAGGATGTTGTGTTTCTCCTCGCCTATTCACGATGAAGTCATCGAAGCCGGCTTTCCGTTTTAGTGTAATTACAATTTACAGTAAAGGCAATATAATTATGAACTGCTTTCTCGGAGTTGGCATGAAAGCATTGACTTTGAATAAATGTGTGTGCTTCGTTATATAGTCGCTAGATGGTGTGATCCAATGGGAAATGTCGACGAAGCATGCATTTTTTCTTCACATAAATGATTCTTATGTAAAATGTGGTAAGCTAGGTTTCGGTAAATAAAAATGCTTTCAGGATTTTAGAAGATTCTGCCCCAAAAGGGTTAAATTGGCAAATGTAAGTTGGTACGGAAGTGTAACTGATAATGTACAGCAATGTTTGCAACTTTGTGCAGCTCTGAGCGGCATCGAGGCGGTGGTGCGGCAGGGGCTGTCCACTGCCGAGGGGCTCGCCGTGGACTGGGTGGCCGGCAACCTGTACTGGGTGGAGAGCAGTCTGCACCAGATCGAGGTAAGGCGGCGCGAGTGAGCTGCGTCGTGTGGCGGTGGCACTGGGTCTGTAGCGGCTTGCTGGCAGGTGGCGCGGCTGGACGGGCAGTACCGGCGCACGCTGATCGCGGGCGACATGGACAGTCCGCGCGCCATCGCCGCCGACCCGCGCGACGGCTACCTGTTCTGGAGCGACTGGGAGCAGGCCGCGCCGCGCATCGAGCGCGCGTCGCTGGCCGGGCGCGCGCGCGTCGTGCTCGTGCGCGTGGACGCGCTGTCGGACGGCGCCTGGCCCAACGGGCTGGCGCTGGACTACCGCGCGCGGCGCCTGTACTGGGTGGACGCGCGCTCCGACTCCGTGCACACCACGGACTACGAGGGCGCCGACCATCGCGAGGTGCTGCGCGGGCACGCCAAGCTGTCGCACCCCTTCGCCATCACGGTGTTCGAGCAGCACGTGTACTGGACGGACTGGCGCTCCAACAGTGTGGTGCGCGCCGGCAAGTGGAACGGCAGCGACGTGACCGTGGTGCAGCGTACGCTCACGCAGCCCTTCGACCTCAAGGTGGTGCACCCGTCGCGCCAGCCGCCCGCCGCGCACAACCCGTGCGCGCGCGGCGGCGGCTGCTCGCACCTGTGCCTCATCCACGCGCCCGCCGAGCGCGTGTGCGCGTGCCCGCACGTCATGCGCCTCGCCGCCGACGCCGTCACCTGCGAGCGTACGTATCCGCGCGACCACTACACCGCACTCACACACTCACACGCGCACACGTGATACGTGGGAAAGTCCCAAAGCATTAGGCATGGCAAAAAATGTTGACATCTTTAAGACTCGCGAAAAAAAAGGAAAGTTGAAAGACTTTATGTTAATGCTAATAATATGTGTACCGTCGCCTGCCCCCGCAGCGCACGAGAAGGTGCTGCTGATCGGGCGCGCGGGCGAGATCCGCGGCGTGGACCTGGAGGCGCCGCTCGTGCACATGATCCCCACGGTGTCGGGCCCGCACGTGACCGCGCCCGCCAGCCTCGCCTTCGTGGCGGCCGAGCAGAGCATCTACTGGGCCGACAGCGAGACGGGCGAGCTCAAGCGCGCCGCGCTCACGGGCGGCGACGTGCGCGTGCTGGGCGACGCCGGCGTGGACGCGCGCGGCTTCGCGCTGGACTGGGCGGCCGGCGTGCTGTACTACGCGGCCGGCGGCGCGCTGCACGCGGCGCGCACGGCCGGCACGCACGCGCGCGCGCTGCGCCCGGCGCGCAACGTGTCGGCGCTGTGCGTGGACCCGCGGCGCGGGCGCCTGTACTGGGCGGCGCGCGAGCCGGACGCCGAGCGCGTGCGCAGCGCGACGGGCGCGGCCGGGCGCGCGCTGGCGCTGCTGGACTCGCGCACGGAGCCGCGCCTGTCCGGCGTCACCAGCATGTGCGTGGACCTGGACGCGGACCGCCTCTACTGGGTCAACGCCGGCTCCAACACCATGATGTACCTCGACGTCGCCACCGGGAAACTTACTACGGCAAGTCATTGTGCTGTCAGAGACTGGTGTTGAAGACGCTCGCGATGTTTGAATGGCAATAAATTGCGAACTGGTGGTGTTGCAGCTGGAGACGGAGGGTAGCGCGCGGCCCACGGCGCTGGAGGTGTACGGCGGCGAGGTGCTGTGGGCGGACGCGGCCGACAGCAGCGTGCGCGCGTGCGACAAGGAGCGCTGCGCGCCGGCCACTGCGCGTCTGCTGCGCAACAACACTGGTGAGTGCGAGCCCTCACCATCATATTAGCTAATTCTATCAGCAGCAATATTAATAATATTTTCATAAGGTATCATATGGTAGTATTATTATAAGTCTATACGTGAGAACTTGTAATTGGCTTTCTGGTGACTATAGTTTCCTTTTTTGTTTGTTTTTATTAGCTGTAAGTCCTCCATGCGCTACAATAAATAAATAAGTTTGTTTTGCAGAATAAAAATATTTCACCGCTTTTAATCGAAAGCATCCCATACTCATAAGTTTATGACTTCAAAAGTCGCATCAGTTAAGTTATGGGATCTAACTACACCCCTCGCCCATGTGGCTTGTAAGGTATTATTTCAGCCCTCGTTTGCGTGTACAGGTAGAGCCACCCCTGATTAACTTCACTACACCATTGTTGAGCGATACACAGAACACAACTTCTCTCCAATAGTCACGATGTAGTGCTAATATTCTGGCAAAAACCCTTCCCTTCCGTGTGCCTTCTATAGAATATTGGTGCGCGACGCCATAATATGGTCTTTAGTCTTTTTAGGTGTGAAAAGTAAAGTACGCTCCTCGTGGATAAAGGAGTTTTCGTCTTGGGCTAGCTTAAATCTCTCACTTCTCTCAGGATTCTAGACTTAACTCCCTCGCTTCGCTCAGGATTAACTTAAAGCGCCCTCGCTCCACTCTGGTGCCTTAGAATCCCGCAGTGCATTCGGGATTTAAAATAGTGCCCGTGACGTAAGACACTGCTTTACTCCCTTGGTGCATAATCTACCATTAAATAAGTTCCTAAAACAATCTATAACTCTCAAGTGAATTAAGCAAGTTATGTGGCCTGTGACCGCAGAGGGCGTGCTGTCGCTGCGCGTGTACGACGCGGGCACGCAGCGCGCGGTGCGCGGCGCGTGCGCGCTGCGGGCGCGGCCGTGCGCGCACCTGTGCCTGCCCGTGTCCGACGCGCACAGCGAGTGCCGCTGTGCCACCGGCTACGACCAGCACGGAGACAACTGCACCGGTACGCCACCATCATTTACTTTAAGAGCGTTTACGTCGATCGCGCGAAGTCAAGTTTAGGTAATTCAATGCATTTTTTACGCACACAAAAGCGCGCGTGCCTGTGTGCATAGCGCTGGCGCGTTCTCTTGCGCTATAGTCAAACTAACCCACTATGATCCGTTCGAGTGCAATTGTTGTAGTAAAATTTAATTTGAATTTGAACGTACACGGATTACTAAAGTACGAGTGCATAAAATAAGTATTCAATAATATATTGCAAGTATAGTTATAATTATGATTAATATTAAAGTCGTTTTTTAGTTATTCAAACAAATTCATGTTATTAGTAATTATCATTTTTGTAAAATAAAGGGTTGATGGTATTAAAGGGTTTGAAAAGTACTGTTTTGGAGTCAAACAGCGCATGGACGGCGTAAACGCTCTTAACTTTATAAAATTTTTGTTAATTTTTAACCAACTTCAAAAAGGAGGAGAATCTGAATTCGGTTGTATTTTTTAACCGACTTCAAAAAAAGGAGGAGGTTCTCAATTCGGTTGTATGTTTTTTTTTGTGTTTGTTACCTCATATCTCCGTCATTTATGAACCGATTTGAAAAATTCTTCTTTTATCTGAAAGGATATACTTCCCAATTGGTCCCATAGAAATTTCATTAAAATCGGTTTCTAAATCAAAATAGCTGGAAAAAATATGTCATCCAAGTAAAAGAAATTGCGAAATTGATACTTGACAAGGATTTTTGTGTGATACGATATAACTATGAAGAAGCTTTTCATGCATGTCAATACTGTATTACACAAACTAAATTCAACTTGTATAATATTGAAATTTACTATCAAAATGTAAGAGGCCTGCGGACGAAAACGCACGATTTTTTATGTAAAATAGCAACATGTAACTACGATATTCTAATTCTCACAGAAACTTGGCTTAATAATAGTATATGCAATAAAGAACTGTTTGATGATAGGTACTTGGTCTACAGAAGAGACAAGGAGCTCGGGTTATCACTGGGATAGAGATAGCGGAGGTGTCTTGATCGCAGTATCTAAAAAACTAGTTTCAAAAAGATTACTGCATAGACAAAGTAATTGTGAGGATTTGTGGGTGTCTGTAGAAATACCGTGCGAGCGCTCGAGGCAACTCCGCCGTCTTGATCTTTGTGCAGTCTACATGCCACCACCGGTGTCTAAATCAATGTTGGAACATTTTATTGGCAATTGTAATTCTTACCAGGATAACCATAATGCGTACACGTGCATCATGGGAGATTTTAACTTGAGAACTATAAACTGGAATGACCTAAACAACCCTCTCAAAAATCAGCACATTAGTAGTCTCGATCAAGTTCTTATTGATTTAACATCAGTTAATAATCTCCGACAATGCAATAATGTTACCAACAAAAACAGTAGCCTACTGGATGTTGTATTGGTGGATGTTCCAGGTTGTTGCGTTCGCGCAGATCTGGTCAATTTCCTAAAGAGTGGAAACAGGCGAAAGTAGTATCTACAAGAGTGGAGACCCTGGTGACGTAAAGAACTATAGACCAATTACTATCCTTTCGATTTTCGGTAAAATATTGGAGTCGTTGTTTTGTCTACATATTCAACGCTATTTTTCCAAGTTCTTAATCGACCATCGCACGCAAGCACGGCTTCGTAAAGAACAGATCCACAAGTACAAATCTGGTGTCCCTTGTTGAAGCCTCATCCGAAGCCATGGATAAAGGTATACAGGTTGACGCTGTTTATACGGATTTTAGCAAGGCGTTTGATAAAGTTTCACATAAATTGCTTGTTAAAAAACTTTTAAAGGGGTTTGGCTCTTATCTGGCCGGTCGGGAGTTTTATGTGGTTGTCAATGGGTTCCGGTCAGGCAGGTATGCAATTGCCTCGGGGGGTCCCTCAAGGTTCTCATCTGGGCCCAGTATTGTTCATCATATATATAAATGACGTGACATCCTGCTTTCACAATACTAGCATATTCCTTTTTGCAGACGACCTGAAATCAGAAATCAGAAATCATTTATTTGCCAATAATGTAGGTATACAAATATGATGGTTATTTTGAAGAGAGTCCCGATACATTTTACCTTACGGCATGCAAAATTATTTTATTTTATTTTGAGACACAATGATCATAAACAGTGTGATGACTATAAATTAACAATAGAAAAAGGCAACAAAAAAAACGGATTCCATTAGGCTTTTAAGCAACATTACTATCATCATTCAAAATACTCATATTATTCAAAAAAATATTCGGAATTAGGTACAATTCAATACACATGTCAATAAATTAAATAAAAATAAAAAAATACAGTAAATTAAACTAAAAAAAATCAACAAATTCAATTAAAAAAATGTCAACAAATTAAATTTAAATGTCACTAAATTAATTCAAACATTGGCAAAAAAATAAATAAAAACAAAAAAAATAAAATTAGACTTTCAATAAAATTTAAAATTTCAAACGTCTCACCAGGACGTAAACCTAATGCAAGAAGATATCGACCGATTATTCAAATATTTTATTTCAGAATTACATCCATATATTGTTAGTAGTAATATAATTTAGCCTAATATTAGTATTAAATTAAATTTACAATTAAACAAATAGAATGACAATGTCCTGTTTGTTCAATGGCACACCAGTTTATTTGGATAAGTGTGTCTGAACACTTACCCACCTTCGTAGGAGAGGAGAGTCCCACCGGTCTGAAAACACATTCAGGATGCCATTGGAGGAGGAGCGCAAGCGTGCCATCATGGAAGCGCATCTCTTCCGCATGATTTCGGCGAACCCGTCGACGCACGCTTCCGAGAACATCCCTGACGCACTACATCGCCACAGCAACCCCAAAAGCACCCTGAATGCGTTATTGTACTGTACGCGCAGGTCGCTGTATACCCGCTGGGTATACTTGGTCCACAGGCTGCACGTGTAAAACGACTGGCAGTAGGCCTTAAAAAGCGTCATCTTTACCGGTTCAGTACAGCGTGCAAACCTGCGGGCCAGCATGTTGCAACGGACAGCCAGCGACCTGCGCTCCCTGTCTATGTCTACATTGTCTTTTAGGTCATCAGTGACCCAGTGGCCCAAATACTTAAACCTCGAAACCCGAACTAAAGGAGACCCAGAGAGTGAAAGTTCAGGCAGCTGATCGTAGGTTAAAGTACCCGATTTAAAAACCAACCATTCACTTTTATCGGTATTGTATTTGAGCCCATGAGCTACTGTATAACTTTCACAAGTTTTAAGTAGCCTTCTCATTGCACCGATAGATGGGCTCAGCAGCACCATATCATCAGCGTAACTGATGTTGTTCACGCAAACACCGTCTACGTGACAACCGATTTTAGTGCTACTGAGCCTACTTATCAGTTTGTTTATGTATAGGTTAAAAAGACGAGGGGAGCTCAGGCCCCCCTGCCTCACCCCACAATGCAACCCATACATATCAGAATATGAGCCTGCCCACCTAACTGTATTCTTTTGACTACTGTACCAATATCTAAACAGCTTGATATCACATCAGCCGGGACAGTAGTGTCATGAGTGAGCTTATGGCAGAGCAGGTCATAATTGACCAGGTCGAAAGCCTTCGATAAATCCAGGAAACATGCCATTACAGGAGTCTTTCTGTCTGTATAATATTGGACAGTCTGCTTAAGGCATAAAATTGCACTGTCCGTGGATAAGTTCGGTCTAAAACCAAACTGAGCATCCTCGAGAACGATAAGCTTAGCTAGAATTTTATCAAGCAGACTATCCAACACCTTAGCACAGACAGTGGCAAGCGATATCGGCCTATAGTTGGAGATATCGGAGGCGTCACCAGTCTTATTCTTTATTACTGGCACAACGATCGTATTGCTAAGTTGTACAGGTAAGTAACTATGACTTAGACATAGGATAAAAATCATAGCAAGTACTCGCGGTAAGGCTTTTCGCACATGGGTCGTAGGCGTAGTTGTCTCGTGCGCGTATCGTAATTACGCTACGCGCACGAGACACGGAGTGTTCTACAAACGAATCGTCGCGTAGACGTATCGTTTTGTAATATCTCAGTTGAAATCATGGCGTCAAGCGTACCAGATGTGTTTGGGGAATTTATTGATGACCTTACCTTCTCTTCAAACGAAGAGGATTTCTTGTTATTTGATTTCGTTAGAAGTAGAAAGCGACGTGCTCATTGGATCCATCCATACATCGCAAATAATTACAAGAAAAGATTGTTTGTTGCTCCACGTGAACTGTCAGAAAATGATAATAAATTCCGCAGTTTTTATCGAATGAGGAAGGATACATTTACAATACTTCGAAATATTTTAGGACCACACCTATTGAAAAATGATACTAACATGAGAGAGGCTGTACCCCCAGAAGAACGAATCATGATAACTCTACGGTAAATAAAACTATAATATTTTTAATCTTTCCCAAGCTTTCTCCGTTATATGTTTCCTAGAGTAATCACTTAATGAATGATTATATAGGCAAGGAAAGGTTTCGATTAGGCTCACAAATTCTATAACTTTTGCAGTATTCATTGTAATTTTTTTTTGTCGCTTCCTTTTTTACGCCAGTACGCTACGACTATCGTAATGACAATGAACACCTCATACGATACGCTGCAACACCGCTTCGTGTGCGGACTTGTTTGAACATGTTCCTGCTCATATTGCTCTCGTACTACGCGCGTTCTACGATACGGTTACGATACGACGCCATGTGCGAAGGGGCTAAGTGTACCCCAGCGTATTTAAGATGTTCTACGCTGAGGCCGTCGTGACCGGACGACTATCCGGGGGATTATCTGCATGGTGTTATCATAATAAAATCTCGTTGAATAGTTCGAAATGTAGCCACATAAAATTCGCCAGGAAAGTAAATACAGTGAATTCGGCGTACCAAATAAACGGAGTGAACTTATGCGAGGTGGATGTAGTACGAGATCTGGGAGTTATCTTGGACTCTAAACTCACATTTATACCACATATTGAGAACATAATCAGTCGATCCCAACGTATGCTTGGATTTGTCATTCGTAATGGAAAGGTAAATACATTTCTCAGGAACTATCCCACTGATCAAGTGTGTGTTTCTTTTTACTTGAGGTACTTTTTAGGTACATTTTTTTTATGTAATTATATTTTAAGAGTAATGGTTAAATAATAAAGTATTAAGGTACACCCGTCATATTGACATCAATAAGGCGGGTGTACCTTAATTTCGAAATAATTTCGTTCTGAAGGAGGTACAGATTTCTTAGAGCTAGGTACAAAATAGTACATTATAGGTACATTTTTTTGGTAATTGGTATAATTTGATTCGCTATGGTACACCCGCCACTTTGACTCTCACGACTATTAATGCATTTGATACACAACAGTGAGGTAGTTAATGCTTGGTGTGTCCGCAGCCGTAGACGAGGTGGTGGTGTACTCGGTGAGCTGGGAGCTGCGCGGCGCGCCGCTCAACGCCAGCAACGAGACGCAGGTACCAAACAATCTGACCAGTACGACACTTCTGTTTTATATTTTGTGATTCGTTTGTACATGACACAAGACAAGTCTGTGTTGCAGGAGCAGGACCCGCGCGGGCTGCTGCCGCCCGTGCCGCAGCTCAGCATGGCGTCCGCCATCGACTACGACGCGGGTGAGTGCTGCGTGCGCGCGTGTGTGACGTCACCGGTGTCGCGTGTCTAACGTTCCCGTGTGTCGCAGAGGGCGAGTGGATGTTCTGGGTGGACTCGGAGGCGGCGGGCGTGTGGCGCGTGCGGCGCGACGGGTCGGGGCGCACGCGCGTGGCGGGCGCGGGCGGGGGCGGGGGCGGGGGCGCGGGCGCGGCGGACTGGCCGGCCGCGCTGGCCGTGGACTGGCGCGCGCGCAACCTGTACTGGTCGGACCCGCGGCGCGCGCTGGTGCTGGTGGCGCGGCTGGACGGCTCGCACCGCTATGTGCTGCTCGACACTGACCCGCTCGCCGTCACCTGTGAGTCGAGCTCTGCTGTACTTTACATTCTTTATTGCCACAACTTTGAGAGCGTACTCTTCATTTTGATGCTCGAAGCTCTTCGTTTATTTTCCCTGTTATAATAAATGGCTTGCGTAAGCTGCGGTCGTGCGGTGGGTCGGTAAGGAGGCGTGATGTGTGTTGTAGCAATGGCGGTGGACCCGGTGGGCGGCTGGCTGTTCCTAGCCGGCGGCGGCTGGCTGCAGCGCGCGCGGCTGGACGGCTCGCAGCGCGACCTGCTGTACAACGGCTCGGCCGTGGCGGACGTGGCGCTGGACGCGCGCACGCAGCACGTGTACTGGGCGGAGGCGCTGGCGGCCGTGCTGTGGGTGGCGCGCTACGACGGCTCGGAGCGCGCGCAGCTGGCCCGCTTCGCGCCGCAGCGGCACCACCCAGTGGCGCTCGCGCTCTACAACCACACGCTCTACTGGCTCGACACGTGAGTATCCTCACGCACCTGTGCCCCTCAGTAATACATCGTGCAGACCATGTTCAGTAAACCTCCCGTCGTGAACAGTACGGCGAACCGCGGCGCAGTGCTGGCGGCGCCGCTCAGCAACGTGTCGGACTACCGCGTGCTGCGCGACAACATCGGCGACAGCCTCAAGGATATCACGGTAACGTGCCTGTCCGACGTGCATGCACACCGGCGCGGCTAGTGCACGCAGACGTGTGACGTGCTCACTGTCCGCAGGTGTGGGCGCGGGGAGCGCAGCGGGTGCCGGGCGGGGGCGGGGCGGGCGGCGCGGGGGCGGCGTGCGGCGCGGGGGCGGCGTGCGAGGCGCTGTGCCTGTCCGACGGGGAGCGCGCGCGCTGCGCCTGCCCGCACGGCCGCCTCGCGCCCAACGGACGGAACTGCACGCGTCAGTACTCACCCCCCACCCCGCAAGCACACGCTCGCACGCACGCACTCATGCTCTGCCTCTGTCCGCAGCGTACGACTCGTTCCTGATGTACTCGCGCGTCACCGAGATAGACAGCATCCACCTGCAGGACGAGAAGGACCTCAACTCTCCCTATAAACCTATCGAGAACAAGTAAGTACGCTACTTTACTTGCATCAGCTGCTACTAGCCGATATTGAGCGCGTGTGTGTGTGTGTGTGTGCAGGGAGCTGATGCGCAACGCGATCAGCCTGGCGTACTGGTACGAGGACTCGCGGCTGTTCTACTCGGACATCCAGCGCGGCTCCATCAACACCGTGCACTTCAACGGGTCCGGGCACTCGGTGCTGCTCGAGCGTGAGTCTATCTGTCGAGCGACGCTGTGCGGTTGCGTGCGGGCGATGGCTCACGGTGTGTGTGTGCAGAGGTGGGCGCGGTGGAGGGCATGGTGTTCGCGGCGGCGGAGGGCGTGCTGTACTGGACGTGCAACAGCGGCGCCGCCATCCGCGCTGCCGGCGTGGGCCCGGGGGCCGGCGTGGGCCCGGGGGCCCGCGGGCCGCGCGCGCGCACCGTGCTGCGCCTGGCGGCCGGCTCGCGGCCGCGCGGCGTGGACTACGAGCCGTGCGAGCGGCGCCTGTACTGGACCAACTGGAACGAGTCGCGGCCGTCCATCCAGCGCGCCTACGCGTCCGGCCGCGCGCTGCAGACCGTGGTGAACACGCACATCCTCATGCCCAACGGGCTGGCGCTGGACCACGCCGCCAAGAAGATCTACTGGGCTGACGCGCGCCTCGACAAGATCGAGCGCATGCACTACGACGGCTCGCACCGACACGTCAGTATAAATACAAAACTGATTTTAAGCGTATTTAAATAATAACCATTTGTTTTAAAGCTGTCTTTTTGGATTAAAACTAGACTTGTGGTTTAATAATGGTTTATAATGTTCATTAAAAAAAAACCGGTCAAGTGCGAGTTGGACTCGCGCACCGAGGGTTCCGTACAAACCTGTGGGTATATAACTTTTTTTTATATGACGAAACTAAAAATTTACGGTTTTCGTAATTTTTCCTATATCTGTACTATAAGACGTGACTTCGTACAAAATTTCAAGATTCTAAGTTCACGGGAAGTACCCTGTAGGTTTTGATTCCCGTGCGAGTTTCGAAAATTTGCGGCCTAAGTGGCTGTATCTTTTGATTGCGTTGAGTGTTGACTTAGAAGGTTGATTTTTCTACAGCTTCCAGGGACAGTAGAACTAAGTATCATATAGAAATTTCAGTTTGATACCTCCACGCGTTCCTGAGAAAAACGGTCTTGACAGACGGACGGACGGACGGACAACAAAGTGATCTTATAAGGGTTCCGTTTTTTCCTTTTGAGGTACGGAACCCTAAAAAAGAATGCACTCAGGCTTCTTGTTCTTTATAAAGGGTGTAAACAGACCCTTAAAGAAGCCGAAAGGCACTTCTTCTTCAAGTCGTTGCGATATTTTTTCTGTTCTGGACCTTATTTCCAGTTACGGAGAAGAGGGCACGTTCTAGTACGGAGATATAGCCGGTCAAAGTTCCAAAAATTTTTGCGTAGGGTTACTCAGTTTGATGTAAAGAATGCTTGGTTGAGCTATACGAATGTGGTCTTGGGAGACTATCCATAATTTTTCGAGAAATTTTGATCCCCATTCAAGATTTTCAAGAAAATGTTCAGTTAGCAAAAAAAATAGTGGTCAATTTACACAATATTTTTTTTCATGCCAATTCTCTTTCTAATACAGCGAGCAAGTGGGGTTCCAGCACTAAAAGAGTCTGAAATCGCAATGAACTTTTGCGTAGGAAATGAGTAGTCGTTGTCAGCGACATGCGACATGCGACATGCGACAGGCAGTAAGCGCTCGTGTGTGCAGGTGGTGACGCGCGCGGGCACGCAGCACCCGTTCGGCGTGGCCGTGAGCGGGCCGTGGGTGGTCTGGACGGACTGGCTGGCGCGCGGCGTGTTCCGCGCCGACAAGCGCGCGGGCGGCGCCGCGGCGCTGCGGCGCGACGTGCGCCCCATGGCCGTGGTGGCCGTGGCGCCCAAGCTGCAGACCTGTGAGTACGGCCGCAAGCCGCATTTTGTACTTTAACTAAACTTTATTTCATTACGTACTAGCTTTTGCCCGTGACCATGCCTTCTTCACTCGTTCGAAGTCGTGCAATTAAGTGCCTACGGCTCGCGTTCGCCCGGATGAACAAAATCCAATCGGTCGAATTTAATAAAGGCTAAATCTCATGCAAACTACAATGTAGACTGAAAAAAAACTACCAACAAAAGTTTAAATTATTAGTACTTATTACGTTAACACATTAATTAATTATTTATTAAATTATTTTGAAAAAACACTAACTAGCCGGCCAGGAAGCATGCCAAAGGAAGTGAAATTTACACATTTATGAACATGTTTTCCCAAGGAGTACTTTTAAATCAAATCAAAATATTTATTTGTAAGAAATACACTATTTACAAGGGAAGATCTTATATCATAAAAGTCACTGTATTCTGCCTGCAAGTAAGCGTGCAAAATATTTGTTATTACATTATTTATCATGCAACTAATTAACTATTATCATAAACAATTTAATTTATATTCAATTAAGTAGATTAAGATTATTATTATTTCTAAACTGCATAATTCCCTAACGCACGAAACAGCTCTTTTGTAGCCGTTCTGCCAATTTTGTTTTAAATATATTACCCTGTAACAGTTTATATTCATTTCAAATGTTATTATAAATCATTAACACAACACATATTGTACACATTTTTCCTATATTTATCTTTATATACAAGGTGTAATTTTGCAACCTCGTCAAAATTCAGGAGGTTGTCATAGAAGACCTAAATAATCAATATAAATTACGGTAACTGGTCAATAATAATAAACACTGCTTTTTTAGCTGTTTTAAATTGACACTATTTCAGAATGAAGCCCTTTTCACTAGAGGAGAATCATCCGCTTTCGAATAAACGTCTGCGTTTGTTTGCATGCGTGAAAGCGCGGTTATAGGGGTAGTATTAGACCGGCCGCGTTTTAATACGCGTGGTGTACACTTGTCGATTTCCGATATTAAGAAAAAAAAAAACATTACCTTCCCATTTTTTTTTGATTCGGGTCGAGAATCATTAGCATAGTTACTCCTTGAATTTGACGAGGATGCAAAGCAACACCTTGTATCTATCTTTTTTATATCTATCTTTATGACTTGGTGGTTGATCTACTCGTAATAAGTTATGAAATTTTGCTCTTTTTTGCCTTGCGGAACCCCACTACGTTGTTTGAAGTAATGCATGTGGCTCTTTGTAAATATGCCGATATCTTTTATATTTAAGAAATAGAGGTTTACAACTATCTAAGAACCCATGCCTTGTTTATAACCCGGGTACAACGTATTTGATATTTACAAACTCTGTCGGCATCGGTCGAGATTCCCCGTATTATTACTCCATGACTCCATAGCTGAGCACAGACGACACATTGCCATGGTAAGCCGAAAGACCAGCTTCTACGGAAACATTTTGTCTTAACTTTTTAAAGCAAACACAAACCTATCTAGCTTCTGACAAATATATTCCACATGAGCTTTCCTATTTAAATGAGTATCTACAATCAGCCTCAAGAATTTCAGTTTATCCACTTGTTGTACCTTTTCGTTTTTATGACTAACTAGCTGTTACCCGCGACTTCGTACGCGTTAGGTTCGGGATTTGCCTAAAATAAGATTTTTTGTCAGGAGGTTTTTTTTGCTTGTGTATGTTACCTGCTATCACTAGTATTCCATTCAAACTTTAACCCCACTTGAGGGTGAAATTTCCACAAATCGTTTCTTAGTACCTACCGTATTAAGAACTTACTTACCAGATTTCAAGTTTCTAAAATCTATAAATAGTTCTAGACAGATATTTTGATTAGTGAATGAATGAATAGTATTGCGCTTTGATATATCCAACTAAAAGGTATGATTAAAAGCATTCTATGGCCTAACCCAGATCATGATCTGTGACCTGACTTGCGAGACCCCTTAGTCCAGGCAGTCACAAAATTATTTTTTAGCTGATGTTTTGTACGAGTCATGTATCGGACAGGGCACGCACGCATACCCTACATCAGCACTTTTCCATTGCTTTACTCAAATCACACTGTAACGCGCCAGTTGTACTCACCACATACACATAATCATATAGCGTTAGTTACCTGGTAGTGAAGTATATAATAAACCGAATATTCTTTCGCTATCAGTGATTCAGTCCTACCTATATAACCCAAGTTGTGTGCGCCACATTCAGCAGCACATACATCTTTGTGGTCCTTCGAGCCGGATCCAGAACTACAGTCCTGCAACCCTTCTCGGGTAAGAAGTGTTTCTATTTACGGTAGCGAATCGGTTTGGCTGGTCTTCTACAAGCGGATCGCCCCAGTCAGATTGAGAGGGCGCATAATATATCGTATTGGAGATACTTTCTGATCCTGAGATCGACATCCACCGGCAACAAATACAAGATTTCACCGAAGCACATCAGCAGCATATTCAGAAGCAGATTCTGTGACTCGAAGTATTCATAAATTATTTTTTCAACATGGAGGGAGTTATTGAAACTCAGTACCAGATCATGCAAGCCATGAACCAAGTTCTGATCAACTTCAAAAAGGACGGGGCAGGCCGCCAGACACCAGCCAACGTGCAGAAGAAAATAGACCTCCTCGATAAGTATTGGGCAGAATTTCAAGTCAACCAC
This sequence comes from Standfussiana lucernea, assembly GCA_964057025.1. Taxonomy (NCBI): domain Eukaryota; kingdom Metazoa; phylum Arthropoda; class Insecta; order Lepidoptera; family Noctuidae; genus Standfussiana; species Standfussiana lucernea. The sequence goes on along the minus strand of OZ059798.1, from coordinate 16,872,836 downwards.
GAGAAGATTCGAGTGAGCGAGAATCCCTCTCATCAATACTTTGTGCAAGATTCCTAGCAAACAAGACAGTGTAGCCTCCACCCGTTCGATTCCCACCTAATAATTGGCGGCGGAATAAAAAAAACGGGTATGTTAAAAGTGTATTACAATAATAAACCAGGCAGGTTAAGCCGGAGGCACACAAAGATTTGTGGGTCGTGGGTTAAGGAAGTCTGTTGTCACCCCTGCAGGGATAGGTACTCCCCTGTAGTTGCAGACAAAATTCCGCCACTGGCCGGAGATGGAAGTTGGCCGAGGTTCAGTACTGTGCTGTACGGTGACGTCACTGATGGATAACACGGCGCGGCCGTCCGACTTGTTCCGCACACCGATGGCGAAGCGTCGAAATTGACCTCGGTCCGTAGACAGCCGGACGCGAGGCCGTTGCCAACGAAATCTTGTCGTAAAAGTGAAAACCTGGAAACCACCGTTCCTGCTGATTAGAACTCGGCCTAATAACTTCCGTGCTGGGCTACCACCGACGACAACGAGGAAGAGTTACCTATTTAATTGTAGTAGTATTGACGTGGTGGTACTGACCAAAACGGAGTTTACATATAAAGCAAGCTCGAGCAAAAAGAAAACAGTAAAAATCGACAGTTATGAAACGGTTAAAACGTTTATAATTTAACTTTTAAAATTAATATTGTTCTTAAAGGTAGAAGGAAATTAAGTAGCATGATACAGCATTATTAGCAATTTCTGAGGCTACTCCTAAATAGTGCTTACTTAATGTGATGAATAAAACAACAGAAATTTTCAATTTTTATAATCTCTGTTCGCTGTTTCCTGTCACTTAAATAGCTTGATATCGATTTATATGCTTTTCCCCCTTATACCTTAGAAGTCCAATTTATTTAGAAGCTTCGAGTGATTTACAAAATCAAACGCCTTACTCATGTCTAAAAATAGAGACACCAATGGATTGCCATTGTTTAGGTTTTCTGTTGCAAGTTTTATCAAGTTAAAGATCGCTTAAGACCAGTAGAACTACCTTTGCGGAAACCAAACTGCTGCTTGATGCCTAATTTGGCGGACCCACTTAAAGCAACTGTGCAATTTGACAGACTCCTCTAGTCTCCCCGGGGTGGAATATTTCCACCTCGAGAAAAAAAATCAGGCCCCTCACTGGCAAGGTCTGGACTAGGTGGTCTGTAATTTTCCTCTCAAAAAATTTGTCCACCCAATCCAGCGTCACGATAGGATGGTATGCAGATGGGGAGCTTGCAGGGCTCTCTTGCTTCTTCAACAAGATCAGCTTTCCAGTCTTCCACCGTCGTGGAAACTGACCCTGCCCCAAACATGTGCTTAAGAGTCCTACTAAACGGGGCCTGAGAGCCCCTATGGCCAGAACCCATGCACGGCCTGAAATGTCATCGGTTCCTGGAGCAGTATTTTTGGCCTGAAGCCCTTGCACCGTGTACGGTGCACGTACATGGGTTTTAAAATATATTTATTACAATAAGTTAGCCAGTAGGCTCGCGTATGTGCACTTTGGACGCGACCTACATTTGGCAGTGCATTGACACTGTCATATTGCATTGTTCTATGCATTTTATGTATATTACATTTTAGTGTTCAATTAGACGTGGTTTGAGTCGGACAATTTCCATTTTTATTTAGATTCATCCCGTTGAGCATTCACTGACATTTTCTGCATTTAAGTTTAAATTTAACATTTTACATCGGCATTGACATCACTTATGTTAGGGAAGCATCCTACACACCGCTAGTTTGTATACCACTAATTGCGAGTTCATCATCTGCCTAGCATTTTGCCAACTATGTTGGGGTCGGCTTCCAGTCTAACCAGATGCAGCTGCATACCAGTATTTGACATGGAGCGACTGCGCTTATATGACCTCCACAGCCCAGTTAGTACTGGGTAATACGGTACCCCTTACAAAGACTGGTTGTCAGACTTTCGGGCCACTGACTACTTGTAATGACTGTCAAAGATCTACAAATTACAGCCGGGACCAACGGCGTAACGTTCTTTCCGAGGCACGGAGGAAATCCGGTACGTTATGATGGTCACCCATCCACAGTCCGACCTAGGCAAGCGTGACTTAACCTTGAAGATCAACCTATGCAGCTGGATTATTAAGGCACGAGCTCCTCCCAACTATTAATTGCGAGTTGTAGACTGAAATAGCAGTGAACAAATGAATATAAAAATAAATAAATAATAAATAAATAAATATCGCTGGACATTACACACAGCGCCATCTAGTGCCACACTAAGCAACGAGGCTTGTGTCGTGGACACCAGATAGTTGATATACTACATAGATACTTTTTTGTTTGTAAATACATACTTATTATACATATTAACATCCATATGTGCGTGTGAACTGAGGGACCAAAAGGGAATTCGCGAAATGAAAATCCTAGGATTTAGTAGTAGACTTAAAACAATTGTAGAACGAATCTGGGAATTTGTAAGCAAATATATTAAAAACTACGACCCATAAAGTGTGGTCCCTCAGTTCTCACAGACGATCAGCCAGATCTCGGAAAGTATCTTAAAAAAGAAGGTTTTGTGAATACAGACATTTAGCAAAGAATTTGTAAAGATATTTACTAAATAACAGACCACAAAGCATTAAAGATAAAAAAAGATATAACGACTGAACTGTGGTCCCTCAGTCCACATAACAAAGTTAAATATTTTAGTGAATATTACTGAATAAAATTAATAAAACCGTTCTTTTTCTACGTAAAGTTTTAGTAGAAGTCTTAAAACATTTTGTATAAAAGAAATGGAGCAAAAATATCGAAGCATTTTGAAGATAGGGATGATTAAAACTGGTCCCTCAATCCTCTCTTCCACTGACATATGTGCGTGTGCTAGCTGCTAGACGAGAGGAATATCAGAAAGTCTAGTAGTGTACTTAACTTTTAGTAATAAGTTTCTACTGAATAATAGGTATCTAAAATTGTGTATCTCTTACCTCTTAGCTGAGATAATATTATTTTTTTAATCCTATGAAAATAGATAGAGCAGTGTGACCACACAATAAAACAAAATGTAGACAATACTATTATACTTTATTTAATATATCATTATTTAGACGAAACGAAAACACGGTTGTACGGTTAATTTAATGCTACATTACATGGCTTATGTGTATTTAGTAAAAAGTAGATTACAAAATTAACTAATCACTTATTATAATACTTTTATTTAAGTAAGTGACATTTGGATGTAGCTTAATGAATGTAAGTATATTTGTTGGTCAGTACTTTCAATAAGTTTGAGATGTTGATCATCATAGCAAAAGAAACGACGTCACTGTTTTATGAATGACATAAAACAGTGACATCGGTAATGGCCAAGACCGCCTGGAATTAATGCTGGAATGAAATTCAGATGCGCCCATGATTTTGTAGGTTTTTTTGGTTTTGTTCTTTACTGTTATGGTAACAGGAACATTAGTAAGAGAATTTTTATCAGTGCCATTCAAATCGAATGATATTATATTTTTTGAAAGCTCGTAATTGTAACTAAATTGGTCATCACAAGTGGTACAGTTCCTGTTTCCTTCATCAATGTTAATTGCCTCTTCTAAAATACCTATGCCAAATATTTCAATAAAATGTATATTTAAGGGTAAAAACGCAATGTCTCTTTTGATTAAGTTTGATTGGCAGTATGTATTTAAACATTTTTTTTATGAAAGTTGCACTGAAAAAATATGTTAGAAGAATATGTTCAAATATATATGTGATATTACACTGGCAATCATAGCTAATAATGTTTCCTTTCTCATTTAATTTGTTCGATCTATTTTCTCTAGGACTACATAATCTTCCTTTATCTACCGATATCACTGTTTTCTGAACGAGCTTCTTTTGCTATGATGATCATTATTTCAAAATTATTGTAAGTACTGACATAAGTGATTAGTTAATTTTGTAATCTACTTTTTTATTAAATATACATAAGCCATGTAATGTAGCATTAAATTAACCCTACAACCGTGTTTTCGTTTCGTCTAAATAATGATATATGTATTAAATAAAATATAATAGTACTGTCTACATTTTGTTTTATTGTGTGGTCACAATGCTCTATCTATTTTCATAGGATTAAAAAATAATATTATCTCAGCTAAGAGGTAAGAGATACACAATTTTAGATACCTATTATTCAGTAGAAACTTATTACTAAAAGTTAAGTACACTAGACTTTCTGATATTCCTCTCGTCTAGCAGCTAGCACACGCACATATGTCAGTGGAAGAGAGGATTGAGGGACCAGTTTTAATCATCCCTATCTTCAAAATGCTTCGATATTTTTGCTCCATTTCTTTTATACAAAATGTTTTAAGACTTCTACTAAAACTTTATGTAGAAAAAGAACGGTTTTATTAATTTTATTCAGTAATATTCACTAAAATATTTAACTTTGTTATGTGGACTGAGGGACCACAGTTCAGTCGTTATATCTTTTTTTATCTTTAATGCTTTGTGGTCTGTTATTTAGTAAATATCTTTACAAATTCTTTGCTAAATGTCTGTATTCACAAAACTTCTTTTTTTAGATACTTTCCGAGATCTGGCTGATCGTCTGTGAGAACTGAGGGACCACACTTTATGGGTCGTAGTTTTTAATATATTTGCTTACAAATTCCCAGATTCGTTCTACAATTGTTTTAAGTCTACTACTAAATCCTAGAATTTTCATTTCGCGAATTCCCTTGTGGTCCCTCAGTTCACACGCACATACATCCATGACTCGGAAACAAATGTCCATGCTCATCGCACAAACACTTGCTCCTACCGGGATTCGAACCCGGAACCCTATGAACGTAAGGCAGCCTCACTACCGCTGCGCCATTCGGGTCGTCAAAAATAATAAATAAATAGTAAAATATATTCAATAAATAGGCACAATATTATAATAAAGTACGACATGATTTTATTTTTATTTTTTCTTTAAATATCTCGGCTCCGACGCATTTTAGAAAAAAAAATCATAGAAGAAAATGAATGTTTTATTGTGTTCTTTCTAAAGAAATACTTTATTTTATTTTTTTATTTTATTTATTCGGGAAAATAAACAGTTATACATTAAAATCTTACACTAAGTTATAAATATACAAGGTTTATAAATGTATAACCTACGACATTTTCCACAACATATTAAAAGTTATATCTAACAGTGCGCTATTCTAAGATTTAAAATCAAAAATACAGTTAAAAGTGAACTTACAAATAGACAGTCATGCAAACAACAGAGAGAGAGAGAGAGAGAGAAGGAGCAATTATTAAACTAACTATTATATTCTAGAATTATTTTGTTGGTAAGATTTCTAAATTTTTGAGCAGAGACAAAGAAGAAGTCGATGTCTACAAATATGTTATTGTACTGGTTGGTAAGGCGGCGTAGGAGTGCTCGCAAGCCCGCGTTTGTGCGACAGGAACTGACTGCAAATAAAGGTCTTGCACGCACCCCACGGCATATTGTCGTTCTGGGTACTACGTAGCTGATTTTGTTGCGAATATCAATACAGTCATAAGTATTACACAGATCAAACAAGAACGTTGTTTCCAACATAATTCGTCTAGATTTTAAACTTTGCAGATTATACTCCTGCAATAGGTCATTGTAGGGTGCATAGGTACGATGGCAACGAAAATGCATGGCCTTTAAAAATTTTCTCTGTACTTTTTCGATCATATCGGAATATTTACCATAGTGGGGATTCCATACAGAAACAGCATATTCTAGCTGAGAACGAACCAACGACCGATACAAATACAAGTAGGTAGAGGACCGGGTAAATACTGTAGCTGTTCTCATTATAAAACCGAACATACGGAAGGCATTATTAACAATTTTGTTAATATGGGAATCTAAATGAAGTTTGTCGTCCAACAGGACTCCAAGATCACGAACCAGGGTTTCTCTTTTTAGATTTTCATTTTTTAAGGTGTAGGGATATAATACGATGTTTTTATTTTTGGTAAAACTAATAACATAACACTTGGATACACTAAGTTGAAGTTTATTGCGAGTGCAATATGCCGAAAACGCATCTAAGTCTTCCTGCAAGAGAGAACAGTCACGGTTACTTTTAATAGACCTAAATATTTTAATGTCGACAGCATACAGCAGTAATTTTGAATTTTTAAAACATTTATCAACGTCGTTGATGAATAAAATAAAAAGAAGAGGTCCCAGAATGGAGCCCTGCGGTACTCCAGAAGTAACCCCTACAGCGGTAGAGCAGAAACCATTTATTACAACCCTCTGTGTTCTGTTGCAAACATATGAATAAAACCATCTCAGCAGGTCCCCACGTATCCCATTGAACGCAATTATCTGCAAAAGCAGTTCATGGTCAACCTTGTCAAAGGCTTTCTTGAAATCAGTATATATGGTGTCAGTTTGAACGCGAGCATCTAAGTTATTAAACAAATAATCTGCGAAAGTCACCAGGTTCGTCGCGGTTGATCTCTTTTTGACAAAACCATGTTGCTGTGGTAATAAAACGCTATGAAGTAGAGGGTACACTTTATCATGTACCAGTCTCTCGAAAACCTTTGACAAAGCTGACAATATAGAAATTGGTCTATAGTTCTCGACGTCATGCCTAGGCCCTGACTTGTAGACAGGGGTTATGTTTGCGAGTTTCCAAGCTTGTGGAAATATCCCCTTTGAAATGGATAAATTAAAAATGGTATGCAATGGCGCACAGAGAGTAGTGGCAGTCTTCTTAATAAATATCACTGGCAAACCATCTGGTCCAGGTCCCTTTGAAGGGTCTAATGACTCGAGCCCCCTCAGTACGTCAGCTATTGAAAATTCAATATCACTTATAAGCGAGCAGGTAGGGGAGCAGTCGATATGCGGGGACGGTACATCTGTTAACGTAGATGGTTCATATACCGAATGAAAAAAGTCCGAAAAAATATTGCAAATATCTTCTGGGTTATTAGAAGGCTGATTTTTATATTTCATGGTGGAAGGAATTCCAGTAGTGGATTTTTGTTTGGAAATGAACGTCCAAAAATGTTTAATGTTGTCTCGAATACCATCCTCTACAGAATTAATGTATTTCCTGTATGATTTTTTACACTCAGACTGAAATCTCGTGCGGTATAGTTTGAACTGCTCGTAGTCCGATAAATTCTTGTACATTTTCCATCTAACCCACGCTTTGGTTTTGTTTTTACATATGTGTATCAGAGATTTTGAAAACCATACAGGAAACTTCAAAGACCTACTGCTTACCAAAGGTACATGTTTTCTTATTATGCCAAAAATAGTGTTATAAAACGTGCCTAAATACTCGTCAGGTGTTTGATCATTTAAAAACGTATCTTCCCAATTTATTTCTTTTAAATCTTGGTTAATGTTTTCTAATACTTTTCATCAATGGCCGCAGACTTAAAAAATCATGCCACTGGTCCATACAAAATTACCCAAACCCCTTTATGGGAGGGTACAAAGTTCATCAACCATTATATTATTAAAGTGAGGCATCTGTGATTTTCAATAAATAAAAATTTGTTTCAAATGAAAAAAAAACCTGTTTTTAGTCACCCATTCTTTTTTGTAATGAGTTCTTAGTATAGACAGTCCTAGCGTTGCGTTCAATGACGCACGTGATCGCCCGACACTACGGCAGACGTAGTAGATACTCTCGGGCGGGTGCGTACGGTACATTTTAGCACGCACGAAGGCCTGTAATATTTTTGTAGGTAATTATAGCGTTAGGTAGTATCTTTTCCTACGGAGTGAAACATCTGTTCCGTAAGGAACTATTTATTCATCTGTGCCGCGACTTAATAAGCGTGGTACATAGAATAAGAAAAGATCATTTCCTGTGGTAAAATGCAGCCTATATTTTAAGTTGGGTATCTAGCAGTGGAGCGGTGAAAACTGCCTTCAAATCCATGCAGTAGTTTTTGCGTGATGCGCGTACAAACATACAGACAGAAAAATAGACAGACAACAATTCTAAAAACTGTTGTTTTGGCTTCTGTTGCTCTAATAAAGACCGCCATATATATATATATATATTTTTCAATATCTTCATTGTATAGACATCGGCCTGTTACAATTGTATTATATTATGTGTATATAGATAACAACAGTGTAAACTTCAGATACAATATTTACAATATTGTCCCTAAAATGAGCAAATATGAAACATTTAAAAATTGTTCTTCCTAACTTGATACTTAAAATCTTCAAGTCATAATTAACCAGGAATGGCTTAATTTTGGCCAAAATCGTGAATATTAGTAAAAATACCTACGTGATAAATAGCGCACAACGCGCGAACCTTCTATGACATTGACATTTCTGATGACCTTACTCTACACGAACGCCTCTAGCGGTGAATTCATGCGCGATAGCCCCCACTGCACGCCACTGAGCTTGATTCTGCGGAACTCTCGTCCAGCTGCTACGAGCCAGCCGGGGGAGGTCATCGCTCCACCAAGCCCGAGGGCTTCACACCTTACACTTACCGATTCACGGTCTCCTCATGAACATGCGCATCCTAACGGTCATCAGTTCTACGGCTCAAATGGCCGGCCCATTTCCAATTCAGCTTGGTAATTATAGTTTCATGATCGGCCACAGGCTCGGCGGACCCGTGCGCCGTGCTGAACGGCGGCTGCGCGGAGCACTGCGCTCTGGACGCGCAGGGCGCGGTGGCGTGCGCGTGCGGCGCGGGGCGCGTGCTGGCGCCGGACGGGCGCGCGTGCGGCGCGGCGGGCGCGGCGTGCGGCGCGGGGCGCTGGCCGTGCGCGGAGGGCGCCTGCATCCCCGCCGAGCTGGTGTGCGACGGCGTGCCGCACTGCAGCGACGCGCCCACCGCCAGCGACGAGGACCTCTACTACTGCAGTCAGTAGCACACGTCTCACGTTGCTTCATACTTTTACCGTTATTTATATGTTTATTGTCCTTAAGTTTATTATTACAATAGCAGCAGTACTCCCTAAACACTTGATTACCTCTTTTCGTTTAGACGTTGATTTATAAGTTAATTAAATTAAGATTTATATTGTGAGATAATTTGATGATGGAAGATCTCATCTGTCGCTAGTGTACAGTGTGTTTTTTCCCGAGTTAATATGGGAGAATCCGAGTTTATAAGAGATACCAGAGACTTGATTACTAATCTTTTTTCATAAAAATGTTACTTAATTCTTTGGGCATGTGTGAGTTGTCCATAGAATGACTAAAATTGACTTTTTTCGATGCTATTCGACTCTCCCTATGCGAGAATCGTTTTATTGTATCGGATGAAAAAGTCTTCAGAAGTGGGTTTACTTTTATTAAATGTACCCATACTGTATCAGAAAATCCAGTCTCTAAGCGTAGAAGTTTTATTATGCACATACTGACGTTCGGGGCGGGGGTTGCGGGGTTGTAGCGTCGCGCGTGTGCCCGGCGGACGCGATCCGCTGCGGGTTCGGCGGGCGCTGCGTGCCGCAGTCGCGCGCGTGCGACGGCACGGCCGACTGCGACGACGCGGCGGACGAGGCGGGCTGCGACTGCCCGCCGCAGCACATGCGCTGCGACGACGCCGCCTGCGTGCCGCTGGCCGCGCGCTGCGACGCCGTGCGCGACTGCGCCGACGGCTCGGACGAGCGCGACTGCCCCGCCTGCATCAATGGAGACTGCACACCCGTCACTGGTACAGCTATTTATGTACTAGTACTTGCCTCCCGCTTCGTCAGTGTCACGGTGGAAAAACATAAAAAATAAACTTTCAATATCGCACGGCGAAGGGAAAGGTGAGAGTGTCGCCTGAGGAACCAAAAGTATCTAATCTAACCCATGGTCTGACCGGATCAAAACATGCACCTATTCGTACTCTGTACAGTAACATTTTATTTTATTAATTTAAAAAAGAACTTACAGCTACATCGAGTAGTCAGAAGTAATGCATAGAAGAAGGCTAATTACAAGTTTTCACTTGTATAAACTTATGTATAAAATGTAAATTTTATTAAAACGGCATAAACAGCGTGAGAGTTAACATAAAAATATCTGAAGAGTATAAACAAAAATAAAATACAATGCACAACACAGTTGCACTTAAAAAAAAGTTACTTAACATTTTTTGCTCATGCTGAACATCCCGGCACACCATATTGAACATTCGACTTGCTCTTAAAATACTTATATGAATTTTGCCTGTAGATAGTTTTACATGTGCATGCGCAACCTGTTCTTAGATCCTCTAACCGCTAACGTGATCGTGTGTGCTAGATTCGAACGCGATAGAGACGAGCACGGCGGCCACCCCGGCGCCGGAGCAGGCGGCGTGCGGCGGGTCGCAGTTCGCGTGCGGCGGCGGCGAGTGCGTGCCGCTGGCGTGGCGCTGCGACGGCCGCGCCGACTGCGCCGACGGCAGCGACGAGACCACGCACTGCCGTACGTATGGCCCGCGGGGCGGCGCGCGTGCGCCGGCCGAGAGTAACCCTTGCGCTGTGCAGGGCAGCCGAACGCGACGTGCAGCGCGGAGCAGTTCGCGTGCGGCGCGGGGCCCGCGTGCGTGGCGCGGAGCGCGCGCTGCGACGGCGCGGCCGACTGCCCGCGCGCCGAGGACGAGCTGGGCTGCGCGTGCGCGCCCGGCGCCGCGCGCTGCGCCGACACGCAGCTGTGTCTGCACCCGGTACGTCACCACTGCGACTTATTCACGTCGCACTCTGCCCGTCCCCTAGCGTGTTTTCTGCATATACGTAGGTTTATGCAAAAAATTACGCTGCGCTAAAGAATAACAAACAAACGCAGTAATCAACAAATTAGCCCGAAATCATCCGCTGCTGGGCGTAAAAACAGGCTGCAGGTGTAAAGGTCTGGCAATACGCTTTAAATAATGTAACCCTAACTACCTTTGTTCACTTTGCAAACCTACGGGCATTATTATCCGAGAGCTCCGCGGTGAGCCGGTGCCCCAGGTACTTATATGAATACAATTCAAAGCCACTCCGCGAAGGAAGAATGGGTTG
>OZ059798.1:16797639-16861614 GCA_964057025.1 Standfussiana lucernea | reverse complement strand
AGCACTACCGCTGCGCGCAGCACTGCCACCGGCGCGGCCGCTGCGAGCTGGACGCGGCCGCCGCTCCGCCCGACACCGACGCGCCGCCGCCGCTCAAGGTACGACCGCACTACACACATTACTCGCGAGCTCCTCCAACTGATCAACTACAGCTGCAGCGATGAAGGTGGCTAAGCATGCTTCAGGTAACAGGAGACTCCTGGGTAAGTCGGGACTGTCGTATCGAGACCGGTAGCTACGGTTTTTTTTTTATTTTAGACTTTTTTACATTCTAGGAACCTGAATTTTTTCAGAATTTTCCTCCTCATACTTTAGAAAATATAGGGGTCACAATTTTTATGGCTTTGGAAGCAAATATCTCATCAACCATTGAATTAAGAAAAAAACTGTTTTAGAAACTTCAATATAAATTTTAAAACCTGTCGATAGACACCACATTCAATTATATACATTGTTTTTTTTTAACCCTCAGTTACATGGGAGGAGAGCCACCTCTGTTTTTATTTTTTTCATATATATATATTTTTGTGTAGCGGTTCATAGAAGACACCTACTCTCAAAATTTCAAGTGTGTGGTACCATTAGTCTCGGAGTAAAATGGCTGTGACACAGGGCGAATCTATAAGGTTGCCATTCGGCAACGGAACCCTAAAAAGGACCTCATTTTTTTTTAAAGGTCTTTCCCGTCCTTCCTTCCGAGGACGGAATGACGGCGGTTCGCGTCTGTATTTCTTGAGAGTGCTAGTTTCCGTACTGCTCTACTAGAGGAAGGGCCTCGTTGTTTGACTGGTTACCTTTATACTGTTGTCCTGTCATGCCGTGCTCATGGCCGCTTGTCCCGCAGTGCGTATGCCACGCGGGCTACTCGGGCGCGCGCTGCGAGCGCGTGGTGGGCGAGGACGCGCGCGCGGCGTGCGCGCGGCTGGCGTGCGAGAACGGCGCCGCGTGCACTGCGCGCGCCGGCCGGCACGTGTGCGACTGTCCGCCAGACTATACAGGTACTGCTGCTGGAAAAATCGAATGAATGTGAACTTCCTTGAATGACAAACAAAAATTACGTTCATCAGTATATTTACATCAATGATTTCAATGTTATTATACATATGATAAATTGTTTTATTTGGGACAACATAGGAACCATTTTTGTTAGTACACACCTTGGATACTACAACTTATACACTAGGATTAGTAAAAAAAAATAAGAAAAATCGACAAGTTAGTGAATCATGTACTTACGAGGCATTTAATGCGGACAATGATTCCGCATGAGATGCCTCAGTACAAGAGCGCTCGGGTCCTCAGCCACGACTTTCAGAATGCTGTTGCATCTCCCCCGAATCCTCCCCACAAGCGATGCCAGCTTTTTCCTGATAATAGCATGGAAACCATCTGTACGCGATGGGGCAAACATCCCCGAGGCACTACAGGAACGAGGGCGTTTCAACCATCCTGAAAACATTCGTATATTTGACACGCAAGACTTGAGCCTTCCCCGTGAACAGTTGAGCCACAGACTTCCCGTGTACAGGCCTTGACAGTACGCTTTAAACAAGGTTATTTTGACCTGATCGGTACAAAGAAAAAATCTGCGTGCCAGCATGTTCCCGCGGACCGCCAATGCCCTGCGCTCCCTCTCCACGTCATCATCGTTTTTAAGGTCGTCGACAAGTATATGGCCCAGATATTTAAACTTGGCCACCTGCTTTATATTAGCGCCGTTCAAAGTAATTGAAGGAGTGGTGTCTGGGCACTTGCCGGCGGCACTGAAGACCATGAACTCGGTTTTCCTTACATTATAAATAAGACCATGTGATGCGGCGTATTTTTCACGTACCTTCCGCATCTCCCTGATTGACCTCGCAGTCCGGCCCAGAACCACCATATCGTCCGCGTAGCTGATGTTGTTCACACAAACACCCCCACTCGGTAACCGACAGGTATGCCGCTGACTGATGAGGTCATTTACACACAAGTTAAACAGCTTTGGAGAGGACAACCCGCCCTGTCTCACTCCGCACTCCAACCTGTATGACCCTGAGAGGCAGTTTTAGCACCTAATACAATTAGTATGATTCAGTACCAGTATTGAAATATTTTCAATAGTCCCGCCAGTATGACCCTGTCCTCCATCTTTCTCCAAAGCACTTCATAGGAAACGAGATCGAAGGCTTTGGAGAGATCCAAAAAACAGGCGTATACCGGAGTCTTCCGTTCAGTGTAGTATTGGACAGTGTGCTTAAGAATCAGAATCGCGCTTTCAGTTGACAGTCCAGGTCTAAACCCGAACTGTGCGTCATGTATATTTATGTACTTATCCAGACAAGACTCAAGCACGCTATCCAACAGTTTTGCTACAGTTGTCGCGAGAGAGATCGGGCGATAGTTTTCCTTGTCCGATATCTCCTGTCTTGTTCTCCATTATGGGCACCACTGTACTTTTTTCATCACATCCTCCGGTAAGTATGAATGACTAATGCACATATTGAAAACCATGGACAAGACCCTCGGCACGTGTACGCCAGCATATTTTAAGTGCTCAATAGTGTTTTTAGTGCCCATCGTGGCCAGGAGATTTACCTGTACGCATACTGTTTATCAATTTTTCAAGTTGCTTCGTTGTATATTTAAGTAAAGGTTCCTCTCCCTCCACGGTGGGCCGACCATCTGGCATAGTGGTCGAAGGACCCAGAGGAGAGCGTACTTTAAAGTGTACCATGAACAAATTAGCTATATCCTTTGTGTCATTTCGGCCATCAACATTCGCAGGGAGGCCAGGCTTAACATCAAAGTTTACTAGTGGACTTCCAAAATTTTGTGAAATCTTTGTTTGTCTGTTACGTCCATTTTAATTTGGTCCTTGTGTTTCTGACACGATTTTAGCCGCCGTTTAAAAATTTTACGGGACTCGTACATCTGGTCGTAAGCGGGACCAGTACTTGGTCTACCCAGAAACATCCAATCTCGGTGTTTTAGCCTAGCCTCCCGATGCGCGTCCCTCACATGTTCATTCCAGCCGCACACACGCTTATTATGCCGCTTAGGTCTTACATTGTTTTTAGATTGTACTGCCGCATCACTTAATACATCAACAAAATAATGTCTTATAAATTTTATCTAATAATAACTTATGATCAGATAAAGTACAAGGCCCAAAACTACATGATTCAAATTCTGTGGGGATGTCAATTTCGAAAGTTATTGCCGTGATGCATAAAATAAATAGTTCCGGTGCGGCGATGCGAGGTCGCAAAGCTGTCACAGTTGTAACAATGGTCACTCCCTGTACGTATGTAGGCGAGCGCTGCGAGCGCTGCGTGTCGGGCCCGGCGTGCGGCGCGGGCGGCGTGTGCGTGCGCGACGCGACGGGCGCGCACTGCCGCGCCGACATCTGCCGCTTCTTCTGCCTCAACGGCGGCACGTGCAGCGTGTCGGCCGTGGGCGCCGTGGCGTGCGCGTGCCGCCCGGCCTGGTCGGGCGAGCGCTGCCAGCGGCCGGCGTGCGTGGACGCCGCGTGCACGCACCCTCCCGGGGAGGACAACGACACGCACGACGCCGCCGCGCACGACAACGACACACGGAACAACTGTGAGCACACGCCATTATCATACATTACAGATCCTGGAGCGTCACCATTGAGCCGGCACACCAAGATACGCCGCAATATTTATAGTAGTTATATTTTAATAAGGGTGAGTAACCTGAGTTCAGCAACCAACCGAAACAGACCAAAATCAGAAAAACTCCCTTGTTGTTTTATGCATTATAATTATTACTAGCTGTTGCCCGTGAACTTCGCCCGCCTGAAATTAATATGAAAATAATAGGGGTTAAAGTATGAAATTGCTGTTTTATAGTAATAGATACTGTGAATTGACATTAAACCTTCATGGTGTGCGATATTCGAGTGAAACTTTTTTTTTTCATTATAACTATTGAGATTTTTCTATAAAAAATGTGCAACATTCGATTTTTGAATTTCAATTGTTTGTTTTATCAATGCTGCGTTTGGAGAGGAGACTGCTAATGAACGCACCGTGCGTTTTTGACCGCCCACACAGGTGAATAACACTGAATTGAAGGAGATGGTGGAAGCCGATCCGAGTCAAACTACCCAGGAATTAGCAGCATGGCTTAACGTTACCTGACCTACAATATTGACTCATTTGCATCAATAAAATGGATGCCTCATGATTTGACTGATCTGCAGAATGAAACGCGTGTTGTAACTTGTGTTGCCTTGTTGAATCGGTACAGAAATGAAGGAATATTGGATCGAATTGTGACGAAAAGTGGATTCTTTACGATAACCGTAAGCGAAAAATGCAATGGTTGACCCTTGGTCAAACGCCGCAACAGTTCCCTAAAGCAAAGCTTACCAATAAAAAGATAATGGTAACTGTTTGGTGGACTTTCATGGTGTTATTCACTATAACTTTCTCAGGTCTGGTCAAGCAGTATCAGCAGATGTTTACTGTGCTGACCTTCGAATAATGATGGCAGTGAAACAGCGCCGACTCGTGAATCGATCTTCACCATTATTGCTCCACGATAACGCAAGACCTCGCACTGCACGGGTCACCGTTGTAACTCTACAGGAGCTGCAGTTAGAAACCATACGTCAACCTCAGTACTGGCCAGACCTTGCTCCAACTGACTACCATTTTTTTCGTGATTTGGACAATTTTCTACGTGATAAAAAAAAATCTTTCCAGGAGGCAGTACAAAATGCTTTCACACAGTTTGTCGAATCTAGATCCCCAGAGTTCTATCGCAAAGGCTTAAATGAACTTCCGATTAGATGGCAGCAATGTATAGATAATGAGAGTAAATATTTTGATTAAATAAATATGTTGCATCTTGGAAAAAACGAGTTTTAATTTTGCAGTTTAAATCGGCAGTTTCATACTTTAACCCCTAATATTACTTCCTTCCCTAGTTGAATCGGATTTTGCTAACAATTTCAAGGATTTTTTTTTTGCACCAAACCCCATTTTTTTTTTCTTAAATATAGGTAACATAGGTTACTTCTTATAACATCAGCTATCTGCCATTAAAAGTCCCTTCAAAATCCGTCCTGCCGTTTCGGAGATTAGCCGTTTGAATCGGTTTTTGTTAACATTTTGAAGGGTTCCAATTTTTTGCACGGAACCCTAATTCTTTTATAAAATAAAAGTAGTCTAAGTAACTCCTTATAACATCAACTATCTCACGTCAAAAGCGGTACAGCCGTTACGGAGATTAGCCGGAACAAAAAGACGGACAAAAATTTAAAAAAATATGTTTTTTTTATAAGTACCGTAGGTATATACTTTCAATATGCATTCAGTAAAAAGCTGTTATTTTGAAATGACTAACAGACATTTAAATATTATTTATTTGTATAGATAAAATCGGTTTGGTAATTGTCAAATTATTTAAACAGCAGTTGTAAACCCCCGCGGCCCGTGTTGCTCGCTCATTGTCTTCACAGTCAGTATGTCAGTGTCCGGGTGTCAATGTATCATGTTTGTAGAGTCACTTACCGTCGTCCACGTTGTTTACGCAGTCACTAAAACCAATCGTGATGTAATATATGATGCGATGGGTTTTATCCGCTAACCAACAACTAGCTCCACTTCAGACTTGAACGATTTTGATAATGTTGATTACATTATCAACATCGCGCACCAAAGACTAACTACCAAATAATTACTCAATACTCAATTCTTTATTGAATTGTAAATATTAACTAATTGTAATTGCTAAATTGATTCAAATTATTTAAAATCTTTGCTAACATTGTCTCGTGGAATTGGCCCTGAGTGGAGCAATTAATTCCGAATAATCCGCGGAATATTTAAATCTACGTAGAACAAACTTAAACTCATACATTCAGTGACAGATAACATTTATAACAAAAGTGAGCATTAGGGTTGCGCCTCATCTAGCAGTAAGGAATCGCATTTTTCTCCTGTGTGCTGCCGAGCGCACCGTCGCGTCGCGCGTCGATGCTGCCGCGTGCGATAGCACTCCTGCTCTGTTTCTCGTTCTAGCAAATGACTGTAACGGTTCTGAGCGAGGGAAAGGAAAGGAGCATGACAAAATGCGATTCAGAGCTGCTACGTGAGGCGCAACCCTTAGGAAGGTTTTTTAAAATTTATTCCGGAGGGGAAATATGGGATACAGTTGCTATGGAACTTCGACATTTTTGCCGATGGGAAATCCCACCAGGCACATGGCTTGTATATGTATACTAGCGACCCGCCCCGGCTTCGCACGGGTGCAATGTAGATACTAATGTTTTCTCTACTATCTATGTTTATATGCATGTATTATACATATAAACCTTCCTCTTTAATCACTCTATCTATTAAAAAACCGCATCAAAATCCGTTGCGTAGTTTCAAAGATCGAAGCATAATGTATAGGGACAGACAGGCAGCGGGAAGCGACTTTGTTTTATACTATGTAGTGATGAAGAAAGCGATTTCCCTGTGATCGCTGCGAGACGCTAACCGGTTGCCGGACCAGGCGGTAAGCCTCGACCTTGACTGCGCGACACGTGACATGCGACACGCGAAGCAATTGGCTGTCATTTGAAAATCTTTCACAGTCGTTACAGGTAGTCAGTGTCCTGAAAGTCTGACAACCAGTCTTAAAAATACTGGTATTCAGCTGCACCCGGTTAGACTGGAAGCCGACCCCAACATTATTGGAAAAAGACTAGGCAAACGATGACTTACTGAAATAAAAAAAAAAACAAATAATATCTTAACGCGCCGTCTTATCGTGCCGCCTTATCGCGCCGTCTTTCTATATTAATCAAAGGCGAGCACCCGTCGCCACTGAGACGTGTCAAGTATCGTATAAATGATGCATACAGCTTAGTAAGAGGCGGCGCACTGCGCATGCGTCACCGCCGAGCGCGGGAAACACAGCCTCCGGGGCGGCACCACTACGAGGACACTAACGTTATCATATCAACGAATACCAAGTAGCGGTGAAAATTGCGAAAGATATATTTATAAATGTGTTTTGCGTATCATTCAATTTTTTAGGTAAAAAATATTTTATTGTCTCGATCATGCGACTATCACTACAAGGTTACCTAATGCGATAGTGTACACAATAGCAATATTAAATTTACAAAATACAAATATAATTCAAAAAATAAACAAAAGTACATGTAAAATACTATTATAAAATACATTTAAAACGTTGTATTTCACAAGTATGGATTTCCGGTATTAATTAACGCGTAATAAAATAATATATAATAAATGAAAAAATTACAAAGCCACTTTGTTATGATCAATTATTTCAAATAATTGACCAGTTACTCGAAAATTATTTCAAAAATTTTCAGTAAAAATTAGATTCCTAGAACATGTGCGAAAAAAAAACAACCAATGAGGCAGTATTTTATTTTGTTGAAAAAAACATTTTTAAACATGTACTCGTATATTTCGTATTATACATATTTGGAAAGATTCCTTCGATATGGCTTTTGAAGGAAACTGTATTTCATTGAAAAATACAACTGCTTTATGAAAAATACATTTGTATCTTTCATGCAAATGCATTGCAATCAGGCACCATCTGGGTATACCCGGTATAAGTTTAACTTTGCTCTTGAACACGTCCGCATTGCTTTCACAGTAGATCAACGTCGACTTATTGTTATTAAACTACTGGCCCTCTAAACGTAAGCGATGGTCGATATACCTTTGTTGTAAAGGATTTGAACATTCATCGCTCACCGCAGCCCAGTCGCCAAGAAACGCACTGGATCGATCTGCACTTGCGCCTTTTCTGTTATCACAAGTATGGTATACAGTCAACAATAGAAATTAGTAAGCACTACTGATTGCACGAATTTCGCAGCCAAGTTCTGAGCGCACTCAACGATGGGGCATTTCCTCAGTGCTCACTCATTACAGAAACTGATGGACGGTACTGGAGGTGCCAAACTGGCAGACAAGTTCTAGACCGACTCAATTGAGATAGTCATCGACACGGTAAGAAAAATAGCGGAGATGTTTACACGTCGACCGCGTACAGTGTAGCTATGTGTTGATGGTCTGTCGTCACTGACGCAACAGTTGTCAGATAATAGGCAGGTAGGTACATACATGTGCGTCCACTGTGTATACGCAGAAGCCGCGCCCGCGCCCGCGCCGCTGCGGTGAAGGCCGCCGGCGATCAGGAAAACGAACTTCCTAGAAAATAGCTATAAATAGTTTCGCAATCGATGGCTTGCCCTTACTGACCAAATCTCTGTTCAAGATAAACGTTTTAAGTACTTTACATTTTTTTAATATAATTGATTGTAGGTTGCCCTTCAAATGGCTAAGTAGCTTTCAGTTCATTACCCGACTGCGTCTGATGAAGGTATAAGTTGTTTTGTAAGTACCTATGTGTTTTCTTTGGCATCTTAACAGCTTGATAGATTAGAATGAATGGCTACAATTTTTTATACCGTTAGTAGGAGCGAAATATATAATTTCTGGGAAAGATAAATATGTAGGTATGGCTTACAGCCAACCCCAATGGCCTACGTGGGCCTAACCTAAACGAACGAAGCAACAAATAGGTTCGACATAATTCTGGTTATTAGTCTGACTCTCCCCTGCAGTAGCTGTTTTCAAATGTTAACCTGTGGGTTTGTTGGGTTTGAATCATTTTTAGGGTTCCGTACCTCAAAAGGAAAAACGGAACCCTTATAAGATCACTTTGTTGTCCGTCCGTCCGTCCGTCCGTCCGTCCGTCCGTCCGTCCGTCCGTCCGTCTGTCAAGACCGTTTTTCTCAGGAACGCGTGGAGGTATCAAACTGAAATTTCTATATGATACTTAGTTCTACTGTCCCTGGAAGCTGTAGAAAAATCAACCTTCTAAGTCAACGCAATCAAAAGATACAGCCACTTAGGCCGCAAATTTCCGCAAATTTTCGAAACTCGCACGGGAATCAAAACCTACAGGGTACTTCGGACTTCCCGTGAACTTAGAATCTTGAAATTTTGTACGAAGTCACGTCTTATAGTACAGATATAGGAAAAATTACGAAAACCGTAAATTTTTAGTTTCGTCATATAAAAAAAAGTTATATACCCACAGGTTTGTACGGAACCCTCGGTGCGCGAGTCCAACTCGCACTTGACCGGTTTTTTATTTTGTATTCTCAGTAAGAACATCGCGTTTATTTATTTTCCAAGAACTTACAATTGTTTCCTTGTAACGGATGTTTTAATCGATTGCCCTGATCATCTATGTTGTAATAAATAGTTTACTTGGCGGTATGCAAATACTGAGCGATTATCGTCCGCCACCTTGAGGCGCCATGTTGTAAAGTTCAGTTTAGCGGACAGCGAGGTTGATGTTCATTACTTAATAACTCTTCATAAGAGCAGCGTTACGTCACTGAGCAGCGTTACGGCACAATGCAAACAATCAACATTGATTGCTTTGATTGACTCGCGTTACTGCATAGCATTTGCATTTTCTGCTTGATTAACAGGTTAACTGGCACTAGCACAAGCTTTATTTATCGCCAATCACTGTCGACCGTGGCACCAGACTAAATCATAAACACGTCTACTGCGGACATATAGGCATAGGCTTTCCCGAAATATCGTCTGAACGCCGTGTGCTAACTAACCGCATCTAGCGGAGTCCTACGACCTTTTCCAGGTCATCACTGCCACGGTGCTGTGTTAGTATCATCTGCACCTCTATTTCTATGGCAATAGGTACTCTATGTACCGGCTCCGTGCACACTAGATCGCGACATGTCCCGTGCGGTACATCAGAGCCACTTAACTGAAAAGCTTCCTTGATTGTGTCCATCAACATAATTATTTAGTATTGAACCTGAGTTGACCTGCGCAGTGATCACTGCACTTCGTACTAGTCTGTGGGCAAGAGTCCACGACAGCGAAGAACTGTACCCATGTTTGTTTTTATGATGTTGATAATAATTGATGTCATGTGAGCTCTAGGTGAAGTCGTTTCTATTGTGTTTGATGCGGTGAGTTGTCTCAAGTGGTAAGACTGTGGGACCGCGGCGCCAAAGACTATTGGCACTACTTCACCAGTAGTTCCTTTTAGTTGCCGCTGTGCAGTGTGCAGTACCGAACTGCCGACGCGCGCATCTCGCCGCACGCGCTGTCGTTAACACTTATTGACATTAATAGAGGCGCGGCGACGCGTCGCGGTCAGTGCTGACATCGCGGCCGCGGGCGCCGGTCACCGCAGAGCGAGTCCGTGTCCGTGTGTGATGACGTCAGTGACGGCAGGCAGTGAGCGTGTTTACTAGTGGAGTGTCATAGTGTACTGTAAACACTGAGTGATGGCTGGAGCGCGCAGGAGGCGCGCGAGGGAAGGTAAGCGATCAGCTGTTTGCGCGCGAAACCGGACGCGGATATAGCACTGGTCTGGACGGTCTGAGGATCGCTCCGTTGAGTACAGCAGCCCATTAGGACGTCCTAACTCACTGGGCAGCTATTGTTATTGCTGTCGACCCAAAATTGTCCATATTTAAAGAACAACAGTTTCATTCAATAACAGACTAGGGACTGAATAGAATGGCCAAAGTTTCTCATTGAACTTCTCTCACACGAACAATGTGAGCTGTTCACTTTGTTACACATTTCTTGCTATGGGATTGAAACCGAAATGATATTATTTCATATTACCTAGTAATAGATGCATAGATGATGTGGCTAAATAATACCAGCCGCTCGGATCAATCTTCAGGTTAAACCGCGCTTGCCTAGGCTGGTCTGTGGATGGCTGATCACCTATTTCATACCGAGTTTCCTCCGTGCCTCGGAAAGCACGTTAAGCCGTTGGTGCCGGCTGTCCTTTGTAGATCTATGACAGTCGTTACATGTAGTCAGTGGCCCGAAAGTCTGACAATCAGTCTTACCAAGGGGTATCGTATTAGCCAGTACTAACTGGGTTGTAGAGGTCAGATAGGCAGTAGCTTCGTGTAAAATACTGGTATTGGTTAGACTGGAAGCCGACCCCAATATAGTTGGAAAAAGGCTAGGGAGATGATGACTTAGATGCGAAATTCGTATAAATCACTGACATGTAGCGAAAAAATTCATCTGTTCTAAAAAATCATCAAACAAAACAGATAATTTGATCAAATTAGTCAACTTATAATTCAGAACTTTTTGTACGTTCAAAGTTACAAAAGTAAGCCCCCGAAATGCCCTTTGCCACTTCTTAGTGTTTGGCCTGGGAACAACTGGCGCAACAAACTTCCCAACATGCGTGCATATTCAATTATTCACGTATCGCTCATTCGTAGTTTCAGCAATTGTTTAATATGTACATATATATACAGAAAGCTAAAAATATTTTTTGTTACCGGCCATTTAAACGAAAGAAAACAATAAAGGCAAAATAAAACTTGCTAAACGAACGTGTGACTTGTTAATGCGGGTTGAATAACCATTAACTATCCGATTACCTAATCGATTAAATATTCATCAAATAATTTAGATCATAACAATATCAACATCATTTTCATAAATTATTGATGTGTGTAAAACTTTTATTATAACTAGTTGTGCTCGACCTTCATCCGCGTGAAATGACTATAAAAATATTCCTTCATTTTGAATCGGATTTTGTTAACAATTTCAAGGTTTTTATTTTTGTGCCCGGAACCCTAATACTTTTTCTACAATAAAGGTAGTCCAAACTCAAACTCAAACTCAAACTCAAAGCATTTATTTCAATTAAACCATTACAGGCACTTTTGAATGTCAAAACACAAAAAATAAACTAAGCTACAGTCCCAGTCACAGGGCATAATAAGTTGTGAAAGTACTGTAGTTGCCCATTCGAAAGCGTAGATCTCTATGGAGAAGAATGGGCAAGAAACTCCATGGACACTCTTTTAAATCATTATGTTGTTACAAAGTCTCGGTTACATCATTCATGTCGAGATTAAACATATATGTGAGAACGATGTAGAAAGACGTGCGAGTAAGAGCGTCCAGAATAAAAAGATAAAATTAACAATTCAAAAATACAATAATCCATGGCAGCTGCGAGATGACCAGTCACAACTGACAGCGCCCGTTCACGAACATGACGCATGGATCAGCCATCATTCAACTCAACCATTTTGGAGGGAACTAAACGACCCGACACACGCGCCACCATCAGCGAGACATTTGAGTGAGCATGACATTCTCTCAACCGCCAGGGCAAATTCGAGTCAGTAAAAGATGTAAATGGTAGCTTTATCGTACATAGAACTCACACATGTGCTATGCAATTATATAATACTAAGAGACTGAATCTATACAATGCAAAGATATGTTTACAATCTTCTGCAGCTTCCACAATAACTTCACAAAGTAATCAATTAGTTTGCCCCTATGGTTGTGGAGCAGGACCAGCATTGAGCCAAGCATTTTTATCATCAATGTAATCTCCCAACTTATAGTATGCTTGCCTACATAGTGTGCGATTCCGGGATTCCGGGATACCGGGATTTTTTCAAAGTCGTTTTTAACCGACTTCAAAAAAAAGAGGATGTTTTCAATTCGGTTGTGTTTTTTTTGTGTTTGTTACCTCTTGTCTTCGTCATTTATGAACCGATTTGAAAAATTCTTGTTGTTTATTGATTTGAAAAATTCTTTGTGTTATTTGAAAGGATAATACTTCACGATTGGTCCCATAGAAATTTCATCAAAACCGGTTCAGTAGTTTGGTTTTTAAATCAAAATATGTAGCTGGAAAAAATATGTCATCCAAGTAAAAGAAATGGCGAAATTGATACTTGAAAAGGATTTGTTTGTGATACGATAACTAAAAAGGGTAAAATAAAAACTTTTTTCCAAAAAAATAACCGACTTTCAAAAAAACACCAAAAAAGTGAAAAATTACTTTAGGTACTATCGGAAGTCGGTGCCGAAAAAGTCAATGAAACAAACAATAGTCACCGACTTCCGAAAGTAAAGTTATTTTTCACCGTTTTGGTGTTTTTTTTTTGGAAGTCGGTTATTTTTTTGCAAAAAAGTTTTTACTCTCTTTGTAGCCACGGATTATGGAATTTGTTTTTTACTGTTATTAGCGCATATAAGTAACTTACTGATTTGTGCTGATTGCAAATACCACCTCCAAACAACAGAGCCAGAAAATAATCAAAACAAAAATGACTTTATCGCGATTTATTCGTCACTGGTAAGTCGTAGGACATCCAGAAAACGCTTATAATTTAGCTCAGCCTTAGGTCTTTCACACTAATGAAGACATTTTTGTTTAATATTTGAGTATTCAAAGTTCAATTTTTTTTTTTGTATATTTGCGAATTCCGCGATCAAAAATTCAGATAGCTCTAAATGAAAAACTATAAGTACTTAAAAGTTATCCACGCGAGAGTTTTACTAGGGCATTTGTTATGGAATACTCTATGCCCCGGTTTTAAAAAAATAACATGTCCTATTTTAAGGCTTAAAAACACACTGTGCGTTTGTATAATAAGAATAGTCAGAGGCGCTACTATGAGGCGTAGGTACACACTATTGACAAACTTACCACTGTCGGTCATTAAAATTTAAACTTACCTTTTTCAAACACATGTTATTTTGTCGGAACTAGGTAAAACTACATGGTTATGGCTTCCGGACTGCACTTATTAACAAGAAAACACAAAAAATAAAGGTTATTTTTCAGAATTAAGCACTGTTACGATAGGAAGTCTGAAAAAACGTTATAATAAACAGGCCATGCACCTGATGGGATTTCGAACCGGCTAAATCAAGTTCTATTCATTTCCTGTTTAACCCCTTTAGGAATATTAATTTTCAAAAACCCTACCTTAGTGTTCACCATCTTCATATGTATAGATAAGGAACTGTTGTGCCAAACCTTCTGGGCCCAGGGGCTAGGCTGTGCGGTGTCAGTCCATAAGTTTAAGTAGACCAGGCGCACTCCGCCGTTTAGGTATGAAGCTACCAGTACGTGGCTGTTCCGTCCGGACGGACTAGCTCAATGGGGCTGCCGCGCGCCGACCGCGTCTTACGCGCACCGCAGAGTACATTGGTCGGTGATTACATTTCTTATTCTTATTTAGAAGCTCGTGGCTAAATAATATCAGCCCTTGGGTCGATCTTCAGGTTAAGCCGCGCTTGTCTGGGTAGGTCTGCGGATGGGTGACCACCCATTATATACCGAGTTTCGTCCGTGCCTCGGAAAGCACGATAAGCCGTAGGTCCCGGCTGTCATTTGTAGATCTTTGACCGTCGTTACAGGTAGGCAGTGGCCCGAAAGTCTGACATCCAGTCTTACCAAGGGGTATCGTATTACCCAGTACTAACTAGGTTGTGGAGGTCAGATAGGCAGTCGCTCCAGGTAAAATACTGGTATTCAGCTGCATCCGGTTAGACTGGAAGCCGAACATAGTTGGGAAAAGGCTAGGCAGATGATGATGATTCTTATTCATGTAACCCGTATTTACTTAGCTGGAATATTAATTATTATTAGTACTTATTATAGTATACTGAGGTACTTTAAAGTTCTGTTTACAAGGTCAGGTTTAGATTTGATAAGTATAGGTCAGATAGTACCTCTGTATTTAAATTCGTAGGTTATTGCTTACTACAATGGACTAACTAACTATAACTAAATATTGTGGAGTAAGATTTTGATAACAGTGTACTCGTAAATACTTTTTTATTAGCCTAAATTTTACGTAGGTGCCTACGTTTTTGATCTTAGTAGGTGCAATCGGTTTCCTTTTAAGGTTAATGCGTAGTCATGGTAGCCCGTAGGTATTATAGTTTGCGCTAATCAAGATAGTTGAGAACCAACACGGCTCTTGGGCGATCTTGTTCGCTTCGTATGTCATTCCAGGTTTGATACGTATGTACCTTGTACCTGCCTAAACACCTAAAGGAAGATAAGATATTTCATTTCATAGACAATGTAGGGGCACACTTCCGTATGCTGAATGCCTATATTCTTAGGTTAAAGTACCTACCCATGCAGACATTGTAAAATAAAATAGTTTTCTGCTCTACATACTACTAAGTAAGCACCGAGCCTAGGTTTATTTGAAACGTAATTAGCTCACAAAAGTTACCGTACCTAATAGGCACATAACTGGTAATAAAATATTCAGATTAGTTATAATTTAAAAGACGACAACCCTCACGTAGTCAGAAGGTATAAGACTTACGCGATAGAAAGAGAGGCAACTTGTAGGTGAATATAACTGTAGGTAATTTAGCGCTGTGCGGCCTGCACTGTGTCGTATCAAAAGTCGCTGTTTATTTAATCGATTTTGTGGAAAGTGTACAGTGCAAGCACAGCACAGTCTTCATATCGATATGTCAGCATTTTACCTGCGCCGGGCCGGCCAATTTAGTACACGAATAGCATTCATACCGCGTGCACTCATCTATCATGCAATCATACTTTTATCAATAAATATCAATCAATCAGTAATCAGAGTATCAATCGGCATCAACTCGAGGAGTAAGGTCCCTAACCATACGGAAAGAATCTTCTGTACTTGTACTATTCTGTATTCTGTGGTTTTTAGTGAATTTTGAATGTATAAATACTGGCTTCAATTGGGTACTGCACTCTTTAGAAAAGGTAACCTAGGGGTTGCTATACTGGACAGCTAATTTCGGTACGTACATAATTATGTCCGCGATGTGACGGCCTAGCCGTTAGTGCAGCCTGTTGTGTGTAGATGCCGCCGTGTGTCAGTGTTGCCATAGGTCAAGGTCGCGGCGCGTTGCGCAACCGACCGCGCAGCTGAGCAGCGCTGAGAGCCACGTAATGTGCGCGAGCTTACACTCATCGAGTCATTTTACTCGTAATGCTATATAGCGATGGCGTTTAAGTGGTACTTCCGTTAGCATTACATTAATTAAGTTATCAACATTATTGTGCTTGTGGGCTTGATAAACATCAATTAAAAAGCGTAGGGGAACCAGCAACCCCTATGATAATTCCTGAGTTATTTGGACCTAGTTTAACACTTCAGTCACTAGTGTACCCGAGACGACAAGATGACGTTGTTGCCATGGCGTTGCAGTGCGTCACGGATATTTGCGGCAATAATGCGCAAGCGCGCAGCATGGATGGTGGCTCGAGTCATGGCCAGCCCCAACAAGGTTCTAAAAAGTGATTGCTGTCAGTGTGGACTTTCCATAATGTAGGTTCACGTCTATCAGTTACATGTGTCACCGTATCATGTTGTGTACTAACGCTTAGTTTTTAAGCACTATGTCACTAACCCTATATGAGCTCGAAATAAAGATTTTGCATTTGAAATCGATCTGTAACAGTTGGCCGAGAGGGGTCTAATCATCAATATCGTTTCCTATCTGTCATGGTACTTAACGGTGTGTTGTGTCGCAGCTCGTGAGCCGGAGTGCGGCGCGTGCGCCAACGGCGGGCACTGCGTGTGGGCGGGGCGCGGGCGCGCGTGCGCGTGCGCGGGCGCGTGGGGCGGCGCGCGCTGCACGCACTACGTGGGCCACGACCACGCCTGCGCCGCCAGGGCCTGCGCGCCGCCCGCGCTCTGCGTCTGGGGCCCCGACCGTAAGTACCGCACTAACAGCCGGAATACTTCACAAACCGATGGCACAGTGTTCCTTTTGAGAACGTGTGCTTAGAATGCGTTGCCATTCCAGACACGCAATTGTTATACCCGAGTGTATGTACATACATAGGTACACATCACATGCTACACCGGCACTCGAGCCCTTCAAATCGGAGTAGGTACAAAGACGCTGAGGTGCAGCAGACACATGGCGGTTGCTACATTGTACACCTTCCAGGACCGCTTCCTTCAATAAGAACTTGACTGCGATTTTCGACACGACTCTGACTTAGCACATAGAACTCTTTGTTTTCAAGCTTTATACTGAGTCATTTGTGTGTGTGTTGACAGTGAGTGCTACAGAGCCTGGCCCCGTGTACTGCGCGTGCCTGGAGGGCGCCAGCTGCACCGCGCCGCACGCCAGCGCGGTGCCGGCGGGCGCGGGGGGCGGGGGCGCGGGGGCCGCCGCGGGGGGCGGGGGCGGGGGCGCGTGGGCGGGCGCCGTGCTGGCCGTGCTGTCGCTGCTGGCCGCCGTGCTGGCCGCGCTTTACCTGCTGCACCGGCGCAGACAGTCAGTACCGCTCTCTTTGATGCCTCGTGTTAGTCGCGACGCTTGGACTGAACTAATGAGTGTGTGTATGTGTAGCGGCGCGTTCGTGCACGCGCGGCTGTCGGACAACGTGGAGATCAACAACCCCATGTACCTGGCGGGCGAGGACGAGCTGGACCCGCCGCACAACAACCACACGCACAATGTGAGTACACACATGCAGGGCGCACTACACTCACTGCGCTAGGCAAGCACTTGTCTACGAAGCCCACACTACCCTCTTATTTTGGATATGTACATCAAAATTGGGCTCGAGACTCCTTTGAGTATTGTTCGCTATTCCTCATTGTTTCGGATTTGGCCATCCACGCCAGTTGAAAAATTCACCGTGTTTAGTTCATTGAAACTAGAACTCATTTATAATAATAGGATAACACCTTTTTGATTGGTAGGTGTGAGGACTAGAAAGGACATGTAACATTTTTGTGTGGGACTCGGGCCATGACCTGTACCTTTTAGGAAAGCTGGGAAACTAACCCCTGAATAGAATAAAGAAACATTTTTTCCTTATTACAGTGTTTTTTTATGCACATAATAAAATTTAAAAATGCTTGACGTTTATCGTGACTGTTATGGCATGTTGTAGATATGACGTTTATCTAACCTAGAAATTGCCACTTGTCAGTCCAAGTCGAGACGAACGAGACTGACCGACATTAGAACGGTAAACTGTCAAAACAAAATGACATTCTGAATTATTCGTTCAGAAGTACATTTGAGAAAAGTAAAATCAATAAGTATTTTTTTAGCGATGAAATCGTCACACTTGCTTATTTATTAGTCGAAAAAGATGTTAATGAGAATAATAAAAATTATTAATAGTACAAGACCATTTATCTTTTACATTTAACGTCTACACGAATAATAATACTAATACGAATTAACTAGGATTGTAAATAACTTCGGTTTAATATTACACATAAAACAACCCACAAGAAGAAATTCATGTTTGGACCAAATAATAAGTAACTGTAAGGATGCAATATATGAAGTTATACCACTGGGACTGTCAGATCACGAAACAGCTCAGATGATATCCATAAAAATAGACAGTAAAGTTCCACCTCCACGCTTTCGTACAATTCGCAAGCGAGATTTTAGCGCCGAAAATAAAGAAAAATTCTTTAGCTGCGTATCAAATTTAAAATGGACTGACATATTTTCTGATCAGGAAGCTAATAGTGCGTTTAATAAGTTTCATGATTTACTGGTCCTGTTTTTAGGGTTCCGTACCTCAAAAGGAAAAAACGGAACCCTTATAAGATCACTTTGTTGTCCGTCCGTCCGTCCGTCTGTCAAGACCGTTTTTCTCAGGAACGCGTGGAGGTATCAAACTGAAATTTCTATATGATACTTAGTTCTACTGTCCCTGGAAGCTGTAGAAAAATAAACCTTCTAAGTCAACGCAATCAAAAGATACAGCCACTTAGGCCGCAAATTTCCGCAAATTTTCGAAACTCGCACGGGAATCAAAACCTACAGGGTACTTCCCGTGAACTTAGAATCTTGAAATTTTGTACGAAGTCACGTCTTATAGTACAGATATAGGAAAAATTACGAAAACCGTAAATTTTTAGTTTCGTCATATAAAAAAAAGTTATATACCCACAGGTTTGTACGGAACCCTCGGTGCGCGAGTCCAACTCGCGCTTGACCGGTTTTTTTGATTTATGCTTTCCTAAAATTGAGATCAAAATCAACCTAGTGAAGAAATATACGAAATGGATTTCCAAAGGTATTAAAAAATCAGCTAAAACTAAAAGGGACTTGCGTTTTAAATACTACTTCTCGTCAGATAAAGGCAATAAATTGAAATACCTAAACTATAATAAATTACTTAAAAAATGTATACAAAAAGCACAAAAAATTCATAATACAAATTACATAACTAGGGCTAAAAATAAATGCAAGGCATCATGGGACTTAATAAAATATAATTCCAATAATGATAATCAAATTCAGGAACTAAACACTAAGGAGATAGAAACTGAAACCGGACTACTAACAAGCCCCACGGACATTGCCAATTATATGAATGACTATTATATCAATTTGACGAACAACGATTTTGACATTAATACCAATAATTATGACATTGACCCTATTAATTCTAGTATGTTTTTAATGCCCACCAATGATGAAGAAATACAAAAAGTAATAAAATCACTCAGGGATGCAAATTCAACGGGTTATGATGAAATACCTACAAAAATTATTAAATACATAGCCCCTATTATTACCCCGGTACTAGTACATCTGATAGACTTATCATTATTCACGGGAGTGTTTCCTGAAAAATTAAAAATAACAGCTATTAAACCAATACATAAAAAAGGAAATAAAAAACTTGTTGACAATTACAGACCAATAGCCTTATTGCCTATTCTAGCAAAAAATTATGAAAAGGCTATGCATGCGCGATTAACAAATTTTATTGATAAGTTCCAAATTTTAAATCGAGAACAACATGGATTCCAAAAAAGAAAATCGACAACCACAGCGGCATTTAACTTAGTTAACCTAGTTACCAAAAATATTGACCAGAAAATCCCGACAACTGCTGTATTTTTTGACATGTCAAAAGCCTTTGTCTTTGTTTCACACGAGTTACTCCCAAAAAAATGTGATAAATATGGAATCCGCGGAAAAGCAAATGCATGGCTAAAAAGCTACCTCACAAACAGATCGCAAGTTGTAGAAATTACTGTGGATAAACTCGATCAAAATGGTGAACAGAAATTTAGTTCCAAATTAGGTTACAATTGTACAGGCGTAACACAGGGCAGTATTTTAGCCCCTCCACTTTTTCTGCTATATATCAATGACCTGACAAAAGTAACTGACCATCCCTGCATACTCTTTGCAGACGATGTGTCCGTAATCATCCCTAAAGCTAAGAACAACTATAATGAGGAAATAAATAGTACCGTAAGCAAAATAGTAACTTGGATGGAAAAGAATAACCTTAAACCTAATATAGATAAAACCAAATATGTACAATTTTGTAACAAAAACTGGAATAAAATGGATTTAAACACAGCGACTGATTAAGAGTTCTGACCGCCCTAGGCTAATTATGAGGACGCCCCAGCCAGGTGTGTTACGGACGGCCTAAAAAGTAGTAAGTGAGTAGAGTAGTAGTGTGAAAATTTTAACATGGTTATTGCGAGGCGGATTAAACAAAACTCGCACTAGGCACTCTGTTGCCAGCTCACCCACTCGCTCGACCACCGACCGATTCGAGTAACAAGTCAGTGTTTGTATTACGCGCGCTTTTTAAAATTTCAAAATTTATTGTTAAAATCAGGGACTCTCAAGCGCATTTAGTTTTAGTGTCTAGTTGAAATATGTAGGGTAGATGCAATGATGCTAGATTAGTGCATGCGAAGACACGATTTCAGCGCGCCCCTCCCGATCCTCGCGCCCTAAGCTGCAGCCTAATTAGCCTAAGGGTTAATCAGGCCCTGTATTAAACATCACGTATAAAGATAAACAAATAAAACAATCAGATAGTATGACTTTTCTTGGGATAGTTCTAGATGAGAGGTGTTCCTGGCTTAATCATATTGATATGATATGTGGAAAACTCAGTAAGTTTGCTTATGCTCTACGGCGTTTATCTAGTCTAACAAATAAACAAGCCACATTGCAAGCTTATCATGCATAATATGTTGGTTCAGTATTGCGTTATGGTATACTAGTATGGGGAAACTCGGTGCATCTCGGAAGAGCTTTCATCGCACAAAAGAGGTGTATACGTGCGATTTGTAATGTAGACCCACTCACATCCTGTAAACCACTGTTTAAGAAACTCAGAATACTTACATTGACTGGTATTTATATTGAGGAAGTATGTAAATTCACCAAATCTCATCCAGAGATGTTTGAAAAACTGGGAGATAAATGTGCGTCCAATACTAGATATCCTAATAGACTAATTAATGTGAGAATAAAGACGGAACTATATATTCAGATTTATAACAAGATTCCTAACCAAATTAAAGAACTTCCAATGGTTCGCTTCAAACGGGCTTTACGTGGGTGGTTAATTGAAAATCCCTTCTATAATATAAAAGAATTCTTTCAGTTTAAATTTAAGTAATAATGTAATTGTACCTACCTATAACAAAATTTTGCATGTCATTATGTTAGGATTAAATATGCTAAGCTACTAATATTACCTAACATTTTAAGAACGTTTGTAACCATATTTATCTGCAAATAAATCTTTGACTTTACGTTATTTATGCTTTGATGTGACATGATTCCCGAACGAAATCGAAGTGAAAAATAAGAGACGCCATGTTGAATAGAATATGGCAATAAATTGAAAAACTATTATTTTTTGTGGACAAGAAATCAGGCTTAAATTCACGAACGAATATTTTTCCTCAATTCGGGGATTTTTTCCTCTTTTTTTGATAAATGTATATCTCATGGCCCAAAATGTTACATCTCCTTTACTTCTGTAGTATATATTGTAACCTACCGGGGGTGTGTGTGGGATCAAGATCCAATGTAAGGAATCATACAAGAGCAAAAAAAAGATGTGTTTGTGTGTGTGTTCTCCTATTAAAAATAAAAAAGATGTATATGTAACAATAAAAGAATCTCGGGCGCCGTGGAGACGCACACTACATTAAAAAAATACTTGCCAGATAGAACAATTCGAAGAGTCAGACCTTTATTCTGCCGGGGGTGACTAAACTAGGATAATAGAAACAATGGAAATACCTTTGTTAATACCTTGTTTATTTTGTCAGTAGCTTCCTTATTTTACTTTAAATATTAAATTACTATGCTCATATTAATGTTTTATCATTTATTATTAATTTGAGGTTATTATTGTTGCATCTTTTTGTGAAGAAAGTAAATTAAGTTTGGGCCAGATGTCTGGCTAAAAAAAAATGTTAAATTAGACCTCAAGATTTCGGCGTCGAAGGTGAGAGAATCCAGATGAAATCAAAAATTATAATCATACGAAAAAAAACACCACAGCAGAGCTGTAACAATATTTTAAAGGGTGAATACACAAGTCTTTTGGAATTTCAACACGTGGGGAGCATGGCGTCCTAAGAAGAAACTTACCGTTTTTCCCGTTAATAAATGACTTTTCCCGTGTGCACCGATAAATCCAAAGTAGGTGACAATCACACTAGAGCATCGTCCAATATTGAAATTCTGAAACATCAATTTGACTTAAAACACGAACCTAAAATGATGACCACACATGTAGATTTGTTTCTACCATGGTCTGGTAGAAACAAATCTTACCGAAGAAATTAAGGATCCCTCCTTCAGAACACCTCGTCCTGGGTGTTTAAGGCATCAATTATGGCATCATTTGGCCTAAAATATCCGAGATTATACCGGATTTGTAAAATTAAATTGGCGAGTTATTCAAATTCAAATTTTTTATTTCAGAATTACATCCATATATTGTTAGTAGTAATATAACTTAGCCTAATATTAGTATGAAATTAAATTTACAATTAGACCTGTTTGTTCAATGGCACATCAGCGGCGCCTGGCGTCCTGTTTGTTCATCATTCAATGGTTTGGTTCATCATGTTATGCCCCGCCATGACGAAAACAGGTCGTAAAGTGAAACGTCAAAAAATGACAGTTGCCGAACAAAACCATCGCCAATAAAAGACAGTATAAAAATCGTTCCGAAATCGACTAACATGTGAAAAGCATGTAATGGTTTAAAAAACACGTTACAATATGTGGTTAAATTTAACGAATAATCTAAAATAAAAACAAATCATTTAAATGCATGTGGTAATGACTGATTTATTAAATACCTCGCGGTTGAATCCAGTTATTGATTTATTATTATTCCGCCACTTTATATTCGGATATGCTTCAGTGTGACTTTTCCACCTACGCGGCTCCGCTGAATTAAATTAATTCTAATGACTAGAGTAGAACAGACATTTCAGAAAGTCAATGAAAGGATAACCGACCTTGTGGCTTAGAGAAAATTGTGTTGATGGAACTAATCCATCTTGGCTGATCCTTTCTGCAAATGTCAACTGAAGAGTAAACTTCTCTCTTTAGTTGCTAATCCAGACATCGTATGAACATGTATTATATACGTAATGTGCGTGTTGTTTGTTATAGAACGGCGGCAACCACTTTGCGAACCCCGTGTACGACAGCATGTACGCGCCGCAGCAGAACAATCCCGCCGAGGTAACATGAACACTACACACGGACATACGCGTACTCGCACCTACTCTATTCAATAGTTGTCCGACGAGTGTCGGATACCTACCACGTAACAAGTTTGGCAACTGTTTACACCAATTAAAATATTCCTAAAAAAAGCAGGTAAACTAATGATAACCCGACGTCGTCCCAAACACGGATACACAGAACATTAAAAAGTATGACCTAGACCCTGGCGGGGTCCCCGGAGCGGGGTCACGGCCGCGATGATGATGGCTCGACTGTATCTATATACTGTATGTATATGTAGTACCTTCGCGATACGCATAGATACGATGAATATTAAAATTAATAAGAAATATGGAAATAACTCGACGATTATGATGAAAGATGATGATTTATAATATTCTTAGATATTAATCCATTATTGATATTTAGCAGAATCGAAAGCGGTCGTGATAAAATGTTCATCTGTTAGGCGGCAGACGCATTCATAGCTAATTCCAGTGATTGTAACATTTTGGTTTATGA
Organism: Standfussiana lucernea; assembly: GCA_964057025.1. Taxonomy (NCBI): domain Eukaryota; kingdom Metazoa; phylum Arthropoda; class Insecta; order Lepidoptera; family Noctuidae; genus Standfussiana; species Standfussiana lucernea. The sequence goes on along the minus strand of OZ059798.1, from coordinate 16,837,741 downwards.
TATCATTAATTAAATGACTGCAATGTTATTGGCAATCTCGCGAGTTGGTCATGTGTGGGTGACGTCGGTGTAGCTCATCATACATGTGTGTAGTAGTACTGGAGGTGCTGACGAAGGTCGAGCGGTGCGGTTTTTACGTCGGCATCACGTTCGGAAAAAAATCAAATGTCATAATATCAGCAAGGATAAGTACAACATCAGTTGGCGGTACATCTTTGAGATGAAAAAAAGCGTTTTTCCCCGCTCTGTAGAGGTCTGTCGCTAACTCAACGCGTCTTCACGTGTCGTGACTCACTAACACGGAATCATAACTTTTCGAACTTCAACAAACCGTGTAATATTTTTCCTCACAAACATTGAAGGTACTTATAGATTACAGACCATGCGTCGCGGTCGGCGCGTCTACGCGTGTATCCACGCTGTGACGTCATACTGCATCTTATATTCCCATCGTTACTAACAAGATTAAGTCCATATTAATGGATTGTGTTGCGAACAAGCAAATGAAGTGAATTGCCTCGCGTATGTTCAACCAGCACTAAAACTTTAATCGTGTTAAACTGTTGCCAATTGCGTGGCGTGAACTCGGTGTTTCTAGTTAACCTACAAAGTACGTGGGACACTCAGAAAGTTTTGCGACACTAAAAAAAATTGTTCTACAGGTACATATATTTTTATTAAATCTTTTCAAAGCACTCTCCACCAGCCTCTATACAAAGATTTGTGGCGCGACATTTGGACCACCACCTTGATTCTGGAGCGAAACCGCTCCGCTTATGAATCTTGCACCACACTCACAAATCATACGATTTTTGTTTGTCTCCGAGTGCGAGTGCACTGCCGCTTACACGCGCCGCGCTCAGCCGCTGTGCGCGTGATCGTTGTACATGCGAAGACGGCGTGCGCGCAGCCTACGTGCGAGGGAGCAGAGCAGCGAGCACAGTCCACCGTTGACTAGCGTCCTATCTACTCGTGCCGCGCCTTGCTTATTATTATTGTTTAGATTTTTGCTCCGCTTTTTTATTTGTAAATACTTAGTCTAGTTTAATGTTAGTAATTTTAATCATTATATTAAATTCATCTTGCTGTAAATAATATCATTCATTTTCTACGCTTTCGCCTTCATTCTTCCCGCTTAACTCCGCAAACCTGTGCTTTCGTATAGCGCTTGTTAGCTTAGCCATACGGTTCAAATTCCCGTGTGGAGTTGGTACTGTCACATATTCGGTACCACATTGGTGACCCCGACGCGCGAATACGGAGGACGCAGGTGCAACTGTTCACAAGCATTACCGTTGAAGAGAAGAGCAGTGATTCAACAGGAATCATACCAGGCAGTTTATTTACATCGGAGGTTTGTTGTGGTCCGAGCATAAGCGGTGAGCGATTTTTTTTTAATAAGTGAAGATGTCGTCTGCCGAAGAATTTTCTGACGCTGACACTAAGGACGCAGTAGCGGTGCCACCTGCAGAGGTAGCGAGAGTGGGAGTACGCTGCCCACCATTTTGCCCAGAGGAACCGGCATTATGGTTCGCGCAGTTGGAAGGACAATTCGTCCTCTCAAAAGTAACCAGCGATACAACAAAATATTATTATATCACCACTCAGCTGGAGACTAAATACGCACTTCAGGTTAAGGACGTTATAACGAACCCACCTGAAACAGGTAAATATACTAAACTCAAAACAGAGCTAATCAGTCGTCTGTCTGCATCCCAAGAAAAGCGGATACAGCAGCTGTTGGTCCATGAGGAGCTCGGTGATAGGAGACCATCACAGTTTCTTCGGCATTTACAAAACTTAGCCGGACCTTCCGGAACATCAGATTTCGTGAAGAGCGTATGGACCAACCGTTTACCACATAACATTCAAACTGTCATTGCTTCACAGATTGCCGAATTGCAGGTGGAAAAACTAGCCGAGATCGCAGATAGAGTGCACGAGATAGCCCCGACAACTCCTCAAGTAGCGTCTACCAGCGCTGATAACATCGACTTGGCCAAGCAAGTAAGCGAGCTCACGAAACAAGTTGCCATGCTTACCACGAAGATGTATCAAGGAAGACGACACTCACGTTCACGCTCACGCTCACAGGCTCGATACAGAAGGTATGACCACTCTAATAGCTCTAGATCACAACAGCCACCACCAAATCACCCGCACTGCTTCTACCACTACAAGTACGGTGAGAAGGCGAATAAATGCAAGCAGCCCTGCACGTTGACGACGGAAAACGCCAAGGGCGGTCGCAAGTAGCGGCTAACGACTGCCCCACTTCAACAGGCCGTCTATTTATAACCGACCGGACAACAAAAGTCCAGTTCCTGGTCGACACAGGCTCGGACTTGTGTGTTTTTCCACGGTCGGCAGTCAAGACACCAGTAATCCAATCGAGGTTCGACTTAGTGGCTGCTAACAACACTGTCATTCACACTTTTGGACCTATACAGCTACAACTAAACTTGGGTCTAAGAAGGAACTATACCTGGAAATTTACGATAGCAGACGTGTCGCGAGCGATAATAGGGGTAGACTTCCTTAGTTTTTACAATTTACTAGTTGACTGTCGAAACCAGCGCTTAATAGACAATGTAACGTCACTATCAGTGTCTGGAGTACATTGCAGGTCATCTGACGCCATAGAATCAGTAAAGGCTGTAGTGGGAGACACGGAGTACCACAAAATCCTACGTGAGTACCCCGAGATAACACGGCCGCCAGGAACTCACCTACCCGGTAAGCATAACACTATGCATTACATTAGGACGACGCCTGGACCACCTGTATCATCCAAACCCCGGCGTCTGGATCCCACTCGTACCTTGGTGGCCAAGAAAGAGTTTGAAGATATGCTGGTGAGCGGAGTAGCCAGACGGTCGGAGAGTGCGTGGTCAGCCCCTCTTCACTTAGTGAGGAAAAAGGACGACGGATGGAGACCATGTGGCGACTACAGGGCACTAAACGCCAGAACAATACCAGACAGGTACCCCATCCGTCACATACATGATTTTTCTCACCAGCTGGCAGGGTGCGCAGTCTTCTCTACGATAGATCTGGTTAAAGCGTATAACCAAATTGCTATCAACCCTGATGACATTCCAAAGACTGCCATAACAACACCGTTCGGCCTATACGAATTCAGGTACATGACCTTTGGATTGCGAAACGCAGCTCAGACCTTTCAGCGTTTTATCGACGAAGTGCTGCTCGGGCTTGACTTTTGCTATGGGTACATCGACGATATATTAGTATACTCAAGAACTCCCGAGCAGCACAAACAACATTTACGAATACTGTTCGAGCGCCTCAGAGTCTACGGTATCGTGGTGAATACAACAAAGTGCAATATTGGACGCACAGAGGTAACCTTTCTGGGATATTGTGTGTCAGCAGCAGGTACGAAGCCTCTTCAATCAAAAGTCCAGGCCATTCAGGATTACCCGGTACCCAAGACAGTCAAGGAGCTACGGCGATTTTTAGGAATGGTAAATTTTTATCACCGATTCATTCCTCAAGCAGCTAAAACTCAAGCACCGTTAAATGCCGTCCTTGCTGGCCCCAAAATAAAAGGAAGCCATCCAGTGGTCATGACTCCAGAGCTACAAAAGGCTTTTGATGAAACCAAAACTTCACTTTGCAACACAGCTCTACTGGCTCATCCAGATCCATCAGCTGAGTTGGCAATTGTCACTGACGCATCAGACACCGCCATAGGCGCCGTGTTACAACAACGAAACGGTAACGACCAACAACCCTTAGCGTTTTATTCTCACAAGCTCAGCCCCGCACAGAAGAAGTACAGTCCGTACGAACGCGAGTTACTAGCGGCGTATGAGGCTGTGAAATACTTTCGCCATATGATAGAAGCCAGAGTCTTTGCCATATTTACGGACCACAAACCATTGGTGTACGCATTCAAGGCAAACAGGGAGAACTTGCCGCCAAGACAGTTCCGGTACCTCGATTACATCGGACAATTTACCACCGACATCAGGTATCTGCCAGGAAGAGAGAATGTGGTCGCTGATGCCTTGTCACGAGTGGAAGAAGTGTCGCCAGCAATCAACTACGAAGACCTTGCAAGATTTCAGAGCAATGATTCAGAACTGCAAGGCCTTATCAAACACGGCTCATCCCTCAAGCTGGAGAAGGTTACCACGCTGGGTAACAAGCACATATTTTGTGACACTTCCACGCCATACCCTCGTCCATACGTGACACCGCAGCTAAGGAAGCAAGCCTTCAACTCACTACACAACTTACACCACCCAGGATGTTCCGCTACAGTGCGACTGGTAACTCAAAACTTTGTATGGCCTGGGATTCGCAAAAACTGTAGAGAGTGGGCTAGACAATGTTTGCAATGCCAAACTAGCAAAATTACCCGTCATACCACCTCACCTCTATCCACATTCCCAACTACATCCTCCAGATTCACCCATATACACCTCGACATAATAGGGCCCCTAACCCCTTCTTATGATTTCAGGTACTGCCTCACTGTCATCGACCGATTTACTCGGTGGCCTGAGGCATACCCACTAAAGGAGATCACCGCTGAGGTCTGTGCTGCTGCCTTGGTGTCTGGCTGGATAGCTAGATTTGGCTGTCCCGCACGCGTGACTACGGACCAGGGTCGCCAGTTCGAGAGCCACCTTTTCAATGCCCTCACTACCCTGGTTGGGGCGCGTCATCTTCGCACCACTGCCTACCACCCTGCAGCAAATGGCATCGTCGAGCGACTACATCGGCAGCTTAAAGCAGCCATTATGTGCCATTCCACGTCACAGTGGACAGAAGCCCTACCACTAGTACTGCTCGGCATGCGGAGTTCTTGGAAGCAAGACATTCAAGCTACGCCTGCGGATCTGGTATATGGAGAATCTATACGACTACCAGGTCAATTCCTATCTCCCACAGAACAGTTCACCGCAGGTGATGTCACGCAGTATGCCACGCGTCTCCGAGCACACATGGCGAAACTCACTCCGAGGCCAACATCGTGGCACACGACCTCTCCTTTCTACATTCCTCGAGACCTCCATACTGCTTCACACGTCTTCCTTCGTCGTGACCACGTCCGAGGGTCTCTGGAGCCACCTTACGCCGGACCATACAAGGTCCTAGAAAGGACACCAAAGTACTTCACGATAGAGGTAAAAGGGAAGAAAAATAATGTTTCTGTTGACAGACTCAAACCAGCCTTTATAATGAAGGAAGAAGAGACGAAGCCAGAGGTAGCACCAACACCTGCCGCCATCACCACCTCTGAAACAGCGAGTGAAGAAAAGAGAACCAGAAGCGGGCGGCGCGTCAGGTTTCCTGACTACTATCGACCGTAGCAACGGTCTGGCAGGGGGGAACTGTGGCGCGACATTTGGACCACCACCTTGATTCTGGAGCGAAACCGCTCCGCTTATGAATCTTGCACCACACTCACAAATCATACGATTTTTGTTTGTCTCCGAGTGCGAGTGCACTGCCGCTTACACGCGCCGCGCTCAGCCGCTGTGCGCGTGATCGTTGTACATGCGAAGACGGCGTGCGCGCAGCCTACGTGCGAGGGAGCAGAGCAGCGAGCACAGTCCACCGTTGACTAGCGTCCTATCTACTCGTGCCGCGCCTTGCTTATTATTATTGTTTAGATTTTTGCTCCGCTTTTTTATTTGTAAATACTTAGTCTAGTTTAATGTTAGTAATTTTAATCATTATATTAAATTCATCTTGCTGTAAATAATATCATTCATTTTCTACGCTTTCGCCTTCATTCTTCCCGCTTAACTCCGCAAACCTGTGCTTTCGTATAGCGCTTGTTAGCTTAGCCATACGGTTCAAATTCCCGTGTGGAGTTGGTACTGTCACATATTCGGTACCACAGATTCATGCGTCTGAACCAGTTTTCAAAACACTTTTTCCAGTCCGCCGCAGATACCTCGTTTACAGCCTGCTCGAACGCAGCCAGCGCATCTTCCGGCGACGAAAGTTGTATCCCCTTGAGCTGATTTTTTATTTTTGGAAATAAAAAGAAGTCACACGGTGCTAGATCAGGGCTGTAAGGAGGGTCACCCAAGAGTTTGACTGGTGTACTGTCCAGGAAGTCCCTCGTTTTGAGCGCGGTGTGTGCAGGCGCATTGTCGTGGTGGAGCAGTAGTCCGCGGAGCCCTGTGTTTGGTCGCTTGTTGCTCGCAACAGAAAAAACTTCTGGTAAACATTTGGTAGTATACCATTCGGCGTTGATGCTACTTTGATCTCGTAAGGGAATTGAGGCCAAGTGGCCAGTCAAATTAAAAAAGCTGGCGATCAAAATCTTCCCCCCGCTTCGAGATCGCTTCACTTTGGTAGGCGTTGGTTCATTTTGAAACACCCAAACTGTCGACTGGCGCTTGGTTTCTGGATCGTATTGATAAATCCAGGACTCATCACCTGTTACGATGTCGTAAACACGCCGAGACGAGCCTGCTTCAAATTTGTTCAGCATATCACGGCACCATTCCACCCGGGCCTGCTTCTGAGCGTCGGTGAGGTAGTGCGGCACCCAGCGCGATACTATCCTCCTCACGCGAAGATGCCCGTGTAGAATCTCGTGAACGCTTCCCGATCCAATCTTTAATATGTGCTGAATCTCCTGATATGTAATTCGCCTATTATCTTGGATTAAATTTTTCACTGCTAGCACGTTTTCTTCCGTAATAGCCGTCAAAGGGCGACCGCTTCTTTCTTCATCCCCCAAGGTTGGTCGACCGCGCCTAAATTCGTTATACCAACGATACACGGTTGCCTTGGAGGGGCCTTCATCCATAAATGCCATTTGAAGTCTATCGAATGATTCATCCGGTTTCAGGCGACACTTGAAATCGTAAAAAATCATAGCTCTAAAATGTTCCCGGCGCAGATCCATTTTTCAGTAAGACACGATACTTTGAATTGGCTCGCAAAAAATGTGGAGGGAAATTTTGAAAATGGAACACACATATTTTTACTTACAAGTAATCATATTTTCGAAAAAGATTCTAACTGGCCAGTCTCCCATATATAAATAAATAAATAAATAAATAAATAAATAAATAAATAAATAAATAAATAAATAAATAACAGTGGTTCGGTACGGATCTGTCTGCAACTAATGTCTAGCTATACTAGAATCGTTCGATCTTTTTTTTGAAAAATCTACTTCTGTGCCAGCCGTAGATTATAGTAGATTCTGTGCGTTCTTCGGTTCGATTCCCTAGACGAGCAATGTTATATTTGTTTTTCCCGACAGAAATTTCTCGATAGCAGCCTAATGTCTGGATTTGTGTAGATTAATAGCAATAGTCTCTATTACATTAGAACTTGCGAAATGTGCGTTTCGGTACTATCTATAGATACACCTCTGCCTATCGCTTCGAGTATTACAGGCGTGAAGTGATGTTATTAGCCGCGTCTGATACAATGTGGTGGTATGTACAGGAGCACGCCAACCTGCTGGCGGCGCGCGCGCGGGCCGCGTCGCCGCCGGCGCCGCCCGAGCGCGCCGCGCTGCTGTGAGCGCGCCCACCACGGACCCCAGCGTTCGATACCTGACCTTATATTACATAACAATTAAGTACATAATCGAGATTCTGTCTTAATGTCTTCGAGGCCTAACTTTGCTATATGTTTGATACATATCTTCGAACATATTGTTGTAGATTTTAGATTATGTCTATTTTAAAAACTTGACCAAATTCTGTGTATGTAGGTATACTGTGTAGCAATCAGTCACGCTCTATGAGGACACGTGGCTGCGCTAACGTAGAGCATAAAGTATTAGGAATTGTTTGTATGTGTGACACTGCCGTGTCATTTGAAGGAGATATTATTAATTTAGTAGCGACCGCAAATCAGTTTCAGAGTCGTTTCTAATTAATTTGGAGGAAAAGGAAACAAAACGTGTCGGCTAGCCGGCGCGCCGCTTGGCGTTGTTGTCGAGCTACAATCAGCGACTTAACTTGTACAATCGAGCTAATCAGAATCTCATTATATTTGTAGTACATAGTTATATGTTGTAACAGTTAGCGAGCGCCGCGGGTGTAATGTAGCCGTGCTCACAGTAACTGGTACTGTATGACCACTGAAGCTCTTGGCTTCGCTGATAGATATGTTGGAACATCGGTAACAAACCCGCAGCGCCCGGCTACACGTAGATAAGTAACGTGGATGTCTAATATGAAATGTGATCAATTTGTAGTGTTGTAAATAACCGATATACTCTTGCCTAGTTGTTTATACTGTCCTCTAACAAGAACATATTCAAACTATATACGTATGGTAAGCGAAATTAAATAATATTAGCTTATGGCGGTGTTGTGTTAGGAATCGTTCATAAAGGTTCTTAGGATTTATTCACATTATTAAAATTGTCATCTAACTCAAACAGATCATTTCGAGTTAATATGGACTCTTGTCATGACAAGGTAAAACTCTTGGTTTGAAAAAACTTTTTGTAATCCAGTCGCAGTTGCAGTGAGAGACAATCACTTCCTACAGTATGGCCGCTGCACGTATGCCGCAGACATTCGAAAAGTTCCTCAATCTTCATACTTCTGACGTTTTGTAACAATCCAAAACTTCAAACAATTTTAAATCTTTTTTTTTATGTATTTACAATGAATATAATGATAGTTAAGAGTACATACAAGGCCAGTTTAGTTAGTAATGACGAGCAGTCGACGTTTAAACTTTAACGATTTTGTATAATCATTATTTCGGCAGCTTTTTGACCTTGCGTTGTGCAACTAAATGTGATTTTTTGTATTTCCTTTTTTTGAACTCTTTTATGTTAAGTTTACAATGACACGAGCGTCGTGCTCAGTTGATTTGAGACTCGCCGGGAGTGGCAGGCAGGTGTGACGAGCTTATGGAGCCATAGGGTTTCACGTAAGTGCAATACGATGTGCTTATGATAGCTGTAAGTAAGTAAGTACGCTTTGATACAATAACTTATGGAACTTGTGCCAAATTGTTGTGATTTATTGACGACGGAGCTCAAATACTTAATGGCAGCTCAAGAACATATTTATAATTATTTGCTCAAATTAAATTCGCATTTATCAAATGCTGTGGGTTGTTTGTGGCGCGATATTATTCAAAGAAATGGAAAACATATCAAATGAGATTATCTGTCGAGTACAACTTTTACATTTAGTTTTAATAAAAATGAAATATTGTCAATAGCGGTATATTAATATTACTTATTGTTCATCACAATCTATATTTTCTTTGGTATGATGTAGGAATAGCCTCAGAATAATTATAATGTAATTAGTTTGTAAGTAATGACTTGAACATAAAAATACTTCATTGCAATAACTGTGTTTTATTTATTTATTTAACAATTTATGTACACACTAAATACAGAAATCAAGAAAGGAACAGAAAAGAGAGTACAAAGGTATTGCTTATTTCTAATGAAATCTCTTCCAGCAAACCTGCGAAAGGAGATACTAAAATAAGAGATGTAGACAAAGTGTGTAAAAGAAAAAGAGAAAATGGAAGACATAAAACATAAATCAGATAACTATTTTAAATATAATATACAATATAAGAATATACTTACATACATATAAATACAAAGATACATACAACAATCCTATAAATACAATATAATAAATAATAATAGATACTTATGCAACTAAGACGAAATGGAAAGATAATGGTTTATTCATTTGTTGAAAACAAAAATTATTATACATCTATTAAATACATTTTCATTACACTACACGATACATAAATGCAGTCTCTTGCTACAGTACCCGGCCTGCATGCGACATCGTGTTACTGTGCAGGACGTACTGGCGAACCTTTACATAAAAAGATGTATCAGATAACATGTTTTCATGTAAACGCCACGGAGAGAGAATGTTTTTTTTTTTAAGTAAAAGAAGAAATAGAGATTTCCATAATTATAATGGAAATATTTCGCTAGGGAGACCGCGTAGTTAAAAAGAGCACAAAGTAAACTGTACAAGGCAGAAACTCGATGCGAAATATTAAGGCTGCGTTTTTACCAGATATGTGCGAAGATACTAAGGGATTAATATGCGTAAAACTAACTAATAGCATTGCAAGCTTAGCTTAAATTTTGAAAATGGAGCTGTATAATTCGTTAGTTTTACACATCGGCGCACATGTGTGGTGTCGCTCAGTAGAAGTCGTCCTGCAGGGCGGCGGCGCTGTTGCGCACGGTGTCCTGCGCGAGGTACATGTGCGCGATCTGCTGCGCGCTTGTGGCCTGCTCCGGGGCCTTGTCGTCGCGCACGCGCACGAACCTGTGCGACAATATCCATTTAATATTCTATTCTAAAATAAATTAATACAAGCGCAAATGTAGGATTATATTGGGCCATTGCAATAATCTAGTACTTGAACTATACTTTTCGACCGCCATGTGTCACAAGTGTCAAACAATCCCAACCACCTGTGTGCGTCTGTGTCATCTCACGGCTCAGACACAAAAGTTGAGGTGTGACTGACACTGGCTTGGCCACCATCAGGGATTTTAATTTTGATAACACAAATAATTTGTCGGTAATTAGTCGAAATTTGTCGCCCAATATCAGAATTTGTCGGTCACTGGTTCAAAAGTTATAAGGGTTTATAGGTGGCCGATCTGTAGAGACTCTCCCCAGCTTGGCCACATTTAAATCTCAAAAACTAGGGCATCTAGCGTAGATCTGTTTTCTCCCAGATTTAGTCGGCAATTTGTCGGAATTCGTCGCCAAGCCACAGATTTAATCGGTCACTGGTTCAAAAGTTATAAGGGTTTATAGGTGGCCGATCTGTAGAGACTCTCCCCAGCTTGGCCACATTTATATCTCAAAAAGTAGGGCACCTAGCGAAGATCTGTATTCTCCCAGATTTAGTCGGCAATTTGTCGGAATTTGACGCTAAGCCACAGATTTAGTCGGTGTGTAATAAAAAAGATATTAAAGAATTCAATTTCTCCATACATTGGTACAATCAAGTACAAAATATTTGAAGTAGTTTCTAGACAGTATCTATGATGTCATATGGTGGAATTTTTGTTTCGAAATATATAAATATAAAGTTATTCTATAATTTGAACCCACCAAAGGAAAACTGTTTTCATTACCTATAAACAGATCTACAATAAATATATATGTAATTATTTATCGAACAAAATATGCACTTAGTCGCTGGCAGATAAATCGCTACGCTCCGTTTCATTTATGGTGAGAGGAAAGAGATAGATGCGAGCCAGTTTACAGTGGAACTCATTATAAATAGTTAGGAACTCGAGTAATAACGGTTTTTTTTTTTAATTAGATAAGATAAAAAAGAGTTTGTTATAATTTATGTGCGTTTTATATAAAACGCAAACCAATTATTACAAACTTTTTTTGTTCATTATCAATATGTAATAGATTACCGCATATTCCGATTGAATAAAGTTTATATAGTTTATTTGTATGCGGGTAGCATCATGGGTAATAGCGTCGTATCGGGTCGCGGTCGTGTCGGTGACGAAATGAAGAATTTCGATGACGTGTTGTCGAGTAGGTATCGATCGGCATCAGTGTTGGTTTCAGCCAGGGTCGTGCAATGAATAAACACCCATTGTTATTTTTATTATACTTAATAGGTATCTAGGTACCTACCTACATTTATAATTATATAGGTATTTTTAAAATTTTACTGTGAGTAGGTACAATAATTTTAAAGTAATATATTTTTTTTTAATATTTCGACAACAGAAGTTTTATTATTCTAAAGTAAGAGCCTAACTTTATAATTTGGTAACACAGTTGCATGCGACTGTACATCTTGACACCAATAATTCACCAAATAGACCAAGAGCAAGATTTAATGTTTTCAAAGAAGTTTAAGACACTCTAACCTAGTAATTTAAAACATAAAAACATGTATCTAATTGAGAATTTATCTCTTCCTGACATTTCTAAGGACTTTAGACCGATAAACTAGATGTATATTACACATATTACTAGAAATATTTTTTCTCTTGCCGACGTTTTGTAAACTCTTCGATCTGGCTCTTGGACTATACCTTAAAAAATTAACTCATTATATCTTCTAAATTAAGACCCGACTAAATCTGTGGCTTGGCGACTAATTCCGACAAATTGCCGACTAAATCTGGGAGAAAGCAGATCTTCGCTAGGTGCCCTACTTTTTGAGATATAAATGTGGCCAAGCTGGGGAGAGTCTCTACAGATCGGCCACCAATACACCCTTATAACTTTTGAACCAGTGACCGACTAAATCTGTGGCTTGGCGAGAAATTCCGACAAATTGCCGACTAAATCTGGGAGAAAACAGATCTACGCTAGATGCCCTAGTTTTTGACATATAAATGTGGCCAAGCTGGGGAGAGTCTCTACAGATCGGCCACCTATAAACCCTTATAACTTTTGAACCAGTGACCGACAAATTCTGATATTGGGCGACAAATTTCGACTAATTACCGACAAATTATTTGTGTTATCAAAATTAAAATCCCTGATGGTGGCCAAGCCAGTGTCAGTCACACAAAGTTGAGTTCATATTTTATTGCTGTCGTATTTTGAATATAAAGGCAAAGTTTGTTTTAGCACTGTGTTATGGTATTACTATAATTGGCATACTTACTTAGACTGTAGTGTGGTGGGTGTCACGCAAGGTATAATTATCGCAGTACACCATATAGGAGATGGCGGGACGACCTGGATGTCTTCTTTGAGAATTGGAAAGAGGTAGGGCAGAATTGTGGTCAGTGGAAGGAATGACGGGAGGCCTTTGCTTGCCGGTAGGACAGCGCGGGCAGGTAACAGAGCGTACCTGGGGAAGCGCAGCGAGATGCCCTTGTCTGGCTGCACGAGGCCGATGGCGGCGCGGTGCGCGGGCGACAGCGACAGGTCGGCGCAGCGCAGCTCCCACACGCAGCGCGCGCTCAGCCACACGTCCGGCGAGTGCGACGTGTCGTACCTGCACACACAGCCAGGCGGGACTAGTACACCATTACTGTACGTATCGCTTCGACAGCGGCTAACTTCGGTTATAATCCAACTTGTTCGCCCCCTATCGCGGTTCTGCGCAGACCGCAGAGAGCGATGGCCGTCAGGGTCATACGGCGATATCGCACGATCTCCTACATAGCGGCCTGCGTATTGGCCGGATCCCCGCAGTGGGACCTGGAGGCGAAGACCTTCGCGACACTACATCAGTGGCGCGAGGAGGCCAAGGATCGGGGCGAGAGGCTGGTGCAGCGACAGATAACGCTGCACCGGTCTCAGCTCCGACAGGTCATGGTGGCGGGGGACACTAGAGATTCCTGCACACTATCGAGGCGATCCGGCCAGTACTCGAAGCCTGGCTCGGCAGGAAGCACGGCTCCCTGACGTTTCGGGTGACACAGGTGCTCTCGGGGCACGGCTGCTTCGGGAAGTACCTGTGTCGCATAAGCAGGGAGTCGGAGCCTCGGAGCCTTCACCGCTTCCACTGTCTGGAGAAGACCTGTCGCTGCCGACCGTTGTTCGCTCGATGGTCGGCAGCGCAGAGTCCTAGGATGCGGTGATGTCCTTCTGCGAAACCGTCATGTCGCAGAAGGAAGCTGCGGAAAGGGAGAGGGAGATGACGAGCTCCCGCCCATCCCGCGGCAGACGCACCGGGCGTCAGAAGAGGGCGGATAACGCCCTCTTCCGGCTCCCCTAAACTGGTCCAGGGGCGACGGATTTTCTCCTACTGTTCATATTAAAATTCCATGTTGTTACGAACATCGCATTTTGGAACTCATATTTTTATGAAATAGATCCTATCTCTAAGTTACAATCGACACGATTCGAATCGATCGTTATTCCACGCTAAAATTGCTTTTAAATTTAGGAAAATGTATGCATATTGGTGCTCGTGACTGTACAATAAAATAGGTGTGTAATATATGGCATAATAACAGATAGTATATTATCATTTGAAATAACGTTCACATGATATAATTTTCATATGCTATAAAAACAAATAACTTAATTTCATGTGATCTACATTTCATATAAACTTCTTTTGCTCTAATAACATTTAGTATAACGTTCATTTCATATAATTTTCAATTTGTATAATGCTCTTTTTATATAAGGTGTTAAAAAATTAACATTAAGAAATTTAAGGAGTTGTTGAAAATTACATTCAATAAATAATCATGAAGAAATATTTAAAAAAAAAGCTACCGTTCAAAATCGTAAATAACCTAATATGCGCACCGTACCTAGGCCGTCGAAGTCCCGCTTGCCGCGAGCGCCCGGCGCACGGCGCCCGCGCGTCACCCGCTAGGTACTTAGATACGTACTCTACAGTTCGATGCAAAAATAATGGCGGTCAATAATTAGGTTACATTTAAATTTCTAATTCATAAAATAACCATGACGAATCAATAACGAAACTCGAGGGGCCGAGCATTTTTTTCCCGCAGTTTTTTCGTAATGTGGAGTGATTTCACGTAACAATTGAAGTGTATGTAGTAAGCGGTGAATTAAACAACGTCCGGTTTAATATTTCTATATTATGAAGGTTTCTACACTTCCTTTTATTACAATAACTTAAGACGACGGAGGACAATTTACTTGACATGTATAAAATAGGTCTAGGTCTATGAAGTAAGTCTAGATTTAGTAGCGAGTTCGAGTGCGTACTGATCAAGAGGCCCAAACGAGTACTGGCTAAGATGTTTTTTTTTTTTTTTTTTGTGTATGGCATCTCGCAGTTCAACCTAGGAGGTTGTCGTCTGCTTAACCGGACTATCCTGTGGATGCCTTGAATTTAAGGCCTCCAGCCAGGGCAAAAAACTTACAAACTAAGCGACTACACGCTAAGGGCGCCCCCTGTGGGGCTCGGACCTCGGCTTAGGGCGTCGCTGGGGGAGGGCAGCAAGGGGACAGGCTGGATCTGAATGGTATTATTTATGGGCTGGTTTAAAACTACTGGCACAGCATCGCGGGCTGGCTCGAGCAAGGGTCGGGGAGGGCAGTTACCGGGACGTCGCGACGGGCCTCGACGGCGAGGGCGGAAAGACGGCGGTTTGAACCGGGGTTTACGCTTGAGGAGCGTACTCGTTTCTCTACGGCTCTCCTGGAGGAGAGTGATAGCGTCGTCGGGAGTTACAAGTGTGTGCCTTGGACGGCGAACCTGACTGATACGCGAGGGGTCGTATCGGGCGGCCGATGCGATCAGGGGATTACGATGCTTTATTGCACGATCGAAGAAACGCTTGGTGAGGCGTTTCATGAACTGCAATAAGGTGGGCATCCTAAGGTCTCTGGCTAAGATGACAATGCTAAATTGCTTTATAGCAAGTCATATGCTCCGACGGAGGCCGAGTCTAGCCGAGCGCACCCGAAGTTGCGTTCGGAAAGGTGGCGACCAGCATATTACAATGTTTGATTATATTTTGTACAGTGTAAATATTTATTAGTATTGGTAGATTTGTAAATAGGTTTTTTATGTGATATAAGTATAGCGATTAAATAAATGTGTAGATATATTTCTGTCAATAAATGTAAGTTTTTATCCAAAGACAATGATCGTGTTTTGAGTTTGATGTCTATGGTAATTTGACATTAGTTCGTATTTGACAGGTCTGTGTAACGGGTGAATAACATGTACTGTGAAGTGTTTACAATTATTATGATTTTAAGTTTAAAATTAACATTTAAATGCCGGTGTAGCAATGACCGCTACACAATAAAGCTTAAAATATCAATGGGCTCCATAATACTTTATTCTAAATACGAAAGGTGTCTACTTAGACAAGTAACAGTGACCAACATTTCCTAAAGACAATGCAATCCAAGGGTAATGGCACGCATGTTCTAAGCAATTAGCAATAACAAAAGTAAAGCGGCTATTTACGACCTGTTATTTAGAAATTTCGGCACCTCAAAGATAAATTCGAAACCTTTTGCTAACTGATAGATAACGCACGATGTGCAGCTTACTGTAAACAAATGTTTACGACCTCAGGTGTGTTTTTTTTTTATTTCGGCAGTTCAAAGATAATGCCGGAGCCTTTCGTTAACTGCTAAATAACGTATGATGTGCCGCTTACTGTAAACAAACTGCTAGTGCCGATTAAAATCCCATCACATTTCTCAGACTTTGGGCTGGCAATTTATTCATAATTAATTTCTTGTATGAAAAATGTGTCATTTTGTTGAACATAGGTGTTTTTTTTTTGTTTACATTGGTGTTTTGTTTTATGGAGTTTTAAATAAATTAAATTAAATAAATTGGTATGCTTAAAAAAATTGAACCAGCCTATTTACAACGAATAACACAATTACACAATTATTAATAACACAATTATTTACACAAAGTCTTTACCTTATTTACAAAAGGTGCTGGAAATGTCTTCCACCTTGTTCAATGCATAAGTTAGCACAACGTATCACATTGTTTTTCACTCTCAGTAATGTGTCTCTGTCACTTTTAATAATGTCGAATGCACTTATGATACGGGTTTTTAATTCGTCCACGTTTTTAATATTACTTCCTCTATGTCCATACACTAAGTCCTTAACACGACCCCAAAGATAAAAATCTAGGGGAGTAAGGTCTGGCGATCGGGGAGGCCAGGCAATCGGCCCACCACGGCCTATCCAGAGATTCGGATAGGTAACGTCTAAGTACGCACGGACTTCTCTGTGGTAGTGTGCGGGCGCTCCATCTTGCTGAAAGTAATGGCCCGCTATTTCATCGAGAGGAACGTCTTCCAGCATCTCTTCGACAGAGTGGAGCAGCTGCAGATATGTTTCTCCGTTAAGGCGTTCTAGGAAGACAGGACCGAGTACCGTGTGCCCCATGATTCCAGCCCACACGTTGACGGAGAACCGGTGCTGAAAGTGGTCAGGAAAATCACGGCTTTCGGGTTTTCGTACGCCCACCAGTGAGCGTTGTGGATATTGAATAAGCCCACCCTTGTAAAAGTGGACTCGTCTGTCCATAAAATCTTACGAGCAGGGTTGTCCACCAACCACTCACAGAATCGTCGCCGTGCTTCGTAATCCGTAGGAATGATCTCCTGTACTCGCAAAAAGTGGTACGGATGCTGGCCTTCTTCACGTAGCGTTTTCCAGGCGGTAACGTGACTTATTCCTAAGTCCCGACCTGCGTCACGTGTGCTCGCGTGTGGATTGTCGTGGAAGTAATCTAAAACTTGCTCTTCAATGTCACCGGAGAGCCGCGGCCTGCCAGCATCTGCTTGAGGAGGGCGAAACTGATCATAATCTAATAGCCGCTGGTAAGCCCCCAGGATGGTTTGCAAAGCTGGCACTTGTCGTTGGTCACCATAATGTTCCTGGTACAAGTTACGTGCTGCGGATAAATTTTCATCACTCCTGATGTAACACGCTATCATGTCTAAGTACTCGCGGTTAGTGTACGTAAACGGCATTATTGCAAATGCGTGCGCGCGAAACTTTCGAGACGACACTGAGCGACAAACCCTTCCCGCGCGGCAGATATCAAACGAATGACGATCGGGACAGGGTAGCGCGGGCGCAGCCTCGTGTACAGTGTGCATAAAAATAGTTTTAAAAATTACTTTATTTTAGTGAAACATTAAATCGCTCAAAATATTTTTTTTTTAGTTATGTTTATTTATCGACACCGAGCATCCTCGTAAAATTTTTAAAGTTAATTTTTTAACACCTTATGTAACGTTCAGTTGACCTCATTTTCAGCCAAAATTCTGTAATGAATAAGTAAATATCAGGAAACACCATACTGTTATAATGCAACCTAACCCAGATGATTCACAAACAATAGAGGGGACCTGACACAGGAATATATGAGGAGAATAAGAAAACACAAAAAAAACATATTAATACATAGTTTTTGCAAAAATATACAAAACAAATTAGACGTTTCAAAATTATATTAAGTGCGTTTACGCCGTCCATGCGCTGTTTGACTCCAAAACAGTACATTTCAAACCCTTTAATACCATCAACCCTTTATCTTACAAAAATGATAATTACTAATAACTTTAGGAAATTTCGTTGTCTCAATAGTTGGAGAAAAAAATATTTCAATTAATAGAGTATTGGTAAATTCTATCAAGATAGCTCAACAGAGGTTTTCTTAATTTCCCTTTCAGCGTCAGTTTCGAAGCTCTTATTATAGGAAACCACTGGCAAACCTAATTAGTTTTTATTTTTAACCAATTGCTAAGATCCTAAGGAAAATAGTTAATGACAAGCGTTTTTTGATTTAGATATCTTTCTATAAGAAATTAAAGTTCAAATAATGTGAAATATTAAGGAATTAAAATGATTTTTTCACCGATATATGTTACTTAATTTAATATAATAATACCATAATATAATAGAAGAACATATGCCTTAAAACATCCAATTTAAAATTTCAACTAATTTACAGTGATTATTTATCTATAGATATTTGAAAACTGCTATAAATCATTGCGCGCTAGCAATTTCAAATCAGTCCGCCGCGAGGCTTTCTAGAGAGAGGATACGTCGCTCGGCGCTTTGCCTGACCTGAGTTGACCTTAGCCGTACTTAGAAGTATAGCGGACGTTTATAGTGTGATTGAAAAATCTTGGTACTTTGATGATTAAATTTTTTTATTATTATTTTTGATGAATGACAATATTTTTAGTGACAACAAATGATAACCCTATTTTTTACCTACTAATTTTATTTTTTAAAACTTTTACTTATTTAATTTATTTTTTTGTAAATAAGAACATACATTGTTTTTATAGTTAACGCCAACCTGTTATATTTCCCTCATACAAGGTGTCACTAAGAGGAACATCACGTCAGGTTAAAATATAATATAAAATAAACATAAGTAAATCCGTGTAAAGTGATTTATTTGAATAGAATAAGAAATATTTATTAATCAATCACAAATCCATAATAATTAACGAAGTTCGGTTTCTTTCTAAAGTTTAGTTTAGTTTATCAACAAATTCATGTTTGAATAACTAAAAAACGACTTTAATATTAAGGGCCTATAGTAGCTCAGATGGCTTAGCATGATCCTCCGTAATGCCAAAAATACTGCAGCATTAATTTTGAAATAAATATACGGTAAAGTTGAGGATTAATGCTAGGTCCTATGTTTGACGAAAACACGATTCCATAAAATTTTCTCGATAGAAAAAAATTCCAAAGTTACCTCCAAACCGAACGATAAACCGCTGGTATTCAAAAATACTTAAAATTAGATCATGAAACTTGGCATACTAACTGAACTACCTATAAAGCAGGTCTTATGTTTTTTATTTTTTTTAAATTCCTGTTATTTTCACCTTAAAAAGAAAATACCTAAACTATCGGCGTCTTGAAGTTGGTTCTCTGCCGCCCGCCACCCGCGCTCAGTCTCGCTTCGGCTTTCGAACGGGAGAGCTGTGTCGCTTGCGCTCAGAACACACATTACGCAACAAGACGACGTAAAATTAAAATTTATGTACTTAGGTTTATAGTGTGGCGCAATGGGAAATAACGGTTGGCGTAAAGAAGCAGGCAAACATATGATAAACTTAATGAAATAAGTATCTATTTACCTATCTACTATTTATATACAAACATATAGGTAGACAGCATACGACACGTTTGGTGCAGTGGCTAAGCGATTTGCTGCTGCGCTACGAGTCGCAAGTGTTTCTGCATGTGAAGATTTGTGTTTGTAAGTTTCAATCACAAATGCATCGTCCACGATTCAGGAGAAATCCAGTGTGGGGCAACTATTATAAAAAATAAAAAGATAAAAATTACCTATATAGTTTTGTTTTTGTTTTGACAATATATGTATATTACAACAAAATATAGGTATCTACAGTAAGTACTTAGTAATTGTTTTTTATAATGTTGTCCCACTCCAGGATTTCTCCTGAATCAGAGACGGTGCGATTACAAACACAAATCTTCACAACTATCGTTAGGCTATAAAAATATTTGTTCTTTGCGGGAATCGAACCCGCGACCCGCAGTGCAGCAGCCAAGCGCTTAGAAATACCTAATAAAAAATATAGGTATGTTCGGTAAGTACCTACCTATCTAACTACAAGAAACAAAACTGTAACTTACTTATCCGACTGTAGTGCTACCTACCACATACATAAAATGTATGAACTTACTGACGTACCTTGGTAGTTTAGCTAAATAATTATAATGTATCTTTCTAGAAGACGTCGATTACACAGTACTGAAAACGATGGTGATAAAGATGATGTTCCGGTAAATTCGTCAGTATCTTCTACCTAGGTACCTAAAAATGTAACTGATCTGTTATTCGTACCCACGGCTACATAATTATCAAACTATACATTTCCAGTATAAGCTGATCTCACATTGTATAGGCATTCCGTACAATGAGAGGTCAGCAAAAGCAATAAGTACGCAGTCCCGCACACATCCGCATTTCTTAAAACAGAACGTACTACACGATCAATTATAAACCAAGTAAGCAAGTGCAGCAAGTGTTTGTGTGATGAGCATAGACATTTGTTTCCGAGTCATGGATGTTTATATGTATAATAAGTATGTATTTACAAACAAAAAGTATCTATGTAGTATATCAACTATCTGGTGTCCACGACACAAGCCTCGTTGCTTAGTGTGGCACTAGATGGCGCTGTGTGTAATGTCCAGCGATATTTATTTTATTTATTTAACCTTATCCCATCAATCACAGCGTGTCCAATCATACCATGCACCGTACAACTTACCCACACAAAAACATCGGTTGCTATCGTTGTGCTGTGCAAAAGCAATTTATTTTACATATACGCTAGTGATTGACTAAATCGGAAAGTTATCGAATCTTACATTTATTATTGTACAAAAAAAAATGGGGTCCTCAAAATAAAATAAATAATAAACTGCATGTCCAGAAAATATTATAATAAAAATAAACAATATGTAGCTAAAAAAATATTATTAAGTAAATTAACACAATCAAACATCCGGTTACGTTGGTTTAAGCTGTCATAGCGTATTGAAATTGAAACAGTAGGTATTGTTGAACCCTGCTATGGTGTTTACTCACTGACCTGTAAAGTGGAAGTATTTGTGCAGCACTTGCCGCTTTGATATTACTGGGGTGGCACTTTTTGTCAAACTCAAACTCACTCAAACTCAAAGCATTTATTTCAATTAAACCATTACAGCCACTTTTGAATGTCAAAACACAAAAAATAAACTAAACTACAGTCCCAGTCACAGGGCATAATAACTTGTGAAAGTACTGTAGTTGCCCATTCGAAAGCGTAGATCTCTATGGAGAAGAATGGGCAAGAAACTCCATGGACACTCATTTAAATCATTATGTTGTTACAAAGTCTCGGTTACATCCGTGGTTACATCATTCATGTCGAGATTAAACATATATGTGAGAACGATGTAGAAAGACGTGCGAGTAAGAGCGTCCAGAATAAAAAGATAAAATTAACAATTCAAAAATACAATAATCCATGGCAGCTGCGAGATGACCAGTCACAACTGACAGCGCCCGTTCACGAACATGACGCATGGATCAGCCATCATTCAACTCAACCATTTTGGAGGGAACTAAACGACCCGACACACGCGCCACCATCAGCGAGACATTTGAGTGAGCATGACATTCTCTCAACCGCCAGGGCAAATTCGAGTCAGTAAAAGATGTAAATGGTAGCTTTATCGTACATAGAACTCACACATGTGCTATGCAATTATATAGTACTAAGAGACTGAATCTATACAATGCAAAGATATGTTTACAATCTTCTGCAGCTTCCACAATAACTTCACAAAGTAATCAATTAGTTTGCCCCTATGGTTGTGGAGCAGGACCAGCATTGAGCCAAGCATTTTTATCATCAATGTAATCTCCCAAGTTATAGTATGCTTGCCTACATAGTGTGCGTTTTATACAAGATTTAAACTTCGTCTCATTCAGTTGTAGAATATTGTCATACAGTTTACATTGGCATACAGTTGTCAAATAGTGTACTCTTAAATTCATATATTTTTCCATGACAGATTTGATAAGAAATAATTTATGTCATTATTCAATGGGAACTGCTCAAATTGGTAAAACGTAATACTATCAAAGAGATCTAATCCTATCGATCGATCGATAACCTACGTTAGTCGATCTGCACAAGCACATCACTAACTTGCTGCAAGACGCCACGGCCGCGATGCATCCACTTAATAAAGTATCGTTTTGTGATGTTTACATTGCTTGTCCAGTCACTTAGCGGCAAACTTAGGTAGTGGTTAAGGGGCAATGTATTTGTTGCAAAAATAGTACAGTCGCTGTGATATTTGAAAACAAAAATAACATAGTAAGAGCAAGAAATATTTTACGATTTGTTGTTTTTCATGATTTTAAAGACAAATATTCTAAAATACTTGTACTAACACATGGTAAGTGATTCCATTTTGACGTTAGTAAGGTACATTGAAACTAAATTTGCGATGTACAATTTTATGTTCATATAATCACAATTTAATATTAAATTATGATTGATAATTTTATTAAGTACTTAGTACTCGTCCGATAATAGTGTAGTTTACTCTAACAAAATCGCTTCGACTTCGTGTGCCCGCGCGCGTCACCGCGAGCTGTGTGCGATCGCGCCGATCGCGATAAAAGAGTGAGGTGGCGCGGGGAAGTGGGGGCCAAATTAGAATTTGAGCTGAGGTTCTATAGACTCTTAATCATAATTATAGCTATACTTGCAATATATTATTAAATACTTATTTTATGCACTCGTAGTTTAGTAATCCGTGTACGTTCAAATTCAAATTAAATTTTACTACAACAATTGCACTCGAACGGATCATAGTGGGTTAGTTTGACTATAGCGCAAGAGAACGCGCCAGCGCTATGCACACAGCCACGCGCGCTTCTGTGTGCGTAAAAAATGCATTGAATTACCTAAACTTGACTTCGCGCGATAGACGTAAACGCTCTTAAACATTACTTAGGAATTTTTATATTATACTAATTAAATACTATACTAACTGAATATTAGTTCAAATGAGCATTATAGAAAATGTTTAATAAACCATATAAAATTAGGTAAACTGAAATTATATCAATAATTCATTATATAATTTCATTATTATACTAAAAAAAAAAGTATATTAAATGAAATTTGGTCATCTGATCATCACAACTTTTGTTATTATATACGCACTCCAATAAAATATATCGATAAAAATCTGCTGTTTTAGTATACAAAATGCCATAATTAATATCATAATAAGTTTCCTTCAATAAAATTTTCTTTATCAGGTGGCTCTGGAATCCTCATTTTTGGGATCAGGTCGAGATGTATGCGATTCGTACCGGCCGTACAAGTTTTCGACTTTCGAAAGGATCTTCGGCTCGAAACGACGGTATCCCCACTGGAATTGGCCACCTTCGTTAGGTGGCTTCTTCCAAGTGATTGGACGAACACTTTTGACCCCCGGTTTTGCTCATTAGCAACTTGGCTTTGTTGAGTGCCCTTTGTTTTGACGAAGTGATGGGTGGGTTGTCACGTCGTCCCGTTAGAGCTCCAGGGTCTCCTCCGATAGATTGGACTTCTTGCCCGTATTCCGCATTTTGCAAAAACGTGCACCTTCCTCCCAGAAGATCCACCATTTGGTCGAGCGCCTGATCAAAGTCATTTGTGGTTTCCTTGGCCGTGAATCAGTTTTCCAGGTTTGACTAGAACGCTTCAGATCCCAGCATAGTTTGAAACATATTCGGAGTCTAGACTTCAACAAATGGGCTCGCTCGAGCTCCAAGCAAGGCGCCCCTATGATGTCCTGCTGCTACACTAGTAGCATCTAGTAGCTATACCGCTCGGTTAGCACTATGAGGTACGCTAGCCGTTTCGAGACACTGAAAAATTCTACAGTATTGTTACAAAAGGATTTGTGTACCAGGAATCCGACTCCACCTTGAGATAGCTGGTCTCCCTCTCGAAAATACTTAAGGTGGCCCGATTAAAGGGTTATTGTATCGTCCCGTCGTACCCTCTCTTCGGACTTCACTCAACCCAAGAATGTGCCACCTTACTTTTTTTAGCTCTTCCTCTCTTCTTTCTTCCTTTTTTTTTCTTCTTTCTTTCTTTCTCTTTTTTTGCTCTTTCTTCTTTTCTTCTCAAGATGTTCGTCAAGCCGTAACGTGTGTTCATTGTTCGTCGCCAAGGTCAGGTGGGTTTGGTGGCTATTCGTAATCCGGGATTTCGGGATTCTTCACCCCTTACTTTGCTGTTACTGTGACCGCCGCCAAAATCAGGAATAGCAAGGCCGCGGGAACTGGGTTCTGCGACTGATTTTGAACTTTTTAAATCGAATTTATTAATTTTACATTAGTGCCTTTGCATACTAGTTCCACCAAATACAAAACGAATAGCGAAGTTATTTATTTTTTACCGATCCGTTTCATTATATGTACATACACTCCAACACTTACTGTACTATAGGTGCTCAAAAGAAAATAAATATGTTTTTTTTGTTTTATTCCCAAGTGCGCACCAAGCTAAAATATTGATGGTTGTTCAAATGGGAATGTCTTTGGTGCTCCTAAAATCGATGCTCAAAGTAGAATAGTTCTTCTATTCTGTCCTCGAAACTGAAAACTGTACTGTAATGTGTTTTAAGTAACAAGTGTTTCGATAAGTTGCCTTAAGAATATAACTTATTCATGAGAGCAAACAATCAATATTCAAACATCACACATTCGAAGTAATAAATCCAAATCTTTAATTATTGTCATTAACTATCGCAATAGATTAATAAACCATTTATAAACCATCATCTCACGTCAAGTTAAGAAATAACACGCATGTCATGATGAGATGCGTCATCTCATTAGTGTAGTGGTCGACTGCTGAATGGATTGGATTTGGAATGGATGGATTTTATTCTGAGTAGGTTTTAACATCAGAACTTTGTCAACAGCAATCTGGGTTTGTGCCTGGTTGATGGCAATAACTAAATACATGGGATCGAAATATACTTGTGAGTATGCTTCGGGGATGTAATATTCGTACGAGATGCACACATTACCTGTAGTAATTCCTGGGCGCATCAATGACGTGTTCCCTGAGCTCGTCGGTGAGGGCCTGCAGGTTGTCGTCGGAGAAGCCGGTGCCGAGCTTGCAGAGCGTCTGGAACTGCTCGGCGTGCGGCTCGTAGCAGGCCAGCAGGAAGCCGCCGTAGAGGCGCGCGCGCTTGCCGCGGCCCAGGTACGCGCCGATCACCACCGCGTCGATGGTGTCGCCCACGCCGTCCAGGTAGTCCTTCTTCAGCTGGTGGACAGGTACTACGAGATTATTCTACACCGAAAACTAAGCTGTGCCGAAGCTAAACTAAGCTAATCTGATCTAAACTAGAAATATGTCAGTGTTGTGGCATTCAATTGGACGGACGTATTGCTCGCTATGAATATAATCGATGAAGAAAGTTCCGATGATGAATACGCTACACAGGAAAAAAAATATTAATACAAATTAATATCCAAAGAAAGGATATTCCAGACGTTGGATATGTCAAAACATTCAATCTCGGCAAGCAAATGAATAGATTAAAACTTCATTTTACTTAGCCTCACATATTTTAGTTAGCTCAAATAGCTTAGGTCGCATAGTTAGCAGTCAGCACACAAGTATGAAAAACTGCATCTCCTATACGCGCTTAGCTAAAACTAAGTTAAAAAAAAAAATTAAAATATTAGCATTTTTTATTATTATATTAAGTTAGCTTAGTTTTTGGTCTGCAGCCCACATTAGCTTGGAGTGGTTTTTTAAAAACTGCACTGGTGGACTGCCTTGTTGTTCTAGTGGGCGCAAGCGCGACTGCTGAGCATGAGCTCCTGGGTTCGATTCCCGGGTCGGACATAGTGCTATTGGGTTTTTCCGTCAGGAATTTCTCAGTAGCAGCCACGGAGTCTGGATGTGTGCCCGGTTCATGGCAACAGTACTGTAATAGGAGGCATTACATGGGACTTAAACAAAACTGGCGAAATGTGGATGTACTGTTAGGTACAGCTCTGCCCTTCGGGGATTATTGGCGTGATTTTATGATGTTAAGTATATTTTTTTTAAAGTTCTGTGAAATCTGCATCCAAGTTGTAATAGATGGTAATACAAAAAGTTGTCAAAAGCCTCAGGTAATGTCCTTCAATTAAAAAGACATCTAATTGATTGACTTTTTTTTTAATCCAAGATGGCGATCAGAGACAAAGCCATTATCATAATGTACAAGGACGTTGTTGCCAAAATTAAAAAATACGAGCAAAATCCAATACGGCCGGACCTTTATCTGGATAGTTTTTGTCTCAGATGTTAGTTTCAGGAGTATGGATTCCGAAAATGAAAACAAAATTAGTATCCAAGCAGGAATCAATAAAAGTATGGTTTTAGTGAAGACTGGTGTGGTTACCTTGAGCCAGTTGTGGGACCTGCGCGCGATGTCGTACCGCGCGTGCTCCCCGCTCAGCGCCTTCACCATGAGCCCCTCGCACGAGCCGCGCAGCGCCTCCTCCAGGAACTGCTGCACCTCCTCCACCGTGCCGCAGTCCCTGCTGCTCGCGAACTGCCACTGGCCTGCGGGGACAGCGTCATCAGCCACGACAGCCCTGAGCTGGTGGCTGGACGGAGACACAGTCCGCAACGAACAAATACTGGGATGTTGGTTGTAATCCTCATCATCAAAAAATAAAAGTTTATCTGCTCACCCTAAATTATGACGACTCGGAAGAATTACTCAAACCATAACTAATAAAAAAAATCACTCTTACACACCTACACTCGCCTATACACATCTACAACCACATACATACACAGCTACACTCACACAAACACACACACCCTGCATCTTTACAGATATTCCCTTTTCCTTGTAATTAATATTCATTTAAACTCCATTTACTTTTTCCCCCACGTTTTCTTATTCTGAAAATAAATTGTACGAGTCTAGTTTATTGGTACAAAAGTGCACATTATTAATTTGAAAGCGACTATTATATTATCCATAATGGACGGATGGATGACCCCCATAACACAGGTTTTACCTAGCGTGGGGGTCATTGATAATTTATTTGCAATTTGTACGCTTAAATTAAGTTACACCCTGTTATCTGTGTACTTTTTATGTCAAATAAATATTCTTATTCTTACCATCTGCCTAGCCTTTTACCAACCATGTTGGGGTATTTTTTACACAACTGCCAAAAAAAGTGATGTTTTCAGGGTTCATGTACATAAATGTATGAATCTTCATGAGGTTCTCTATGTATTTGTTACTGTTAGAATCTTTGCGTTATCCCATGTAACATAGGCTAGTGAATATTTGAAAAATAATAATAGTGTAGCTATGGTTCAGGAATAAAAACCCACTTGTACATGAGGCTGCTGCCTATCTGACCTGCACAACCCAGTTAGTAGTGGGTAATTCCGCTTGGTACTAGTGCTCAGGTTAGAGGCTGCAGGAAAGCGGGGCCTTTTTGATAGTAAAAGATTCCGAAACTCAAATAAACACCCTAAACCAAAGTAATGAAATCTGGCCAAACACAGCTGCAAGTATGGACCTAATTATTTTCGCTGCGTTTGCCTTTCTAAATAATGATAAGTTACGCTTGGGAACACAACGCCCAATCTAACCAAGTTCATTCGTGAATGATTCAAATAGTAGTGCCAAGGAAAATATTACTGTGAAT
Source organism: Standfussiana lucernea (assembly GCA_964057025.1). Lineage (NCBI taxonomy): Eukaryota > Metazoa > Arthropoda > Insecta > Lepidoptera > Noctuidae > Standfussiana > Standfussiana lucernea. Next base: position 16,810,048 of record OZ059798.1, on the reverse strand, counting down.
ACATTTTGCGGATTTATTTCAACACTAAGAGGCAATTACTAAAGAAACCAGGCGATACTTTACGGAAATCCATGAAAAATAATATGCAATTATTCAGTATTTTTATTATGATGCATAATACGATTGTGTTCGCGTAGTTCCGGTAATTAGCAAGTGATTACTGCATTACTGGGATTGGTAAAGTACAAAACACACTTCTCGCCAACGTCTGAAGGTAATGACTCAGCTCTTGGAACCTATGTTATAGAGTAGTTTAAGTATTATTGGCGCAGCGACTATAATCATAACACTAATAATTGTACAAATGTACAGCGCAGCAAACATATCACTGAGTCTGCAATTAAACGCACAAATTGCATTTATTACACCGGTCGCTCTGTTGTTTTTATTGTGAATCTCATTCATAGGTGCTGGATATTCAGAGTCACAATAACGTAGCTAATAATATATTGATACTTCTAAGTATAGTGTTGAGCTGTCTGTGGTCTGTGACGACACTGTGATGTACTTTTTACCTGCATTACTATTGTTAATCCGGTTTTTATGATGTAATTGTAATTTTGTCAGGGCACCTATCCTGCCCCATCGCTTACGATGAAGTGACTAGCTATCGGCTAATTTATCGCTCAAGAAACGTACGATAGTTGTAGGTCCTGTCTTCTTCTTCTTTTCGTATCAATGTTACTTCCCAAACTGTATAATAAGGAAGTTACATCGCGTCAGAGGCGTTATTGAGGTCGTTGAGAGTGCAGGTAAACGGACACCTGGGACACTCCAGCAGGTGGTGGGGGAGGGGGGGGGGGGCACAGTTTGGTCCGGAGCGCCACTACTTTATCCGGTTGTTCGCAGAACACCATCGAGATCCGCTCCCCAGTTAGTGGGAATTAGGCGAAGTAAGTTAGTTCCTCGCCACGAGATGTTGAGTGTCCGATGTGAGTTACTATTGCGGAGGCGGAGTGCACACGACCGTGTCTCGGACGGGGCCCGCCGTAGAGCATTACTGTTATGATATTTTCCTAGTATGTCCAGTGCCCCTGTTATTTTGTGCTCTACATCTTCGAACTTAGCTGATGGTGTCGCTAGGGTCAAGTCATCCGCATACAGGAACCGCTCGGTGTGTTGGGTGTTAGGTTGGTCATTAGTGTAGACGTTAAAAAGCATTGGCACCAACACACTAACTTGAGGAAGACAGTTCTTTTGAACATCGTCATCTGCTCTACCAGATTTGAAGTATACCCGAAAACGGCGGTTGTGCAGGAATTTGCTAAGTATGCGCACAAAGCCCTGGTCGTTGGTAAGACGACAAGCCTTTGCCAAGTAGTTCGTTGATGTTTATGGTGTTGTTAACTGCTGTGGAGGATCAACAAATCTGACACCAGTGGCTGAAGAGCGACAAAAGCTATCAAAGAAATAAGTCGCTTAGCGCCAGTCGTCTGTCAGAAGCCGGGCCTCACCTTCCGTCTCGCGCAGATGTAGGCGCAGCGCGGCGCGTCGCTCGCGCAGCGGCCGCGCCACGTAGGGCTCGCCGTTGAGGTAGAGCAGGTCGAACACGAACACGCACACCTGCACCTTGATGTCGGCCTCGCTGGCGTCCTTGCGCTTGCGGGTCGAGAGGATCTGATCACAACGTGATATCTATCAGTTCTTTTTTAATGAGTTTATATATTGAATACAACTTATTCAAAATAGATAAGTGCACAGGTCACAATAATTTTAGTTTTGATTGATGTTAATTAACTTAAATCAAAATCCTTCTTTTGACACGGTTGACTAAAAACAAGTCCGTGTGTATGATTTTTGCATTCGTATAATAATGTACAATCACCTGTCTACTGCTACGTAGGATGTGCACGGACACGTTTGTCACGTAGCACGTTAGCTCCGCGGTTCATTTATTTGCCAAGTACAGTTCGATTCAAACTTGAAAATGGCGGCTCGCAGCTATTAGTCGACGTCGAGTCGCGTCGTGTTGACAAGTGTGGTCTATGCAGTATTGTTGTAGTAATAAGAGGCAATTAGTTGTAAGTGGGCAAGTAGTAAGTGTATACCTGGAAGGGCAGGATCTGCTTGGTGTTTGTGTCGTAGGCCACGGCTTCGCAGTCTAGCACGCAGCTCGTGACCGTGTCCTTCAGGAGCGACGGCAGGCGCCGCACGATGTCGGGGTACTTGCTGCGGACACGATACACATTACTCAAACTCAAAGCATTTATTACAATTAGACCATTACAGGCACTTGAATGTCAAAACACAAAAAAAAAACACTAAGCGACAGTCACAGGGCATAATAACTTGTGAAATTACTGTAGTTGCCCATTCGAAAGCGTAGATCTCTATGGAAAAGAATGGGCAAGAAACTCCATGGACACTCTTTTAAATCATTATGTTGTTACAAAGTCTTGGTTACATCATTAATGTCAGGTTTATACATATATAGAATAGAATAGAATATACTTTATTGTACACCAAAATTGATACAGAACGGTTTTACAAAAATTGATAATTTTATGGTTACAATGGCGGTCATATATGTGAGAACAATGTAGAAAGATGTGCGAGTAAGAGCGTCCAGAGTAAAAAGATACAATCAAAAATACAATAATCCATGGCAGCTGCGAGATCACCAGTCCCTACTGACAGCTCCCGTTCACGAACATGACGCATGGATCATGGATCAGCCATCATTCAACTCAACCATTTTGGAGGGAACTAAACGACCCGACACACGCGCCACCATCAGCGAGACATTTGAGTGAGCATGATATTTCTCAACCGCCAGGGCAAATTTGAGTCAGTAAAAGATGTAAATGGTAGCTTTATCGTACATAGAACTCACACATGTGCTATGCAATTATAAAATATTAAGAGATTGAATCGATACAATGCAAAGATATGTTTACAATCTTTTGCAGCTTCCACAATAACTTCCCATGGTAACCAATAAGTTTGCCCCTATGGTTGTGGAGCAGGACCAGCAATGAGCCAAGCATTTTTATCATCAATGTAATCTCCCAACTTATAGTATGCTTGCCTACATAGTGTGCGTTTTATACAAGATTTAAATTTCGTCTCATTCAGTTGTAGAATGCCGGGAGGTATTTTATTGTAACATTTTAAACTAGACCCCATGTAAGATGAGTCTACTTTAGCTAGCCTGAAACCTGGCTGACCTATATGGTCCCTGGTTCTAGTATTATAGTGGTGTCTGTCGCCTATTTTACTAAATAAATGCAGATTTTTCCTAACGTACATGATGTTTTCATAGATGTATTGGCAAGGTACTGATGCTAATTTCCTTAAACAGTTCTCTTAGAGAATCGCGCCTACATGGATTATATATGGCCCTGATGGCTCTTTTCTGTAGAATAAACATAGACTCGATGTCTGCAGCCCGTCCCATAGTAAAATACCGTAAGATATAATACTATGAAAATAACTAAAATACATTAGCCTCGCGGTATCTACATCAGTAAATTGACGGGTTTTCCTAACAGCGTATGCTGCTGAACTCAGCCGTCCTGCAAGAGATGTTAAATGACGACCCTATTGTAGCCTTGAGTCGAGCGTGATCCCTAAGAAAACGGTTTCATTGACGAATTCTAGTTTCTCTTGATTCAATACTATGTCACAATCACTACTTTTGACATTTGGTAGAGTAAATCTTATGCACTTAGTTTTTTTCCCATTTAATACTAAATTATTCGCGGTAAACCAGTTCTGGACCTGCAGTAGGGCGCTATTTACGTCGTCAAGATTTGAGGCACGTCTGTTAATCTTAAATAAGAAGTATCGTCAGCAAACAACACCATTTGTGGTTGATTTTTAAATAAATGGGGTAGATCACAGACTAAAACGAGCAAAGGACCTAATATCGAGCCTTGTGGTACACCCATCCTTACTTTTAAACCCATTGAATTGACACCATTTATTTGTACTTGCTGATGTCTATCGTTTAAATACGATTTCACTAAACTGAGCGCAAGTTTCCCTAAACCGTAATGCTCAAGTTTCGTGGGGGGTTTCAAGGGTTTCGTGGCTCACGCAATCAAATGTTTTCGAGAGATCACAGAAGATTCCTATTGTATCTTGTGCCTCTTCCCACGCAGTGAATATGTGTTTTAATAAGGTGACACCGGCGTCATTATAGTAATCAAAATTTAAAATCATTCTAAATGATCTTGGGAACTAGCATATTTTGATAATTTTTGTAGATAGTCAGTAAAATTTACGTTATAATATTTTTGTAACTTTCGTTATCATTTATGAACTATTGCGTTTTATGTGAGGCTGCTATTTTATAAAATAAAGGGTGGAATGTTAGTCAGGCTATTTTTTTTTTCTGTTTATATTAGTTTATAAATTAGACGAGGTCGGTTTCTATACGAATATATGCTTAGAAGAAATAAACTTTAGTTCACAGTATCATGTTAAATGAGGAGTATATCAAAGATGTGGTTATATTTAAGGATGTGATATATGTATATTTGGGTCAAGTTTATTGAAGCACTAGGTGACCGGCGCAACTTCGTCTGCGTAACATTTTTGATTAATGCTCTGCTCCTACTGGTCGCAGCGTGATGTTATAAAGCCTTTCTCGATAAAAGGGCTGTCCAACACTAAAAAAAAATTCTATTCGATCCAGTAGTTCCTGAGATTTGCGCGTTCAACCAAACAAACAAACTCTTCAGCTTTATAATAGTAGTATAGATTATTTGAATTGAATAGTTTTTCGTGAGGACGACGCCGGTCCCATGGGAAACTAGTTCAGTTTGATGGTTTGTACCACATCGTTAAATATGATGATATGTTTCGGATACAGCTACAGATTAGTGTCTGCCGTGGTCCTAGTGCCTGGCGATACCGCGCAGGGGTGGCGCGCGTGGGATCGCTGCGATATATTAACAGTATTTCTGTCTTACGCGCCGAATTTCATGACGTCATCGGCTCGCTGCTGGAATCCCTATATCTACTACGAGTATATAAAAACAATGTCTGTTCGGATGTTCGAAATCTATAGACTCCTAAACTACTGAACCGATTTTGATGAAATTTTGCACAGTTGTTCTACATATGCCAGGGAAGGTTTCTGAAGTAGGTAGGTAGGTAGGTAGGTAGGTAGGTAGAAGGTGGTAGGTAGTTAGGTGGGTCGAGTAGTAAAAAATTATAAGGAGGTAATACTAGGTAGGGAAAAGTGTATTGCAACGCTTGCCGGGTACAGCTAGTTTCATATAAAATAATTATAAAATACGATGATAGAGGCGCCCAGGCGCACGTCCACCCTTATACGACCTCTAATCATTCTTATATAAACGTGCAAACAACCAGCATTCCACGAATTCAAACAGTGCACTATGCAGAACTACCCTTCACCAGCAAATATTTTATTTTATTATCAGCACAAATAAGAGCATTGTATGCAGTTTAAGGACATCACTACCAACATACACTGCAGGCCAAAAGTTTAAGACCGCACTTAAACAGTATAATTATCTATCAATTGTAATAAAGTCCCATAAGATAAATAAAAGAAATGCACACCTGCATATTCTATTGTTAATGTAGAATATTTAAAGAAGTCATTCTTTTGTTTACTTTCAAGTTATTGGACAATAAACATCTATTGTTTTCAATCACCGACAAACGCTGCGCTAGAGCCAGGTGGTAGAGTCCTAATAATTTTTTTTTATCAATGAAAATTGAAAAATTGTTTATTTCGATATCTTAATTTAAAAACAAAAACACGTTAGTGATTGGAGCCTCCTTGTAAGCAAAAAATGCCTGTATTAGGAGACTCCGCTCTTTCATAGCAAGTGGAAACAAATATAAAAATAGTAAAAATAAACAATACAAAATAACAAAATAACCCATATGTGTGTGTGTGTGTGTGTGTGTGTGTATGTGTGTATGCGTGTGTTGAGAGCAGCGAGAGAGTCAAATTATTTTAATAGTGCCTCAGTGTCTTCATAAAGAAATGGTTTAATCCAATTTATTAGATTTTTTTTTTACATAAATGTGCTTGTTTAGTGTATATGTAAATCTCTTTGTTTATTCTATTATACAGTCGAGCAGAACGTGTGTTGTATTGCATAGCAGCGAATTTCGTTTTAGTTTGTGGGGCTTGAGCAATAATGTCCTTTCGTCGTTTTGATATGATATTTATATCGTAAGGAAGTGTCCTATGTTTTTTTAGGACTGTATGTGTAATGTACAGCTTTCGAACAGAAATCAGACCACTAACCTGGTAAAGACTGTCAGTTGGGTATCTTCTCTTTTTAAAATACATAATTTTGATTAGTGCTCGTTGTCCTCGTTCAACGTCTATAAATCTTGATTTTGCCGCACCGCCCCATATTGGGATGCAGTAAAGTAAAACTGATTGCACAAGTGCCACATAAACTTCATTTAGGAGATTTCTGTTAGGACCTACTTTTTTGTTTATATTTGTAGGGAGGACAGGTCGCAATGTTTTAAATAGCCAACCCAGTTTCCTAACTCTGCCCGTTACGTGCTCAAGATGAGCGTACCATGATAACCTTTGGTCAATCATAACGCCCAGATATTTCGTCTGCGAGACTTTAGTAATGGCAGGACAACTACAGTTATTTTTTGAAATTTTATCACATGAGTGTATTTGGATGCTATTTGCTTCATTTGGTTCTGCGCGATTCGAGATGGTAAAACAAATGTAGTTAGTTTTAACTGTGTTTAGTGTGAGAAGGTTGTCATTGAGCCAGTTTGTTATTTGGACCAAGCCCAATTCTGCCTTGAGTTTGACATCAGACCAGCTACTCCCGGAAAAGACAACAGCTGTGTCATCAGCGTAAGAATAAATTTTTGCGCTATTGACTTTTAGGTTGCAAAGATCGTTAATATACGTTAGAAATAAGGTGGGGCCCAGCAAGCTCCCCTGGGGCACGCCAAATGATACATCCGCATCATCACTAATATGTGAGCCTATCTTAACCCTCTGTTTTCTATTAGATAGATAATCTTTGAAAAAATTGAGAGGGGTTCCTCTTATTCCGGCTCTTTCCAGTTTGGTCACAAGGGTTGGAACAGAAACGGTGTCAAAAGCCTTTTTTAAGTCCAGAAATACCGTCAGGCATTTTTCCCTGCATCAAGATGCTCGGTAACTAATGAGCTGAGGGCAGCAACTGCGTCTTCAGTGGATAATCCCTGTCTAAAACCAAATTGTGTTGATGATATTATTTTAAATTTATTTAGGTAATTTATATGTCTCGTATTAGTTAGCTTCTCGATAATCTTAGACAGGGCTGGTAGGACCGAAATAGGTCTGTAGTTATTGACATCATCTCTGTTCCCTCCCTTGTGTACCGGCGTAATAATGGATTTTTTCAATGAGTCTGGGAAAATGCCTTTTTTGAAACAAAGGTTAGCCAGGTGGGCAATGATGGGAACCACTTCTTTGCAAACGTATTTTAGGAAACTAGTAGATATACAGTCCCATCCAGGGGCACTGGACGACTTCAAGCACATCAAAATTATTTCTACTTCCATTGGGTCCGTGTCCAATAGCACAAAGGAATTAGTTTGCGCAGGGGAAATACTAGGTCGATCAGGGGGCATTTTATTAGTCCTGGGTTGAATTTGTTCAGCTAATTCTTTCCCAATTTTTACAAAATAATCGTTAACGAAGTTAACTGATTCAGTTGGAGACGGTTTGATACATAACAAAGCTGCACTTTGGTTGTTTACTTTATTTGAATAGGTGTTTGATTTTATGTTTTTCCAGAGTAACTTAGAATTTTTGACAGATTTAGTAAGTAATTCTCTTTCATATTTTATTTTTATTTTTTTGATGAGATTATTACAATGATTTCTGTATCGACAATACGCGATTTTTAAAATTGCATTATACGAATCAGACCGAGAGTTTTTTTGCATTTTATTGCGATTTTGAATACAGCGTAGTATTCCTGGGGTGATCCACGGTTTGATTATTCGTTTACTGTTAGGAATGCTTGTTATTGTAGTATTATAATTAACAGTATCAGTCAGTTTCTGTATGAGTAGTTCAGTTATTAGGTTTGGATCATCACAAAATAACAAATCAGCAAGATTTTTTTCCTGTAAATATTTGAGTGCTTCTTCAAAATTAATAGTAGTAACAGTTTTATTGATAACCTCTTTATGTTTTATTTTAGAAAGACATAAAAATGTAGTGTAGTGGTCAGTAATTGTAGTTTGTAAGATAGCAATTGACGCAGATGACTTTTTTTTATGAATTCGCAACATGAAGTGGTCCAGGCAATTCAGCTCTCTGGTGAAGGTATGACCAGGTAATATATTAAATATTATTCAACAATGAAATTATATCTATTAATATATATAATTTCATTGTTGTTACCAGCAAGCGAAATAGACGCTTAACAGCACCAGAAATCCGCGTTGAAGTAAACAAAACCCGAGTTAAACCTTTACCATTGACTACAGTAAAACGGCGACTGAGAGATGCAAAGTTGTATGGTCGCGTCGCCGTCCGAAAACCTCTGCTAAGGCCACAAAACAAGAAAAAGCGGATGCAGTGGGCTCTTGCCCATCGAGATTGGACTGAAGAAGATTTTAAAAAAGTTCTTTGGACCGATGAATCCAAGTTTGAACTATTCGGTTCAAAACGAAGAATTTACGTGAGACGCAATGCTCAAGAAAAGATGGTGCCGGACTGTGTAGTCCCAACAGTCAAGCGTGGCGGTGGCTCAATTATGGTCTGGGGTTGCTTCTCTAGCCAAGGAACTGGCGATTTGGTCAAAATTGAAGGAATTATGAAAAAGGAACAGTACAAAAACATTTTAGAACAAAATGCCGTTCCTTCCGGGTTGCGATTAATTGGAGACGCATTCATATTCCAACAAGATAATGATCCAAAGCATAGCTCCAAATTATGCAGAGACTATTTAGAAGAGAAAGAGGCGCAAGGGGTGTTAAAAAACATGGTTTGGCCTCCTCAGAGCCCGGATCTCAATCCAATTGAACTTTTGTGGGAAGAGCTTGACAGGAACGTCCGTAATCGTGGCCCATCCTCGCAAGAAGAAATGTGGAATGCTTTATGCGAAAGTTGGAGCAATATATCACAAGACACCATCAACAAATTGATTGCTCGTATGCCGAGACTTGTGAAAAAAGTCATACAATGTAAAGGAGGATTTTTTGATGAAACATCAGTTTAGTTAACTATAGCCTTTTTTCGCGTGGACTGTTAATATTTCCTTATTTTTTAAATTACAATTTGTCAATAAACACTAATTAGTGACTAATTGATTAGATAGTTAAACTGGTTAATTAAACATTTAATATTTTATTGGTGTTTTACTTTATTTTCCTACTTCAATTAAGGTGGTCTTAAACTTTTGGCCTTTTGGTTTTGGGGTACTTTTTGTACAGCAAAACAAGCAATAAGTTTTTATTTTTCGAGTAATTGAAAATATATTACTTGTTCCCAGTATTTCACAACAAATAACCAGTGATCGGAATAGGTAGAGCTAATGTACCTAAAGTTCAAGGAACAGAAACGAAAAGTGGGGACTTCCTAACGACAAAAAAAAATCCTAATATTTTTTTTTTACTCGGATATGTCTTAGAATCAGTTAAGTACATTTAATAATATTTTTATTTATTAATCAGTACACCGATTCAAATTAAGGGACAACTTTCAACATCAACGGAAATAATATTCCGACTGAGTCTTAAGATTGGTAACTATCTTAATTATTGAGGTTGATTTCTGTTTACGTTTAGTTCCAATAATTGTACAAAATGAATAAATGGTATGAAAACCTAAAAACAGTTTTTTTACCTTGTTAGTTCTAACTATTAAAGCTGGTATGAAAATTAAATTAGCTTCCGCACTTACGGCGTTCAAACGAAGTTACCTTTATTTTTTAAACAATAAAAATCGTGCACTTTTTTTTAAACAGAAATATTAAAGTAATTCGTTGTACTTAAGTAATATTCCGACATGCGGAATAAATATTCCGAAAAAATAAAAATTGTCGTAAGGAAGTCTCCGCTTTTCGTGTCTAACTGTTCCTTGAACTTTAGGCACATTAGCTCTACCTATTCCGATCACTGCACATAACTCAGCCATTAAACATATATTATACTGGGACAACAAAATAATACATTTAACTATAATTGCAGTGCTAACAAAATAATAACAATCAGACACCTCCTAAGATATCCACCATTGTACTATCTATACTATACATTTAACTTTACAATACCACTATTACCACCACCCCTACTTTTTATAATTTGCAACCGTGATTATTTCTAGTTATACCAACTAAGTATTCCGGTGTATAATAAATAAAGCTCATAGACACTACATAAAAATAGCATCAAGTACCTCACTTTTACTAACACAGGTGATGTTTTTACCATACTTATAAATATATTAATAATATATATATTTTTTTTTATATGGGAATATTTAAAAATGTAAAAATAAGGAAGAAAAATAAATAAAGGAAATATAAATCGAGTTGAAGTGATATTGACCCGATGCAGTGGTCGCGCGTGCACATAGCTGACCTGGTGTTGTTCTCCTGGTTGCGGCTGAAGACCGCGGCCCGCGCGAAGTCCGGCGCGTCCGAGTCCGTGCAGCCCGGCACGTGGATCTGCGCGCGCTCCCCGTCGTACTTCCACTCACACGTGAACTGCTCCTTCTCGAACCTGGCGCCACGGGCTCATGGATCACATAGCTCGACCGAGTAACGGACTTTAATACAAGTATTAGCGAGAGATTGATATGAATGTGAGTAACTTTGACAACAAAACCAGTTTTATTTTAAAACTGTTGACAAAAATGCATAAAGAAAAAATGGGACTAAATAAGTAGACAAGCTTGACAAATATGTGACAAAAGGAGTAAGTCTGAGAAACGTTCATAAGTCAAACGAGGTAATTTCCCCACCTGTCGAAGACGTCCGTGAGCCGCTTGGTGGGATGCGCCAACATGGGCTTGAGCGGCACGCCGGGCTGCAGGCGGCAGTGCGCGGCCAGCGCCGCCACGCCGTGCTGCAGCAGCGCCGGGATCACGCGATCGTACGACGGGCACGCGCAGTACGTCGACTTTATTGTGAGTGCGTGCTCGTCTACAAGGGCCTAAGGATACTATCTATTATGAGCACACATGTTACATAGGGACTGCTTCGTTGGTGAATCTGATATTAGGACTTTGGAGTCCTAATTTTTAGCTTGAATTTAAGCCTAGTTATTAGCTTAAGAGGTCGCTAGATGGCGCTGATAACGTAAACATCAGAAGTGTAGTTCTCTGATCTATTATTGACTTTACAATTATAAAACAGACTAAACCGTACATTAAATTGTGTTCAATAAGCCCGTTACGAAGTTAATCATGTGCACAAACGTTATCTAAATAAACTATGTGATATTTTTTCGACTAAGTGAAGACAAATATGTGACGAACAGAATATAACGTTAATAAACAGTAAATAGTACGATGATAAAGAATTGCTTACGTGCAATACGCTACAAACTAAGTGTTAAGTGCAAATTAAACGGAAAAAAACTTATGTAGAAAGTTAAAATTGAACTTAGTGGTGTGTGAAAAAAATATTTAAATGATGAATCATTTTTAACGACTTCTTAACTGTTTGAATTATATTTCCACAACCAGTTGCAAATATACAAATACCATAAAAGCAAATAATACTATAATAATACAATAATAATACTATTTTAACGATACTACTTATCTTAATTTATTATATATATATTTATTTTTTTCCTTAACAAAAAGCGCCTTCATCCTCTCTCCTATTAAAAATTAACTTTGCTGTGCCCGACAGGGTCCATAATTGATTCGATGTTTTAACATACCGACTGTTATATGATGTACACATTATGGAATGCAATAAAGTATTGAGTATTGAGTATTGAATTTCAACGTGTTAAGTAATATTCAAATAGCCGAAGTAAATTAGGTAAGATTGCTGTGACACTGTGTGCCGGTTCGAATTTCACGAACTGTGGAACTTTTGTGTTTCATATAATTTCAAATTTAAATCAACATGAACTTCTTTGGTAACATCACACAACGTCGTAATCGAAGAGTCTCCGAAACAAAAAGTGAAGATTTAAGGTGAAGGTGAAGGTTTTAAAATTTGTTTCCGATGTGATATCTGGTCCCATTTGCCACATCATTAATGTAAGTATCTGCTCTGGAATTTATCCTGACAAACTAAAACCAACCATAATTAAACCCTTATTTAAAAAACATGATAAAACTAATATTAATAATTACAGACCCATTGCCCTAATACCAGTAATATCAAAAATATTTGAGAAGGCAATTTATCACCGTTTGCATTCCTTTTTCACGAAACACAACGTCTTGGTAAAGGAACAGAAAGGTTTCAGGAAAAACAAG
>OZ059798.1:16740341-16797439 GCA_964057025.1 Standfussiana lucernea | reverse complement strand
AGTGATAATCAGGACATGGTAATGTTAAGTGTGCAGTATGTAGTGACTGAATCAGTGGATCATGTTATGGATGAGACGCAATCGTTAATTAATAAAATATCAAAAAAACTTTGTGGAGATAGATGTTATTATTAACTGGTGTCATTATTTTGTACGTACCTACTTTATAAGTTGTTGTGTAAAATTTGCAGTAATAAGTAATAATAAATTATGTAAGTAATCTACTAGTTATTTGGGTATATTAATATTAGGAATGTATACCATTTATTTGCTTTCTTATTCTTTAGTGTTTTGAATGTATAAAATGTTAAATATGAAATAATTATATATGTTTTACTGCAATTAACTCTTTGTATTTTATCTTGTACTTATTATTTTTGGGTAGGTAGTTATAATTAGATTGTAATAATTGCAAATAATGTAAAAAAGTAAATAAAAATATATTCTTTCATAATTTAATTTACGTTTTTTTATTACTTATTAATACTCGAACTCTAAATTAGCTCTAGTGTGATGTATAATTGTAGGTTATTTGCTTTCAGTATTTTTATAATTAAATTTAAATTTTACATGTTATAATTATATCATGTTACTGCAGCTAATTTAAAGTTTGTTATGTAGGTTACCCTGATTATACTAAATAAAACACTCATAAGTAGATAGACATTTTTTATTAACTGTTCAACACAATAATAATTAAAATAAATTAAATACAGACATGTTATTATCAAAATACCATTTCCTTATACAGATAGCATTATTCAACGCACAATTCATTTTATGATTCACACAATTAAAATCAATTTTATTTTTACAAAACCTTCTTTTTAATTCTGAAAAATTAGGGCATCCCTTCTCACCTATGTCGATAACTTCACAGTTTGCACATAACTCTTTAATCCATTTAATCTTTTCCAAACCCTTTGTGATAATTTTTTTATTTTCTAAGAATGGTAAAATTACACGTTGAAACTCTTTGTAGTCTATGTAACCCTCGCTCCAGTAAATTCCTCGATTTCTTTCTAACCACCTCACCTGCTTTTTTTCTTCTTGTGTTAGGTAATGGAATGAATATGGTGGTTTTACCAAGAACGTCTGTGTATGATCCTGACTCGCAATGGCCAATTCTTTGACAATAAAATTATTTATAGAATCTTTAAATCCTTGGAGTTCCACTATAATGGTATCCGCCTTCATGATATCTTCTTGACAATGCTGCTTAAGGGTTTGTATTCAACAATGCAATCGTTCAGAATGAGACAGTATGCTGAAGTTTTATCTGGTATCTCTGAATCACTCTCAATTTCTACTCTCACATCCACAACCGGACCTGTCTTTAGATTATCCGCTTGTCTAGAACAATCAATGACAAACAGCGGTGCTAAATCTCTAAACTGTTTTTCGCTTAATATGGGCTCCGGACGACGTCCATAATACGACTGTTGGAATCTGGTGTATTGCTCGTATAATAAAGCGATTCTGTTATTAGCAAAACTCACATTTAGGTTTTCATACGGAAAATAAGTTGAATTGAGGTACACTCTAACGTTTCGAACATGACAGTGATCGAATTGAGACATGTCTGAACTTGCATTGCTTTTCCTATTTGACTGTAGCCCGATAATAACGTATCTTGGTTTTTCTATTTGAGATGAAGTTTTGATAGACCAAGTATGTTTTGTAGTTTTAGGCAAAGCTGGATATTCGTACAGATCCCAATTTCTATATATCATTTGAAGTGGGCGATCTTTTTCTAATACTTTTAACAAACCAATTTTTTCTTTGTCTGATACTTTAACATGCGGTACGCGCCATATGATTTTATTAATCTGAACATCATCCACTACTTCGCCAGTATTCAGTTTTACAGCGTTCAAATTAGTATTACTTCGTAACAATATCAGTTCATGTCTACTATTTATCACGACTTTTTTAAAATCTTCAGCAAAACCGAGGAGGTTACAAAGTGGTATTGAAGCAGAAAATCTTCCTCCATCAATATTTTTTATACCATCAATATTCCAGCCCCAAGCATTAGACATTTTTGATTCACTTTCGTTCATTGAAATTAGTGATTTCATGGTTGTTGTTATACCTGCATTTTTTATTTTGTCAATCTCCACTCCATTTAGCTCATACCTAATGTCTTGGAACAAGTAGAGTAGAGCATTGTTCGTGAAATTGACACTAGTAGCTTTGTCCTTCGTATCTTTTTTGGTAACGTTAACAGTTCCTTCCAAATATAGGGTGCTAGCTGATGGTAATATGTACAAGTCCTGTTGGTTGATAGATATGCGGATTTCATCGTTCCTGTTAAAACTCGTTACATAGGGTTTGTAGGAATGAAATTCGATTCCTTCTATAGTAGTATCGCAAGTAGGAGCGGATAAAACGTCTAAGATATTCATTTTAGCAATCCAATTGCTCTAAGGAATGCTTTATTGTCTTTAGTTAATTTTATTTTCTTCTTAGATAGAGGTCTTATTTGATAGGTAGCTCGAGCAGAACTGATATTCTTAACTTGTTGAGACACATTTTTATTGTAATCAATCATTTTTTTCTTCTAAGATGCAGATACACCTGCACTTCTTCACCACGTAAATTGATTAATCGTTTGTTTATATCTAACAACCTGATATGTATGCAGCTTATGTTGTTTTGATTGATTGGAAAGTATATTGCGTTCTTCGGGATTTCTATGATCCTGTATCCAGGTGGCACATTAAGTGCAAATTCGTGAATAATATGACTGGGTTCACCGTTTACATAGGAACCGCTTACAATATCACATTCAATCCTGACTACGGTCGTAGGTAGAATGTTGACTGGAGACTGTGACACATGCCATTTATTTGCTTTCAAGATTTGTTTATTAAATCCTAATAGTCTTCTAAAAGAGTCTTCTTTGATAAAATTAATGTCTTTTGTACAAAATATTGTAGTTTTTAATGTATTATTATTGCACCGTAGTTTGATAGCTGCATCTTTTATTTCGGATTTTAAATAATCGCTGACATCTTGTAATTCATAAGTGCCTTCCGGTATTTCAATAACTTCATTAATGCCATAATAGAACTTATTATTACTTTTATCAATGTTTGGAATAGAATTAAATGTTGAAAAGTGCAATAATGCACACTCATATTCTCCATCTAGTTGCAACGTATTAGGATAGTATGTAGTTAACACTGACGAGTCTCCAGTTATCGACAAAGTGAGTGACATCTTGCAAATGATTGAAATGAAAGAAAAGTATATATTTTATATTACATTTTTATTCCAAAAACTCCACAAATAATTTAAACATAAATGACCACAATTGACTGCGTTAAATTTTTGATATCTTGTGTAGTTATAAAACACATTACAATTTTTGAAATATTGCATCAATTCCATGGGAGGTTTTAAATTTCCATAGCTATCAAAGTATTCACAGTGATTGTATACTTTAGCATAAGCTACCCAATGCGTTCCTTCGTTCTTAGAATTGTCTAAGTTAACGATACCACATTCAATGCGTTTCGGCTTCCGAGGTAGTTGATCCTTCATGTAGATCCCACGAAAATATGGGATGTCTCTTGAATAATTTCGGATGTCTACATTAGTTAGAGGTCGATTGGGTAGCATATTTTTCAGTTTTTTGAAGATGTTATAAACAATCCTTTACCACTTTTATACGGCTTAATGTATAAACCCTTGCCCAACACTAAAGCCTCCATAGCTTTATTATGTCGTTCTGTTTCTTGTAAATTTTGTTTGTTTGCTTTGTAATCATTGACGGTTTTTGCAATGCCAGCTGCACCCCCAGCTAAAGTTCCTAAAGCAGATAAACCAGCAAAAATTGGAATTAAAGGCAAAACTCCCCCAGTCTTTGGTATGGGTATTACTCGGGGTACTCGAATTCGATGATGAATGTTTGGAAATAACTTTTTTGCGGCTAAGTAAGCTGCTTTTATTAAAGTCTTACTATCTTTGCATTTGAGTTTCTTAATTTTCGATTTTATTTTTGAAACTAAGCTTTTAAATGATTTAATGCCGGATCCAGACTTTAATTTCGCTTTCATAACTTTGTTAACTAGCCAAGAGCTTAGTTTTTCACCTTTCCCTGCATCTTTTGATTTAAGTCTTTGTTTAGCCATGTTGAGTAGTTCTAAATCGGCTTTGTGACGATTTGATAAGTCTGTATGGTTTGTATACGCAATATCGTGTTGCATGCAAGCTTCGTCTAGCTTATTTACACCTCGGTCACCTCGCGCTAAGCGTTTGTGAAGTTTGGTTCCTGGTCCGCAATAATTGTATCCTGGCAAATGAACTTCGAATGGTAGATTATTAATTATGCCGTTAACTAGTCCACCCCCTTGCATTATTCAAATTATAATGATCGGATTTCAAATGAAAAATGGTTATATAATATCTTAGTCCATTATTGCAGCTTTTTCAATCCAACTGTTTTCTGCACTGTTCAGACCTAACCATTTAACATACAATTTATTTCCTTTCTTTTTCAAAACCTTTTCTATCAAATATACATCAGGATAAATAGATCTTTGCAGTTCTTGTTCGTAAAAAGCTCCTAATATGTCTTGCTTTCGTCGATCTTCTATGTGATATGTTACTGGTAAGGTTTTATTTACCTTTTTTATAATAAATAATTCAGTCGACCAATTAGGAGTATAACCTTTCTCAAAATTATGTTTGTATTTACTTATACGGACACAATCACCAACTTTGAATTTAGGCTTCCACGGAACTAAATCATGTTTGTTTATTTTTTTAATATTTTCTTTGATTACTTGTTCATTACTTTTATTTACATCTACTGGTTTAAATTGAATAGTGCGATGTTTTGTGTTGTTATATCTCTTCAATGTATCTTCCAATGGTAGATCTAACCATTTATAGTTTCCATTGAGACTAAAATATTTATATAATTTATTTTTTACAGTTCTAATCAGTCTCTCTACAATTGATGCTTTTTTAGTAGAAAACGATGAGTAATGGTTAATGTTATGCTTTTTCATAAGCGTTTGAAAAGTGATGTTATAAAATTCGGTCCCCATGTCAGTTTGCAAGTTAACCGGATTATTACGACTGCTAAGCAGTATATGTTCGAATGCACGAGTAACATCAAATTTATTTTTTGATTTTAACGGTTCAGCCCAGGCATACTTTGAGAAGCAGTCAATCACCACTAAGATGAAATTGTAACCTCTGTTATACTTTTTTAGGTTTTGCATGTCCATCAAGTCTGCTTGCCATAAGTCGTTGATTCCTTTCAAAATAACAGAACGTCGAAGGAAATTTCTCCGTACCCCTTTGTGTATTTCATTCACAATTTGCTGTTTTGTCATTACGAAGTTTTTTGAAGTAATTTATCTACCACTGCTTTAGTATAAAACTTATCTTGCAAATGAGTTGAAACCTCAGGTATCCTTGCTTTTAAAGTAGCTTGAACTGTATCCTTTGCATCTTTTATGATTTGTGAACGTAATGTACCAATCAAATTATTAAGTTCTTTCAACATTTTTGCATTCAATCGATCTATATAATCCTTGTTTACAACTAGATTATTTAATTCTTTTATGGTATTAGCATTCAATAGATCTACATAATCCTTGTTCACAGCATCGTCTGCTTCTACTGGAGATCTAATTCCTCTCAGTCTTGATGTTTTTAAATCAAAATCTCCGTTTTCTGATTTTACCAGTGCATTCTCATTAAACTCAAATAACTCTGATAAACGCATTCTTTTGTGAATGTAGTGTCCAAATTTGTCTACGTTCATGTTTAAGGTGTGTTGTTTTGAGAGGATGATAGTAAAATAAACACATTTTTAAATACTTATTTATTTATAACTTTACTTTCACGTAATTCTTCAATGATAGATATAATTTCATTATCTAATCCTGTGTTGCCAGCATCTCTAGACGCAATCAATAATTTCAACCTTTCCACTAATTCGTTAGGATCATCCCAGTACACTAAGTCTACGTTTTTTCTCCACCTTTTTATCAACGGTAGACCTTTTCCCTGAATTGTCTTCTTCAGTTGAAAAAGAGGTTTAATAACTTGCAAATATTTTTGTCCTTTGTTACTTTTTATTGGTTTACTTGGTTCATAGTCTCGACGATGTGCATTTGTATCAAGTAGCATCGATTTATAATTTTGCATATCACTATCTGTAACCAAACTTAGGTCTACATCTTTCTTAAGCAACAACTGTTTTAAACCAGGTGTATTTCGGTATTTACGTCCAACCACCGTGATGTATTGATCGTTGATCGTTATGCAAGCAGAACCTAACATCAGTTTCCCGTGGTCTGCTCTAACCCCAAATGGAATATCTACCAACGCTTCTGAAGATACTGACCAGGATGACGTATCATAGTCTTGATTCCTTTCAACTACTGATTCATATGAAGAGTTACTGTTGATATCGGATTCATATTTGTCTTCATCACCATTATTATCATTGCTTCCTGCACTACCAGTTTCGTTAGTAAACGGACCATCAGCAAAATCTTCACTAGCACGCAGGGGAGGAGTTTGCTTACTAGCATTAGCAATTAGGTTGAGAGGTTCTGTTACAGGTTTGAAAACAGATTCCAGTGCTTGTTTATTGTTAATCTCAGCATCTCTCATTTTTCGTATTTTTATCTTCACAGCTTCTGCCGCATCAACAATTTGTCGTTTTAATGATTTTTCCATATTAATAAAATAGGTCGTAATTGATTTAGCGTTGTAGGGTGAATAATAATGGCAGGCAGGTAATAACCTTATATATGCATTCGTGTTATTAGTCAAAGACTACAAACGTGTCAAATTGACTTCTATAACATCCTTTGTTTTTGGAACAATCTTTGTTAATTACAAGATAATTGAAAGGTATACTCCATATTTTTGAACACATTTCACGAAATTCAATCCATGGCATGTCAGTGTTGACGTGTTCTTCATAAACATGTCTCATATTTCTTTCATCTTGTTTAAAAAGTACGATTAGGTTTGCATTGTCTCTTACTAATTGCTTAGGGATTTTACTATACGTCTGATTTAGATAAAAACAATCGATGAATTTGTGTCTCCCCATAGCAAAATAATCACGCATACTACTTTGATTTTCACAAGCAACATCATCAAATACAATTACAGAATTCGGTTTTGCGGTCTGAACACTCAGTACTTGCTCATTTTCATGATATTTCTGAAATGAAACACCTGGTACTCGTTGCAAGACTTTTTCTAAAAAAACATACTTAGGTTGTTGCAAGGTTTTCGAATAAACATAAACATTTTGAAATCTTAAACCATTCTCGTGTATAAGAAGGCCAATTAATAAATTAGTTTTTCCACAATTTGACGGCCCGCAAATGATGCATCGTACCGATTTAGGTAATAATTCTCCATGGCGAAAACCAGTCTCCTGAGAATGAACACAAAGTTTGTTTACGTGTAACGATTGTGGTTGTTTAACAAATTTCATGACGACTGCTTGAAACGGTTATATTAATAATGAGTCAATAATTTATTACATTGACATTTATAACTCATTGTAACAAAGTATCAAGGTAAAATAAGGTAATAAGTTATCAAGGTAAAATAAGTTAACAAGGTAATGTTGAGTTTTAGAACTAAAATGGTGGAATAGGTGCCGAACTAGTATTTTACTGCACTTAGGAATTCATACTCCTCCTTCCGCTCCATCGGGTGGAATAAGCATCGAACCAGTATTTTACTACACTGTTTAATCCACCGGGTGGAATAGGCGCCGAACCAGTATTTTACTGCGCTATGTAGGATTTCATTTATATTATTGGGCATTCTACTCCACCGAGAGTGACGAGGCGAACGGAGTGAGCCGATGGAACGGAAGGTGGGGTAGAATGCCCAATAATATCCTACTGTCATCGTCATCACTAACAGATGTTGTCTTGCGAAGTCGTTATCTTGCGATTGTATTAAATGCTACACAGTTTGTAATTCTGATAGACGTCTTCGATGACGCCTTGCTGCTGGCAGCTGGCCAGCAACTCGCAGTCGGAATAGACGCAGCAATCAGTCCTCAGTCCTCAGCTGATTGGTGCAGCATTCAGGCACGGATTGTACGTTTATTTCAGAATTCAAGTTTTTGAATTTGGTTCTCTTTAGATTCCCGTGAATCCGCCTTCCGGATCCTGGCTCCCAACTTTCCGTAGGTATCAGTCTATCTGGTAATTTGCTAATCTAGAACTCGAGCAACTTTCTAAAATTCGTCAATCGATTGAAAATGACTTCCGTCCGCTTATCCGGAAGTGTATAATGCCATTAACAGGGCTTAGTGGAGCGCGCCATAGGGAATAGGTATTATATTTTAATTACATCCGAGTTTGTTAGCAATCATTTATAAAATATGTGCGCGAAAATCATCGCCTAAAAGCACAATCTGCACAATACATAATTATGAGGATAACTCGTTGTTGACGACCACATAAATGTATTTTTAGTGTATTTGGCATTATAGTGGTTAGGTGTGGTGTGGACTGAGGTAATCTATGCTTTGATAGTAATATTTAATATATGCCATAATATTAGCCTAAAGAACTAGTACTATAGTCTAAGTGAAGTTTACACACAGTTGACATAGCAACAAATTACGATGTGCACAATGTAAAGAAATACTCATCGTAACAAACAATACTTGTAACATGGCGGTCTGAATTGTGATTGAGTCAAGTATTATTCTGTTTGTATGCCCGTTTTAAACAAGGCGGTATTGAAGTGGCCCACAGTGGGCTGAAAATCGACTTCCATAGACATATAATACTTTTTTCCCAAATGTCCACTTTTATGACTTGAAAATGTTTTGGGAAACTAAATCCATGCCTAAAAATATCAACATTATGGAATAGCATTGCAAACAACGCAAAAAAAAATTTCGTTAAAAATTACTATGGAGCTGGCATGAAAAAGTCTTATACCTCCGCCATCGTTCAACTGGCCCCAACTCCCTTGCAGGTGATTAAACCTTGAATTATTTAGTATTTTTTGACATACTCCCCGAAGCGGCCACTGGCTCCGTGTATTCCCGTTCGTCCCCCCGACTTCGTCCACCTAGTGGGACGAACGGGAATTCGTTATTTTTTTTCCCGATCGTCCCACTGATTTTGTCGGTGGGACGAACGGGAATAATTTATTAATATTTTTTTGAGTCCCGTTGGTCCCACCGAATAATTCCAGACTGGTTGTTTAATGGTAAAAAAAACATTTAGTCATTTATTATGGCACAAACAATCACAGAAAAAATCAAAAAAATAATCACTTTTCCATAAACAGCTTTATATATGTATAATACAATTATGTATCTTAAAGGCCGAAAACGCTCATTGAGCGAAAAAACCGACCACATCGCAATGTGTCAAACACAAAACGAACGCGTTCTGGCAATTTCTCATTGCTAGAACGCGTTCTGAGCCTTTTTCAAACACCCACAACCCGGTGTAATACATATGTAAGGAACTTGCCGATATTGATGAATAAGGAGATGCCAATTTTTGTTTTTGATTTTGCCATTTGATGATGAAAATTCGAGATGTCGGCTGAGAAAATTTTGAAATTCTCAACATTTGGGAGTCGTTTTCATGATTTTCGAGGGCTCGATGTCAAAATGAAAATCACAGATGGCGAATGTCAAAATTTTCAAATTTTCGTCACGACCTCACTATTGGCATCAGCGCCTCCGAAAACCATGAAAACGACTCCCAT
Source organism: Standfussiana lucernea (assembly GCA_964057025.1). Classification (NCBI taxonomy): domain Eukaryota; kingdom Metazoa; phylum Arthropoda; class Insecta; order Lepidoptera; family Noctuidae; genus Standfussiana; species Standfussiana lucernea. Next base: position 16,787,698 of record OZ059798.1, on the reverse strand, counting down.
ATGTTGCTCGTTTTGTGTTTGCCATATCGCGATGTGGTCGTTTTTAAAACAGCCACTACGCGAATTTCGCTGAGTGATCGGTTTTTCGCTCATTGAGCGTTTTTGGCCTTTGAGCCTAACATATCCACAGCCATCGGGCACTTTGCTTATGATTTTATTTATGTAAGTTTTTCTAAAAAAAATCCTACGGTTATTTCTGAATTAAGAAGTTGCATTTGGCAATTCATAATATATTAATCTGTCAAGATTGAATGTAACTTACGCCGTTTTGGACTTTGTTTTGCTTTCACGCTGTATAAGTTGGAGTCTTTGTGTAACACCGTAAGCAATTTTAAAATATTAGGTCTTTTTTGCCTATAGCACTATTTAATTTATAATTCCACCCTTCTGCAAAGTTACACATTTTTACGAAATTCGGTTGAAGCCACTGTGATAGAGCATGTATTGCCGAAATTTTTCACTTTGACTATAATCATCGGGGCTTTCGCCAGCGACATAAAACCAGCCTTCAAAAATACGGTCCTCAGGTAATAATGAAAGCACCGCACTTGGGGCTACTTGTATACAGAACAATTTATTTTGTAAAATAATTATTAAATCCAACCAAGTAACTAATTCGAAAAGTAAACTGCAGAATAACGATTAACATTTCATGCACAACATTATTTAGTGGGACGAATGGCACTAAACTAAGAAAATATTCCGATTCGTCCCTCTAAAATCCCGAGTGGGACGATCGGGAACAAATTTAATATTATTTTTGTAAATTCCCGTTCGTCCCACTAGGTGGACGAAGTCGGGGGGACGAACGGGAATACACGACTGGCTCGACCTTTTTTTAAAAAATCGCTTTCAATTTAATATTTTCAAAAAATATTTTTAATCAAATGTTTAACTTAATTTAAGCTTAAAATCTACACGGACTACTTAAACGATGCACCCGACCACTACTTTGTATTAACACGCCACATGATCATAAAAAATAAGGTCTAAAGACCTAATAATGTAACGATCCTAATAATATGGTCATTATTTTATGAGTTGAAATAATATTGTTATTCATGTCTATTCTATCAGTTACTTAATGAGGGTAGTGAGTAACTTAGTTTACTGATCACACTAATTTAATTTCTAAGTACACAGTGGGAAAGGCTTGAGGTAAATATAATGAAATAATTTATATATTTAAATGAGCAATTCTAATTAAAAAAAGTATATACAAAATAAAGGTAAACACACAAAAGAAGAACCATGGTAAAAGTAAACTATAGCAACAATTTTGAATGATAAAAACATTGAACTTTACGAATACAAAACCTAATACATAATTATAAATATGCACAAAAATAAAGGAAAAAAAAGAACTAACTAAACCTATTCTGAATCACTATCTGAGTCTAACTCAGAGTCGGAGTCTAACTGAGAAACGTCCCTAAACTCGAATTCAGTTTCTTGAAGTTTTAACAATGTCAACGTTTCCTCAAAGAAAGTCTTCTTTTTTTTTGCGTCCAAAATGGGTCTTGTTGATGAAACAAGTGGATCTGACGAAAGAAGAAAGAAATTAAAAATATCCTCATTAGAATTCACTCTACTCTTTTTACGGGAGTGGTGTTCCCTGAATCTTCTAAAATCCTTGTTCCGGGCTTCCGATGCTTCTTCCGAAAGACTCCCAATTGGGACAATTGCGTTGTAAGCAATGATATCAGCTCCGTGAAGAAGAACTTTGTGGACTGTTGCAGACATATAGTACCAGTTATATAATCCCACGTATCTCTCAGCAGTCTTGTAGGCGCATAGTCTTTGAATTTTTCAATGTTTACATGTTCTCCTGACGTTATTGTTTGTAAAATTACAGCAAATCTTCGGATTAGTTCTTCATCTAACGCTGTGATAGCAGTGGTTTTTTCTGGAAATTCAAAGAATCTTCTGGCCGTGGTGCCATCGTTGGTAGTTCCATGACCCTGCTTCACCATGTCAATTAGCAAACCGAGTTCTGTTTTGAAGCGATCTTGAATTAATTTCTTCCTTGCGTCTTTTTTATCTTGATCAGCTTTCCCTTTAACAGCCCATTTTTTAATATCCAATCTGTAGGATTTGTGTAAAAGGCATTCCATCATATTAATACGCGCATGAAGTGAAGAAATCCCAAACTCCATCATGTCAGCCGATGTTGTCAGTTTTGACACTGCTTCCAAATTGTTTAGCTCAGACGGTTTCGCTAGGCATATGTAGCAAGAAGCGTTCGATCTAGCTGCTGAAAGGTATGTGCATATCTTGGCATCGATCATCGTCATCAAGGGTTTGTGACTAATTGTATTGCTGTTGCACTCAGTTGGTCGGAGAGCAGATATTTCATACTTCATTATTTGTTCTTCTGCCTTCACGACTGCTTCACTTTCTTTAATAAAAGTAAACTGCACCGGACGACAAAACAATGCAGAGCAAGGTTTCGGGTTTTGCCATACTGTATTTTCTTGACATGTCAGTTTTAATGGCACCAATGATGACATAAAAATACTGGAGTCATCTTGAATAGAATCCAGTTTTTGTTTATATTGTTTTTTTTTTTTGGGCTAGATGCTCCATCAAAACCCCATTTAGAAATTAAAATCAGTTCTTTTTGCTTTAAATCTTCTCGTAAAGATTTAAATATTCTATTCACTGTTAGGTCCAAGAGAGCCAGCAGAGAAATTCTGGCTGAGCTATCTGTAACCGTGATTTAATTTTCGGGTTCAGGTGGATAAAACTCTTTTTTTGCTTGTTGCACCCTGTAATAGGAAGGATATATGTAAGTTTCTAATACCTTCTCGAATTGCTGATTCTCTCAAAGTTATATATTGCCATTTTGATAATTTAAGAGATAGCATTAATCCAAGCGACTTTAGGGGTGTAAAGGTTTCCTTGCCAACCGATTTTTTTTATCAAGTCTTGGAATCTATTAACTGCTTCTGGATTTTTCAATAAGTATTCAATTACAGAAGCAATATTGTCTCTTCCATCTTCCTTCAACTTGGTACAAGCTGCATAAACAACCTCACTGCAATCACTGTTCAAATAATCACCACTCCGTCTCTTCTTTTGCTTCGTTCCCAACTCTTCAAAAGGTTTTCTAGGGAGTTTCCGTTTGGTCATAGTACCAACTGACTGATGATGTTGATGACTCTTCTTCCTCATGAGCTACAGATGTTGAAGCTTCCTGAACATTTTCTTTGATGCAGATAGGCCAGTCGACATTTTTCTCAAGCCAGTTTCCATATTCCTTTCGGAATAACTCCATTTTTCGGCTTGCAGAATGCCAACGCTTCTCTACCGCTCTCGTAAATTTCCGGCAAAATTCTTTAAACGTCACACGATCTTCCTCAGATAAACTACATCTCAATCGAGATAACACTGTCTCAAATAAAAACTGATAATCGTTTTTTTTTGGCTGAACCTTTTAAAATAACGAACATATCAAGATTTGTTACGATGCTTTCCATGTTTACGGTGATGTTATTACTGTTTGTACTTTCAATGCGTAAGGCGAAATGAATTGATTTTATTTTGAGTTTTTATTTTATTTTATTTATTTTTTATTTAATAAACGTTGCCCCACACTAGGAATTTCTCCTGTATCATGGGTGCTTTTACAAACATTTAAACTCACATACACAAACAGCCAGACCCGGAACAACTATCTGTAGGCCATACAAATATTTGTTCCGTGCGGGGTTCGAACCCGCGACACGCAGCGCAGCAGTCAATCAATCGCTCAGCCACTGCGCCAACCGTGCCTTCTTTATTGTTCTCCTATTTATTGCAACGACGTTATTTCGTGTAATCATTAAACTAATTTACTTACTACCCTCATTAGCTAACTCATAGAATAGATATGAATAAACATATTACTTAAACTCATAAAATAATGACCATAATTAGGATCGTTACATTATTAGACCTTATTTTTAGGGTTCCGTACCTCAAAAGGAAAAAACGGAACCCTTATAAGATCACTTTGTTGTCCGTCCGTCCGTCCGTCCGTCCGTCCGTCTGTCAAGACCGTTTTGCTCAGGAACGCGTGGAGGTATCAAACTGAAATTTCTATATGATACTTAGTTCTACTGTCCCTGGAAGCTGTAGAAAAACCAACCTTCTAAGTCAACGCAATCAAAAGATACAGCCACTTAGGCCGCAAATTTCCGCAAATTTTCGAAACTCGCACGGGAATCAAAACCTACAGGGTACTTCCCGTGAACTTAGAATCTTGAAATTTTGTACGAAGTCACGTCTTATAGTACAGATATAGGAAAAATTACGAAAACCGTAAATTTTTAGTTTCGTCATATAAAAAAAAGTTATATACCCACAGGTTTGTACGGAACCCTCGGTGCGCGAGTCCAACTCGCACTTGACCGGTTTTTTTATGATCATGTGGCGTGTTAATACAAAGTAGTGGTCGGGTGCATCGTTTAAGTAGTCCGTGTAGATTTTAAGCTTAAATTAAGTTAAACATTTGATTAAAAATATTTTTTGAAAATATTAAATTGAAAGCGATTTTTTAAAAAAAGGTCGAGCCAGTGGCCGCTTCGGGGAGTATGTCAAAAAATACTAAATAATTCAAGGTTTAATCACCTGCAAGGGAGTTGGGGCCAGTTGAACGATGGCGGAGGTATAAGACTTTTTCATGCCAGCTCCATAGTAATTTTTAAAGAAATTCTTTTTTTGCGTTGTTTGCATTGCTATTCCATAATGTTGATATTTTTAGGCATGGATTTAGTCTCCCAAAACATTTTCAAGTCATAAACGTGGACATTTGGGAAAAAAGTATTATATGTCTATGAAAGTCGAATGAAATTGTCAGCAATCAGAAAAAATCCAATACGGTCTCAGTATATCAATGAAGTGTGTCGAGTGAAATGTAAAACCGCAATGATGCAAAAAATTTTTTTTGGTATTGCTCCACGCATTTATAATAAAGTACCTTATGATATTAAAAATATGACTGTATTAAAATTTAAAAAGACGCAAAAAAATATCTTGGTTGAAAAATGTTACTACACAATTGATGACTTCCTGAATGATAAGTCACTGACTAATTGACAAACTTGCTGTTCCATTTGACATTGTTATTCCAATTGATGCTATTTCTATCTGACATTTGCTCCATTTGACATTTTTATATTTTTTGCATTTTTCATGTCAATAATTATTATTTTATTTTTTTAAGTTGAAAGTTAGTGTTGTTCTATTTGACATATTGCAGTTGACAGTATCGTTCTATTTGACATTTGTTTCCATTTGACATTACTATTAATATTTATGCATTTTTCATGTCAATATTGTTGTCTGATTTTAATTTGAAATTTAATGTAATTTGCATGCCCATGTGACGGTAGAATATGGAGGACTTATTATAAATGAAACACCTGTGTATTAACCCATGTTTGCAAATGAATAAATGATTATGACTATGGCGTGTAATTGAAGAGGCATATGTTCAGCAGTAGGTTGATCATGATGAACTGGAAAATAAGAAAGATTTGGTATTGTCAACCTGGCGTCGTAAGAAATAGGCAAGTTGCATCAAATGATTTTAGAATTGGGATGAAAGCAAGGACAGAAGGATGAAGTATTTAATTCTCAGAAGTCACAAAAGAAAGTGGTAACAATCAGACCTAAAGATATCATTATTGAGTTCACTAGACATGATTGGAAAAGAAATAACAAGCTCACGATCGTTTTCAGCTCAGTTGCGACCGTTTTGTCCAGTTAACTCGCTTCACGGTTGCAGGATTGATATACTTAGCTGGTTCTTTTTAGTTTGTCGCCTCGTTGAGTAAAAATTGAACTCATATCATTACGTTGGTTATATGAGTGCGTAAATGTTTTAATTTTCGTAATGTTTGCTTCATGTGCACACAGACTACATAGTTCTGAGAAGAGACAAAACCTCGTGTTGCTATGGAAAATGTTTGCATGAAATTAAATCATCGACAGATTTGTCAGGGTTCGGTAATGACCGGAGGCACTAACAACCGTTTAGCATCAGCTTATCTCGTGTTTAGGAGTGCGCTGGTCTGTAGAGGGTCCTGCGTGAAGTTCTCACAAACATGGTGGTGGTTCAGCCGAAAGACGTCGACTGCTAGACTTCTTGCATCCAGTGGAAAATTTGAGAAATACCAAAAATATTTAAAAGATCCCTATTCGATTATAATACGATCATTAAATCAAAATAAATGTTTACGGAAGTGTCGCAAATACTTTATATTCGTCTACGAAGGCCTGTCGTTGACGAATATATAATATAATATATATCGTGCACTGACGATCTGCTCTCATGTGGACGATCACGCAATGTTTGTTTACGACGCGATAATAACACTGCGACGCGGTAATGTGTCATTACTGCGAACTCTTTAGTGTTTTTATTATATCCGTGATCCGGAAGGAATTTTAATATCGTTCTAACAGTACTGAATAAATTAATAATTTATGTAAAATTCGCTTTATTATTATTGTAGTAGAGGAAATGAACTATTTTTAACAAGTAATTGTTATTTCAAACAACGAACGTGTAATACGCCTCTTAACATTTCAAGCAGAAACACAGACTTTCACATTTACAACAGCAGTTCGTCATAAACATAGATTACTGCCAAAGTTTCTGTAGAAAATAATCGAGATTTGTTCCGTAGTGTCAAAGCAGTGGGAAAACAGAGGCGAACAGTCGCTAAAAATAATAGACAGAGCAGTAACCCGACGGCGACGGCAGCGTTACATAGGAACGGACTTGGCTAATTCCGAGTGAGGCACAAGTAAACACATGCATCCTGCTGATGAGGGGCAGTAACAGTAACTGCTGTTGCTCAAGTGTTTTGATACGTTTCAATATTGGACATCTCTAACCTCAGAAGTAACATCTACAACATAACTAAACTCCAAGTCAAGTCTTGCCGTTATAGACCTTGTCCTTCTAGGCTTTTCGTCTTTCACGGTGAATTTTATGCAAGAAAAGCCGTCTTATATTACTAAACCCAACCACCATTAAGTACAAGAAGATTATGTAACTCTCACCTTGTCAAAGTTTGGACTTTGCAGTAAATGTCTAAAAAGAGCTACTGGGTTAAGTATATTACCTATGTCTCTGAGGAGATGTGCACTTTGATACCCATTATCAAAGCTGCCCATATTATCAGGCGGATCACATTGATACAATATTGTGAATGAATGACATAAGCGCTGTATAAAATTCGAAGTTATTTGTAATGCAGTGAGTCAACGCTAAAAAGGAAATCGGTCTGAGTTGCGAACATCTGGTGTTGCAAGGCAGTGGAATACCTGAGTAATTGTCAAGCGCACGTTGAAGTCTAGGCGTTAGAGCAACTCTTGCCCTTGATTTGCTTCCGTTGTTGTTACAAAACTAAAACTAGGTTCCACAAGTCTTTGGGATCTTGCATTAGTCTAGAAAGCTTCCCCTTTTTGCCCTTGATACGTATGTGGCCCACTTGGTTACTAATTGTACTGTCCTGAATCGAGAATGTCATTTACCTACGTGTAAAATACGAACATGTTCTTTCAATAAAACCATGTAAAATAGATACTGGAATGCAATTAGCTGCGAGCTCGGCATTTTAACGTTTCTGCTCTTTGGAATAAGCCCTTCAAACTCTTTAATGGGCATCTTTGAGCGATTCTTAAATCTTTGTGTATCGGAGGACTGCCTAGCAAAAATATGTAAATTATCATGTTGAAAACTTCTTAAGACTCAAAACTCAAATATTCCCTATTCAGGGTTTTGAAAAATTTTAATATAGGCGTTGAATATAGGTCACAGCTTAACCTTTACACCGCCATGGACTTCAATAGAAGTTCCAGATTTTCGTGCCACCAATGCAACGCCACGACTTCATTAGATTATATTGAATTTCGTTATACATTTAAAGCTTGGCGCTGGCGAGGCATCGCGTTCTGTGAGGCGGTGAAAAGGGTAAAGGTGTCTCATGAAGTCATGAGTCGGGTCTCGGGTCTCGGATCGACCTCTCGCGTCTAGATGCAGATCACGTCTTAGCGCCAGCGCGGCCCCCAGGAAAATGATAAATTGGACATTTGATTTATGTTCGCAACTCACGGGGGTGCCTACAGGCGGGATATCATGTTTATGAATATGCTCATTCATTTGAAGATTCCAAAAATCATGTTTAGCAAAAACGGCTTCATATTGCTTGAGGTTCTGGTATTTAAGGTGCTAAGTACATTCCTTTCCGTCGACGTTTAAGCACAGGATATTTAATCAGCTCCGTTCTATTTTCGGCCATTTTGCTTCAATTGAACGAAATCACCTTGTTTTTTGTGTTATATTAGTGATTGGAACGAGATTGAGGTGTGACTGTCAAAAACTCGATTTGAAAGAATGCGGGGCAAAACTAGTAGTGCATTCTGGTGAAAGGTCTGTGTGTTAAGGTCGGCTGGTGCTGACACAGTCACACAGCTGACAGACGGGGTGCTATACGACCACATGAAGGTTACAAGCTGTCCGTAATTAGCAAGTTTCACGATTGCTTTTATATTACGATCACAGCTGAATACTAATGTAATGACAAGCACGCCGGATGGAAATAGTTTTGAGATTATATTAACAAAGTTGTCTGGCTTAATGTTAGTCGAGGCGACACGAGTTTGCAGACGGTAAGGCCTCACCCTGCATAATGTAATGCGTAGGTTTGTAGTTTTAGCAATCATATATCATAGCTCCTCATTGGAAGGTGTCATTATAGCTAGATTCTTACGTTTCTGTTCTATATTTCCCCGTTTTATTACCTTTATATTTAGTCACGTCACTTAAAGTGCTATTTCGGTTTCTATTGACCTAGACAAGTCTGGATCAAAGCACTGAAATCATCGAAGTAATAGCGAACGTTTTGTTTGGCAAGACAAGTTACAATCACCGCCTTTCGCTCTGGCACTCTTATAATAAAGTTATTGCTACAAATTAACTGACTCGTTTAATTATCAATCTGCAACGTGAAAAATTGCTCGAAGGTGCTAAAGAGATACTTTCCAGATTGTGGTACAGTCTAAGAAGCGTCTTCATAGTACACACATTGTACACACCTTGTGCTAACCAAAAATGTTGGGGCACCGAGCTGCCATGTCTGGCATACGGCATACCACTGTTAAACCCGCGATAGTTTGTGTGGGTATGTTTATGATGTTCAAAAGGTTGTAAAATAATGTTTTTGAATAGTAAAGAAAAAAAAAACGCTCATGTGATTGTAGTGATTCAATTGCTAAAGTCGTTTATGATTAAAACAAGAATTTGGAGTTTTAAGAAGTCATAACATGAATTTTTGGTACGTACAATATTGAGATATTTAACTCCACTGTACAAGCAACTCTTGTCAACAAAGAAATAGGTTGAATTTTTTTTGCAATATTTTATATCCTTGAATAAAATAGCTTGATGATCGCAATGTCCTTATACAGGGTAAATTGTATTGGGTTTCAGGAAACATACTTAAACAGGTGCAGTTGGGCCACCCTGAAACGCACACATACGGCACATATCTGAATGTGTTAAACTGTACAAGTTTCTGAACAAAAGATAATCCCCAAAGAACGTGAAACCTGAAATAGAATAGGTTTGCGTTCATCATTTTCACCCTTGTTCCACCTGCAGCTGAGTATAGAGCTGCTCGATTCACAGACAGGTCTTACTCACGATGTTCTGAATGTCCACCATCAGGCTGTAGGTCTGCAAACACTTGTTGAGTTGCGCTTCAACTAAACAATTGTATTGTGTGTTCCAGACTGCACGAAGAGATCGAGCACTTCTACCTGTACATGTCTCCCACGGAGACCGAGCACCTGGTGCGCTCCACCGTGGTGAACCGCATCCGCGGCGCCATCCTGGCGCTGTGGCCGCAGGCGCGCGTCGAGGTGTTCGGCTCCTTTCGCACCGGCCTCTACCTACCCACCAGCGATATTGATCTCGTTGTTATTGGTGAGTATTTACTATTGATATAAAAAGAAGAACATTTTGTAACAAAAATAGTCCTTCAGACCTAATTTCGATTACGGCAGCCAATCTCTGCCGAAACTAGTCATCGACGCGGGAGATATTAAGGTGCACTGGTTTGTGCGGCAGACACAGTCGTGTCGGATTGCACCGGCACAACCATAGAGAGATCAGGTGCAGGAGCAACGGCCTAACAGATGAGACCAAGGGAGGCCATGAGACCAATATGCACTTAAAAGAAAATTGAGGCCTAAGATTTAGATTAACGATCATAAAAAGGTGTTCATCATAGGCTGAAGAAAAATATTGCTCTAACTGGACTTTCTACTGTGACTTTCCGGACTTGCCGGCCGTGCATCCGTGTGACGTGGATGGTACTGGAATGGTCGGTGTCCAACTGCATAACTTTCACGACTCATGTCCAGAACAAATAATGATATTAGTAGCAAGTGCATGTAATCACGAGGGGTGCCAAGATTTTCGAGATGTCTAATACTCGATCAGGCGCTCACTGACGCCTATTAGGTAATGATGCGTTGGTGTATCGGCGCCGTCTGACAACTGCAGCAGTATGCTAATTGCGTATTTGTTTACAATCGCCTTACATAATTTGGACGGGCAGCAAAATTTCTGAACGATGTTCAATGTGAACTAGTCCAAGAACAGCTAAAACTGTAAACGATCCCCAATCCAGTCCGAAAATGGACATAATTCTGCAATATAAACCGCTACAATGAACGCTCCTTGGGGATAAATGCCGTAATAAACAGGATACCGCTTCTAAGGAACATTTCCCTACTCGTTGATTTGGGTTAACAAGCGCGCTATTGGCTTTACTGTTTCAATAGACTTGAACCTAGCCTGGGACGGGAACCACAGCGTGCACAGCGATTAATGGCTATAGCTTGGCCGTTGTATCGGCATTAAATACCGTCATCGTCGAGTTATGGATGAGCGCTTTTGTTGGTTTGATTTAGAAACAAGGGCAATTAAGCGTAATCAACACTTATGTGATCGTAATGAACGTTGCAAATCATCATAATGTGTATACTATGTAATCTAATCACCACACGAACTAAAACGAATGTTGTTCCAGTAAAGCGGTTTATTGTGCTATTTTGTTGGCGAGTTCGCGTGTCGTCGAGCGAAAAATGGTGTTCACTAGTCAGGCGACCTATATACTATGCTGACGGCTTTTATTAGAACCAGAGAGTGTATACTGTGTATGTATAGATGATAAAAGTCTTATGTGGATGGGTTGGGCTGTCGTACCTATGTACATATAAAGTTTAATAAGACTAAGCGACCAATTACCTCACGCTTTTCCTGGTCAGACCACCCCAGTGCGAAAGATCATTAAAAGCCCTGTCGCACTTGTGTCCCGTCAGAGGTTCAGAGAGATTTCAATAACAATCATCCATCAGTCCATCACAAGCGACCGCGAGGACGTTGCCTTAAAACTTTTATATCGATTGAGTGCCATTCGCTTAAAACTCGAATTATAACACTACTATAATGTAAATGACTCCTTAACAGACACATTCTGATATATTTTTATCTAATAACATATATTACCTTTTGACGTATTTCAATTCTATTTTCATGACAATTGGACAATTTGTATTTTTTATCTGTATTAAGTATGTAATTTAAAGAAAACATTATTTATGTACCCAGAAAAAAATACCTAGAATAGAAATGTGAAATCTGTACAATTGTAAAAAACAAAATTGTACACCTCACAAGGTAAAACATGTACGGACCTATCCTTCTTCACTAGACTAAGATCTTGCATGCTCAATTTGTGTGTAAACGCATGTTTTTTAACAAATAAAATATCTTTACCTAACAGTACGACACAATAAACGCTTATCGGGGCGGTCTAACACAGCGCCTAGCAACAGCTGTTAACTGTGGCTAAATAATGTTCCGATCAAGTCATATCGGTGTTGGCGGAACGCAAGCCGGCCGCAGCTCGACAGCAGGATGCTGTAGTGGCAAAACATGCGTCGTGTAAGCTTATTACACTAAGTACCGAAACACAGGAAGTTTGCTTTGGCCCAAGAAGGTCCCGAAACTCAATCGTAAAAGAGTACTGTACCATCAAAGCATTTCTTATCATGCCAGGCAGGCAACCCAGAGAATTTGGACCTCATAGAAACAAAACAATATTTAAGCGTATCGTATCCGTTAATGTTGTTCTTGCACCTGAATATCATAAGTACAGAAATCTTTCTGAGAGGCACAGATCAGAAATATCCCGCGACACGCGTCGCCACGGATCTTTTTACCGCTGTTGGAAGCGTTATATATTTCGGTTCTGACGTTACGTCAGCCCATTCTCGCGCACTATTCCGACTGCTCCTTCCACGCTACCCGCCGTGTGGACACATTAGAGCCGGCTAGACGCCGCTCGTAAAGCCGCTACAAGGCCGCGGCCGAACGCCCCTCACCCCTCACCCCGCAGTCACAGGGACCTCCTCGGGCACAGACACATCATGTCCTACAGTTCAGGGTCTTGTTTGTCTAAAACTTGTTTTTGCAAGCCCTCTGCTTAGGATTTTCTCTAATGAATCAATTGACGACTCCAGTTTAGTTGTTCCTTTACTCGATCCTCTGCTACTGCTTTCAGCATTTGAAATTAGCTTGTTGGGCCCCTTCTTTAAAAGTTGCTGAAAAGTATGACACGATTTCTGGGGTTTTCCATCGCGATTTCTAGAACAATTTCATTCAATAATACTACGTCAACGGCTTACACAGCTGATATACAGTATTTATGACACTAATCTTTATATTTGGAAACACAATATCCTTATCGTGCAGTTTGTAAAATTCTCCTCAGTAATGAATTACTCGTGTGCACAATCTATCGGTAGCCGGTATCTCTATCGTGAATTAGTTCACTGGGCTTTTGCTCAGTTATCGTGACAGATACCTAGAATACCTAATTTTTATCTGCTTATTAAGTTTATCGTATATTTTGTAAAACAGCCCGGCTGTGCATTGTCATGGCCTGATAACTTATTGTAAAACACTAATAGTTCGTATTGAGTAAAAGAAATTGCGTCGAAAAAAGGATTACAGTTGTTAATCCGAAGTCTGGTGATAACAATTTGTTATTCAAAACACCATGTCTTGAGATTATTCAATCTCTAAAAAAAATCAATTATTGAGGGCATATCGCATCTCATTTCACCACAGTTCACCGGACACCACCAGTGCTTTGTAAAGAAGTGCAACGGTCAGTGTCTAGGCTACATCCCTGTTATTGTCCTGTAATAAGCCGCATGTCGCCCCCCATCTCCGTGCACGCCACACACACACGTGCTTACTTATGTACATATGTATATGTAAATGTACATAAGACATGACATGTGCGAGCCGCGGCCGGTAACTGCCAGTGAAGGACGTTTCCTTTTCACGGATTTTTGTTTTGACTATAAATAACAGAGTTTTTGACGCTTCTCGTTTTTAGGCTGATAATGATTAGTCAATAGAACAGTTATTAGATTTCATAATGTTAGTACCGATCAATAGTTTACACAAAAGGCTGTCGCAACTAACTTCGCTACACACTAAACACTTACTGAAAGTGTCTTACACTTTCATTATTTAGTGATTACTCACACATTTTACTATTTTTGTATAAATACAATTATGTCTGCAAATTGTACTACAGAAATAGTAATATTTTCTAACACTAGTCATTTCATCTGCCAGGTAAAAAAGTGTTCCCAAAAAGTTCTTTACAGTGCTCTATTTGACAGATGACCTTTTCAAATATGTAACATGTCATCAACTGCCTAGCCTTTTCCCAACTATGTTGGGGTCGACTTCCAGTCTAACCGGATGCAGCTGAATACCAGTATTTTACATGGAGCGACTGCCTATGTGACCTCCACAACCCAGTTAGTACTGAGTAATACGATACCCCTTGGTAAGACTGCTTGTCAGACTTTCGGGCCAGTGACTATCTGTAACGACTACCAAAGATCTACAAATGACAGCCGGGACCAACGGGTTAACGTGCTCTCCGAGGCACGAAGGAAACTCGGTATATAATGGGTGGTCACCCATTCACAGATCAACCTATGCAAGCGCGGCTGAACCTTGATCCGAGCGGCAGTGATTGTTTAGCCACGAGCTCCTCACAATATGTACCATCTATGGACTCCTAATCTTTCCTTTAATATTAACCAAAAGGATGATGTCTCAATCCAAAGAATTGGATGTCTCAGATATATTCCAATTTGTCTCGTCTTACAACTTAAATGCTAAACAGCCTATAACTGCTTGAGGATTGCAGTAGATTGTGATGATTGATTGGTACGACCAATCAGAATTGTGTAGTCGTTAGTCATATGTTTGGTGAGGAATGTGTACGAATGATTGAGTAAGTGGTGTGTGCGGTGCGTGGCGGGCCGTTTTGGCATGAGCGTCGTCTGCGGAGCGCGGGAGGTCGAGTGTGTCATCACAACACACGGTACATTTGTTTGCGAACTCCTTGTGACAACTGAGAACACACCACCTGGGAACTAGGATGATATTCCTGCAGAAATGTCTATTCGGGTGTATAAACGGTGGGAATGAGCTTCCCTATTTTTTAACCAAAACATTCTCGTGATCTTTATCATACACCTGGGTAAGTCGACCTACAGCCAAACAATTTTCGATGTTTTGCATGAAGCGAGGCAACCTGTGCACGTTTTGTTGCCAAAAGCCACTATGCAGCAGTCGGTACTTTCCCGCTTCGTAACTATTAGTGCATCTAACTGAATCACATAGCGTGCTGAGAGTTGGTAGTTCACAGTTTACAAAACACATCTTTTGGGCGTCACTACTCTCTAACCACTGTAGTAGGCACGCCGCGCCGTAAAAAGCGCAGTTCTCACGAGCTGCCGGCGTGAGCACCTTGCTGTTGTACCATCAATCGAACGCGTTGGTCTTATGTCATTGAAGAACACGGTAGATAACGAGTAGCTATCTCTCGCGTGCTGTAAAAAGGCCTATTGGGTGAAGGTATTCGTTCCAAAGTCTACCACGATTATTACTTTAACGTGAAGGATATCTAGAGATTACTTGGGTATTTTTTTCTGAAAATCATTGGTCGGTATAATAGGGTATGCACTCAGTAAACACGCCATTGAATATCTAAAGATCTCAACAAAAACTTATCCTTTGATGAAACACAATTATGCAAAGATTTGGACCGTGATCACTCGACTTGGGCACATTTACGAGTAACTCGCGACCTTAATACGCGCAGGGTCACTCACACACTCTTGACATTGATACCCGCAGCCTTATCAGTGCCACTGAAAACTTACACCCGTACCGCGCCCGCGCCGTCCTTAAAACCAACCCTCGCACATAGACGCTCACACATATTCCCTGGAAATAAAATACAAGTGACGAAATGAGGGTGTACTAAGGAAGCACCAAGGTTGTAGTAAGGTGTTATGTGAACACTCACAAATACGGTTCTCATAGACACAGGAATATATTGGAACTTGTGGATCTTTGAACATACTTAAAACTGCCAATCGTGTTTTTATTCGTGTGCAAGTACCGGAAAACAAACGTAATCGCCAATGGTCACCACCCATATTTAAATATGTAACTGTAATCGGTACCAACGCGCAGTCGTCATAGAAATTGCTATCTTCGGCGATAGCGGCCGTCATGATGAATGGTGCGTGCGACTAATCTGTCGAACGCAACGATATCACTAAGTGTTATGTAAAAGAACATCTAGTACAGTCGGCCAAGAAAGTGGTGTACCACCCTAAGGTTGAATATCGCTTGCAGATTCATAGGTGATAAAGATTAGTTTCGCTTGCAGATCGATCTGACAACTTCTATTGCTGTCTTTATCTGATTATTGATAACGACTATTACTGTTTGTAACGTGACAGCTGTTCTTAGTTTGAACTTGATGGAACCAATGACGTCGTAAAATCAACGGCGGGGGGCTGTAGATTTTGATGACAAAATTGTATCTACAAATTCAGAATTGTAATCAACAAGTTACATAAAATTGTAAAGGCACAAGGCGAGTCCACAAACCTACAATTTCTGTAAACTTGTAATTACAATATCAATAAAAAACAAGCTAAAAATAGATTTATCCTTTTATTAAATTTCTACAATCAATTTTAAAATACTTATAACAAACAAAAACATAGCATATATAGTAATATTTAGAAGATATTGAAAATTTTTTAAAATTAGAAACGGGTGTAACCGCCGTTGGCCTCTATAACCTCTAAAAGACGAGACCTCATTGAACCAACAAGCCGTGAGCAAATATCGGTTCCCCGCATTTCCTCCCAGATATAATTACAGTGACTAATAAGAGCTTGTTTGGTTCTTTCATTTTGATGCGACCATCGTTGGACCATAAGGCCCCAAAGATTTTCTATCGGGTTGAGGTCCGGCGATCTTGAGGGCCACTGAATTACCCTTACGTCAGTGTGTGAACGAAACCAGGCTCTTACGATCCTCGCATTATGAATTGAACAATTATCTTGAACAAAATCAAATTGTGGCACTTCGTTCTCCGGGTAAACATTACGGACTGTCGGTAGCATTGCATTCTGAAGCACGTCGATATAATTTACAGCCGTCGCTCGAGGAGGTAGAGAACACAATTCTCCTACACCACCGTACTCATCCAGCCCCAAATATTTACGGAAATTCGACCTGATTCTCTATTTGGGATTACATGATCATCTTTATACCGTGTTGAATTATATCGCCAAAGGTGAAGACGTCCATGCTGACTGGATTTAAACGTTTTTTCATCACAAAACACTGTATTAGACCAATCAAACTCTAAGTGCTCTCTGGCGAAGTTCAGACGAGCAAGTCTGTGAGCATCCGTCAAATATATTTTCTTGGCGTAATGCCTGTGGTGCAACCCCATGTAATGTAGATTAAGGTTAAGGTTAAGATTAAGGTTGTATTCCCGTCTCATGAATTCTCTATCGTTATTGGAGAGTGCAGGCCGGCGACCACTTCTTCTGTGATCCAACAAACTTCCCTCCTCTCCTTCACGACGAATCCAAAAGCGGACAGAACGCCTCGATATATTCAAATTCCGGGATATCGCACTGATACTGCTTCCCTCATTAAATTGGGCAATTATTTGTGCTCTTTCGGCAATGGTCAAGTTGGCAGGCATTGAGATGATTTTATATGCAGTTGATTGAAAAATAACACGGAAAATATATCGATTTTTTGCATATATTTGACAAAATGTCAATTGTCAGTTTTCTTTTTCAAATGGAATTCGGTTGTCTAAATAGTTTTTATTACTTTTGTTTGGAAACATTTCAATTGCTTTGTAGAAACTAATGTCCTTTTCATTTATACTAAAGGTTAAAATGTCATGTACTTATATGTGACATATGACGTATGAATACTAAATACATAGGTTTACGTCATGATAATGTTGTCTCTTTCAGTAATATCTTTTTATAACGAACCTTGTTGTAATTTTCGATGACCGGGAAACTAAATCAAAACTGGTACACCACTTTCTTGGCCGACCGTACATTTTGGTAAAAGGTATTGAATTGCATTCCTGATTCAACGATTTGATGGCTCGACAACATAGGAGTGTTCTAGCGGGCGGTTTCAGATTATTGTATCTTCGGCGCTATAAGCTTGTTTTTGGAAATGCGTGTATACGCGCGTCTTATGCCTCACGCGCAATTCGTACGGGCGTTGACGCTCTTACACCCGTATCTATAACTAAGTTAAGGCAACGATATGCCAGCGCTCCCGACCCTTGCCCAACGAGCCAGCTCGCGCCGCTGAGCAAATAGTTCTAAATTCCCCGAATAATAATATCATGACCCAGCCTGTCCCCACTTGCTGCCCCCTCTCTATGCCGCCTTAAGCCGAGATTCAAGCCCCACAGGGGGTGCCCTTAGCGGGCGGTCACTTAATTGTAACCTAGTTGTAAGCCCTGGCTGGGGCCTTAAATTCATTTGAGGTCACAACAGGATAGTCCGATTAAGCAGTAAACCAACCTTAGCGAGTTGACAAGCTGCGAGTCAAAAAAAACCAGCGTAGTAGGTTTTGCGTTATTTACCTCAACGCGCGGCTAGTCGCGCTAATGCGCATTTCCAATTTGCAAAAATTTTGAGTCACAGTATAAAATTGTAACAGTAGGTACAGTCAACTTCGTTTTACGAAATTCATGTCAATATTTCGGGGGTTTCGTTTTTAGGGAAATATAAGTAAACAACATAATTTATTGTATTACTTACTTGCAACTGTTTTTTTTTACCTAATCTCACGACGAAAATACGATTCTTTCGTACGATTGGATACGATTTGGTTTTTGGAAATTCTGTCTGGTTACACAGGACAATCAATTCTTTATGAGAATTAAGAACTCAAATATGAAATAATAGCTATAATCAAATACTCACGGCAATTAAAAGCAAATGTTTTAAAAACCAAAAACCACAAATATTAATCACGCGCGTGCTTGTACCTGGTTGCTGCAAATCTGGTTGAGGCAGAGTGTGTACTCTATGCGCATTTATCAGGCTGCTCATTTTCCTTGTCCTTGTCCCGCAATAAATTAAAGGTACTACTCTGTCAAGAAGTGCCGGGTATCAATAAAACATAAAATGTTGTTATTCATCCAAAGTTATTTTATCGCCTTCAAAGTATGCTCCTTCAGAAACGATACACTTACGCCAACGAATAATCCAACCGTCAAAACATTTTTTAACGCTTTTTCCGGAATTGAGTTCAGTTTTCGCCGCGAATTCTCCTTTATGTCTTCTACCGAATGAAAACGGGTGCCACTAAGTGGTAATTTGAGTTTAGAAAAAAGAAAGTCGGCTGGGGCCATATCTGGTTAATAAGGTGGTTGCTCGATGGTATTTGTTGAGTTTTTGGTCAAAAAATCGCTCATTATGATGGCCTTGTGCGAAGGCGCATTATCGTGGTTCAAAATCCAAGAATTTTCTTTTCACTAATCTGGCCTTTTTCGTCAAATTTGCTCTCTTAGACGCCGCATAACACTAAAATAATATTCTTTATTTACTGTTTGACCTTCTGGCAAGAATTCCGAGTGCATAACACCGCGATAGTCAAAGAAAACGGTCAACATGACTTTGACTTTTGATAGAATTTGGCGTGGTTTTTTCGGTTCAGTTTGAAGGCGCCACTCCGAAGCTTGTTGACTAGTTTGCATGTCAAACTCGTAAACCCATGTCTCGTCACCAAAACACTGCCGTCGCGTCGTCGTTATTCTAAATCCTATTTATCAGATCAAAATAAACCATATTTGATTGGTTAATGTTGAAACGAAAATAGGCCTGGCCTTAAAGTGTTTACTTGAGTAAATGTCATTTTTTAAGATACGATTTTTCTTATGTAAATCAGAAATAATTTATTTTGCAATGAATGTGGGTATAAAATAAGGTGTTAACATTTTAAAAGCAGTTCCAACACACTCTACCTTACGGCATGCAAAACTAAAAAAAATATATTTATATCTACTCAATTATTATACAACCAAATAACAAACAGTAACAACAACAAAAAAAGTAAAAAGTAAAGTTATGTGGTTATACAGCCTTCCTACATCTAACATCAAAAACAACAATCTGTAGTTTAGTAATTGCTTAAAATTACAACTGTTAAAAGTTAGGATTCTTAGCTTTGCTTTCTTTAACTGTTCATACTTCGTTTAAATTCTAGTCTATTGCATAAAAAAATTGCAAATAATTACTTGAAACTTAACTAAACTTGACTATAGATACGGGTGCTATAAGGTCGTATAAGCGTGAGCCGTGAGAGACGTCTCCGCGCGCGCCCACTCATTCGCTCGTATAAGCACGTGTAAGGCCGTAAGTCAATACGAGATACGCGCTACAAAATACGATTGTTTGAAATTGCGCTTACGAAGTAGAGGTTAGATAAGGGCTCATAATTGACTGACTGGCCTATTCTAAGAGAAGACAATCGGTTACTTCAATCTTAAAACAGAGAATCGACGACGCGTGAAGCATAACTTTTCTATACGGCAGTCGGCTTTCGAGATCCGTGCAAGTACATGAGAAGCATTGATAAGCACTATCACTGTACCCACAAGCTAACTATCTAATTGATACGGTAACAAGCAGGTACAGACAGGAATGCTCACAGGCTGGAACAGCCGTAGGTCGTGGGGAGACGCGGATGACAGGTAGATATCAGCTGACTGATGGACCAACAGCGCGGTTGTTGAACTCCGCCCACGCCACGTGCGTGTGTGTATGTACCACTCGGAGAGTGAAGCGAGCACGCACAGAGTGGACACAGAACGATAAATTATCAAATTAAAAGTCATGAGGAACTTGGTATAGTGATGCCAATATTATGGAAACCTAAAAGCTGTCGGTAGACAGGTTAATTAGTGGGAATACTTATGATATTCCTCTTATGTCCATGGTCCATCTTATCGTCAAAATAACGATTTGCTGGAGGAAAACTAATTTAGGAAATACGGAATGACAGGAACTGTAAGCTAAAGACAAAACAATACACAAATGAATTGTGTAGACTGTGAGCAATTACTAGTAGGGGCAGTAGGCGCGCGCCGCGGCTATTTTTATATCGGCGTCGACTCGCTGCGACCTCGGACCATTGGGCGGCGGACATATACACTCAATACACTGGTTTACTAGCTACGATCGTACACAGATAGGAAAATATGGAGCACAGCTTTTTGTGGGACCCCCCCAATCAAATCAATCAAGGTTTTTTTTTGTTGTTGAAGTACTTAAACTTTTAAGTCATCTTCGAGCGTCACAACAATAAAAACCAAAGATCATCGGTCACGGCCCAAACGTGCTGTGACCTGGCTATAAAATATCGCGAACATGACTAGTGTATGGATTAATCCGTTCTCCTAGGCACAGTCATCAATCCTAAATTGAAAATACACACATCAACACGGTCTAGGGATATTTCATACTCAATTAAATAACTCGAAAAGTACTGGCCGCATTGGAATCTTTTATACACCGATTTGTTTGTAATTTATCAGACTAATTCCAAATTTAAGTTTTTGAAAATTCTTTTGTTTCGGTGGCATAAAAATGTCTTGATGTATAGGAGAGGGAATTTTCATTTGTGCGAAATTTAGAAAACAATACGAATTACGTTTAGTTACAGTTTTTTTTTTTTCATTTTTAAACGAAAGATAAAGTTAAAATTAAGGTATTGTAGCCATGCAACGCCGACATTTGACGAGGGCGGAGATGTTACGAGCTGTGGGAATGCTGGAAGCTGGATCTGTTCAGCGTAATGTTGCTGAGGCCATAGGGACCCATCAAAATGTAATTTCAAGATTGTGGACACGCTATCGTGCCACAGGTGAAGTAGCGGAGAGGCACCGGGGGCCAAGTCGCATCACTACCCCCAGACAAGACCGATTTTTGCAAATTACTGCGCGAGCACAACCAAATGCAACGGCGACTCAATTGGTCCAAAGGCTGCGAGTGGAACACCAAGTGCTTGTGAGTGACCAAACTGTAAGAAGGCGACTGCATGAAAGCAATTTACGCTCTCGTAGACCACTCCGGGTCCCACCTTTACGGAGAGGCAATCGTGGACGACGATTAGAATGGGTTCGGAACCACGTGGACTGGGGCCGTGAGCAATGGTCCAATGTGCTGTTCACGGATGAATCCAGGTTCGGCTTCCATCCAGATTCACGAAGGACGCGTGTTTGGCGAGTTCCTGGACGATGGAGCCGTCTCCAGAACCCTCAGGAAGTTCACCCATATCAAGGAGGAACAATTATGGTTTGGGCAGGAATTCGTCTTGGAGGACGGACGGATCTCGTTTGGGTGCGGGGCAATATGACGGCAGAACGATACGTCCAACAGGTGCTGGGGCCCGTAATCTTGCCCCACAGAACACAAATGGGGCAAGATTTCCTGCTCATGCACGACAATGCCCGGGCACACACGGCGAGAACGGTAGCAGCTTGGTTACATACACATAATGTTAGGGCCTTAGACTGGCCTGCTCAATCGCCAGATCTAAATCCCATTGAGCATGCGTGGGATATGCTGCAAAGAAGAGCTCTGAAGGAAGTTCCTGAAAATCTGGCTACAGAAGATCAACTTTTTGCGCACCTCAGAAGGACATGGGACAATATTCCGCAGCAAGACATTGACAACCTTGTTCTGAGCATGCCGAATCGTTGCCGATGTGTTATGAACATCATGGGCGCTTTCTCAGACTACTAACTTCAAGTTTATAAACACAAATTAAATGATTTTTCTATTTTTTTCAGTTTTTACTCACAAATTAAAAGTTCATTCATATACGATTTCCGTCTATGCTTCATTTTTTTTCCATAAAATCCTGAAATTTTAATCTAAGTACCTTAACCATTATTAAAAAATGGTAGAATATTAAATAACGTAACTTTTAAATATATACATGTCATATAAATAATTAACACATTGATAGTAATTCGCTTTTTTAAAAATATCCCTAGACCGTGTTGATGTGTGTATATTATTTAAAAACCGATGATCATAGAACGTTACACTTAAGTATTTCGTCACTTTTGAGGTTATGATGGAATATGTCTGTGGCCATGACTACAACCTCAGCTAAAACCATTGATATAGAAACTATGCAGTAATATACACAAAAATGAATCAATAACCTTTCTAATATTTTCACTGATATGTATATAGGACAGGTGCAGCGCAATGTGACTGCGCGGTAAACGCTTTGACAGCTCTCATGTCATAATATATGTTCCATTCTATGTATTAGTACAAATGTCAACCTATCATTAATTGCAACTCATTTCGGAATACTTAATCCATATCCCCATCTAAAAATGATGTTATTAAAATACACTACAAAATAAATAAAAAATCTACAATAAAATCTAGTATTTAAAAAAGTAAACGTAGTGGTAGTGTGTTACTTTAGTGTTACGACGAAACGTGTACAACAGATAAAAACGAGACGGATTTAGATGCGTTCAAAACCTAAATTAGTAAGGAAATGAGGTTTTTATCACAAAGCTAAATTATTTTACCGGTTCCAATAAAATAAGCTGAAACCCGTAATTTAAAATACACTTTTTTTTGACATGTCAATCATTGGTGGTCGTTTAATATTTTGGTAAAGTCGAATTTGAATTTGTGTTTCAATAAAAAAAAGACATGAAAAAATAAAAATTAATAACGAGTGTAACCTCCCCTTGCAGCGATTACGGCAATTAGTTGTCTTGGCATTCTTTCCACCAGGCTTTTGATGGTGTCCTGTGGAATGTATTCCCACTCAGCCAAGAACACACGTTTAAGCTCACTGATGTTTTGTGGATGTGGTTGGACAGATCGTACTCGCCTTTTTAGGAGGCCCCAGACGTGCTCACTGGTGTTACGGTCGGGGCTCCGCGCTGGCCAATCCAAACGACGAATACCGATCTCTTGCATATAAGCATCTACGTCGCCAGAACGGTGGGCCCGAGCATTATTGTCCATGTAAATGGCATCTTCACCAATTACAATCAGTGCGGGTTGTGCATGTTGATAAAGGATTTCTGTTTGCCTTTACCTTTGCGCATTTAGTGAGTCATTTTTAATGAATACTATCCTGGTACGATAGCTGAAAGTTACGCCCGCCCAAAACATAACGGACCCTCTCGCTCGCCACCGTCGGTCCTCACCATTCAGACAAATTCGAGCCTCATCGGAGAAGAGTACGCTACTCCAGTTACCTAGTGTCCAAGATAGGCAATTTCTAGCGAACCTCAATCGAGCAATCCGGTGCTCACGGAGTAACTTGGGGGCCCGCGCTGTTCGTCGACTGCGTATATCAGCCGCTAAAAGGCTCCTCCTCACTGTCCATAGCCTAACTTGTGCTCCTCGTACCTCTACAAGGTTTCTTTGAGGTCTATGTACCTGCATATGCGGTTCCTCAGCGCCTGAGTCACTAAAAAGCGGTCGTCTCGCGGTTGTGTGCAACGTTTTCTCCCAGATCCTTGCCTGCCCTGAACGGAACCTGTCTCTTGGTATCGAGACCAGGTTCTTTGGACGGTTGAACGACTAAACACTGTGAGACGTAACATTGGCTACACCCCGCTTCCAGCAGCGCTATAATTTTACTAACTGTTATTGCTTTTTCTGCCATTGCAATCGACATAAAGATATTTGTTTTACGTCACAATAAGGCAGGATTATGCGACAAACATAAATTATTCTACTAAAAATAACGAGAAGTTAGTTTTAGTTGCCTGATAACCAGTGATCGGAATACGTAGAACTAATGTGCCTAATGTTCAAGGAACAGAAACGAAAAGTGGAGACTTCCTTACGACTATTTTTTTTCGGAATATTTGTTCCGATTTTCGGAACATTGCTTAAGTACAGCTATAACAATTAATAAAGTATAACAACTATCGAATTAATTTACTGTTTCTGTTTAAAAAATAAAAACTTTTTTGCAAAAAAAACCGACTTCCAAAAAAAACACAAAAAAGTGGAAAATAACTTTACTTTCGGAAGTCGGTGACTATTGTTTGTTTCATTGACTTTTTTGCCACCGACTTCCGAAAGTAAAGTTATTTTCCACTTTTTTGTGTTTTTTTTGGAAGTCGGTTTTTTTTTGCAAAAAAGTTTTTATTTTACCCTTTTTAGTTATCGTATCACACACAAACCCTTGTCAAGTATCAATTTCGCAATTTCTTTTACTTGGATGACATTTTTCCAGTTATTTTGATTTCAAAACCAAACTACTGAACCGATTTTGATGAAATTTCTATGGGACCAATCGAGAAGTAAATTTGGAAGTCGGTAATTTTTTTGCAAACACGTTTTTTTATTAAAATTAACAGAACTAAAGTTTTTTTTCCTAACCAAACAAAATCAAAATTGAATTAAATTACATTGCATAAGGGCCAAGAAGCTGTTGGGTTGTCTATCTTTTTGTATCCAAGGTAGATGAGTTTTATGTACATGTTTTCTGATTAAAAAAATAATTTAAAAAACATAATTTTATTACAAACACGATGGTATAAGGTTGTCTAAGTAAAATCAGTCGAGCCTCACGGTTGTCGCAATTTTTAATAGACTTAATTTTATCAGGCAACCCATTCGTTATATGTTTTTTATATGTACATTCATGTTTTTGACTTGGTAACAGATGGGGGGGGATTTAGGCATTTATTCGGTAGCAGACAGGCTTTATTTACAATTGTGAAGATAACCCAAAGTGCAGAGGAATTACATCCGTATATAAGAGCAACTGTTTCACTCGCGGCACGTCTTTCACGTTTAAATGTGACTGCACTTGCATTTGAACTTCGGAGCAAAATATTAAGAGCTTGATTCGACAGTATTTGTTACATCGATCTGCGTGATGCCTGCGTGTACGCATCTACGTTTTTTGGCCCGTCCATCAGAGTCCTTCAATAAGTATCCGCTTCGGCTATCATGGTCTATCTTCGGAGATGCTTTTTTGACAGTAAGTCCTCTAAAACGCAGGTATAGAGACACTCCAGCAAGTCGACTATGGTCAGGTCGGGAAGCCTGTATTCACATTGAGCTGCTACAAACATGGAAGTACATACCATTATGCATCACCATGGTTAGAATATCATAGATTTAAGACTAAAATCTTCTCAAAACTTTTGAGTAACATAAATAGACGAAGTGCGACTAAGTGGAAAGACTTAATAAATACGCAATGAATGCACTACAATGCGTTGAAAAACCAAACTTAGAAGCTTTGCATCGTTGGAGGGTCACACTACGGTGCGACGTTTGTGTTAAAACGGAAACATGAAGAACTACCGAAACGCATACTCTTTCTGGTTCTATTACTTTACTAGCGACCCGCCCCGGCTTCGCACGGGTGCAATGTAGATACTAATGTTTTCTCTACTATAATATGCATGTCTTATACATATAAACTTTCCTCTTGAATCACTCTATCTATTAAAAACCGCATCAAAATCCGTTGCGTAGTTTTAATGATCTAAGCATACATAGGGACAGACAGCGGGAAGCGACTTTATTTTATACTAAGTGATACATTAAATTCAAACGTTCACAGTATTTTTCGGTGACGGTTTTTTTTTTGCATATTTCCACTATTATTTTCCATCGGCTGATTAAGCTCTCAGAGTTGAATGTATATTTTTTTAAATTTTTAAGTATATTAATCGTCGGGACCTATGATAGATCATGATTTGCATCTATTTGCTTTCGTTCATAAACTTCCTCTTAGCGTACCGATGGCAATCTAAATTGGATCCCCCCCAGAAATTGTCTACGAGTTCCTTTTATATTTAAAACAAAATTGTACTAACAGGTTTTAGTTTAAAATAATAGTAAGTCAGGTTATTAGTAGGTATAAATATTTTTTGTAGAGGATGTTAGATAGATGTTATATATGTACTACGACTTCACGTTCCCATGCAATGTTCCCTGATAATGCCAAAAGAATACGCGCACACGTGAGCGAAGCCGCGGGCACAGCTCGCTTAAAATAAATAAAGAAGATGACACATGACTAATTTGTGTCTATGTAAAACGTTTTTGCAAAAAAAAATAACCGACTTCCAAAAAAAGAACCGATTTTGATGAAATTTGTATGGGCTCAATCGGGAAGTGTATCCATTCAGATAAAAGAAGAATTTTTCAAATCGTTTCATAAATGACGAAGACATGAGGTAACACACAAAAAAAAATACAACCGAATTGAGAACCTCCTCCGTTTTTTGAAGTCGGTTAAAAATGATCTCCAAAGTACCTTGAGATCATTATCTTCACAAAGTTTAGTGTTATGACAGCAAACAGAGTCGTCAGTGAAGTCGGTGTGTTGGCAGCCGGCTCGGAACTGCGAGTACATGCGGTGTGGCAGGCCACCAATGACATGCGCGGAGATAGATCACACACACGTGCGCCGTGTTTACACTGATTAACTGGTTTAATTCCATAAATTAATGGCCGCTGAGCCGGGAGGCTCAGTGGCTACTAAATCTATGGAATTAACGTGGTTGCTTGCAAAATAGCGCCAGAATTCTTTACACTTCTCTAGAGCATGAATGGCCATTGATCCTGGATAGCTTGTAATGAGCAGTTACCACCTACGTTAAACCAGCCAGACAGTCGGTTTCTGCCAAAGGCACGACATGCTTAACCGGTCAGTTCTTGAAAATTCAGTCAGTAAAAATTTTGCGTAAGTCCGAATAATCTGGTCGCAGCTTTACAAAGTCTCAGAGAAACAAACAGTGGGCTTGCACCGGCCCATTATGTAGATGTACGCTCACACATTACGATGTTACGCATCTCCGGCGCGTGAGTCACCCGCGCGGCCCTGCTGACTTCCATTCAAGTCTTTATATGTTCGCATACGGGGGAGCATCACATCATCGTCACATAATGCTTTGAAACAGAAAGGTTTAGCTAAAAAGCGCTAAATCTTGTGCGAATATTTGAGTGAAGAATGTTGCAAGATAAATGAAAAAAATGCTTGCTTTATTACGACTGCCGACCAGCTGATCATTTACGTGATCGACGAAATATGAATAGAACGGTGAAAAATGCATTCGATTTGGAACACTTTAACAATCACTCAAGTTGTTTGTTAGTGAGGAGAACAGCCGGACAATCGTCAGACGGATTTCCTGATACGTCAGCAGTGGAGAGCTGTTTGTTCGTCGGTCACGAGTTGGTGGGGTCAGGACGCGTCTTGACCTCACCAACTCGTGACCACCGTGATGCAGGCACCGCGGTGCCTGCATAGCGAACACTTTAGAACTGTCATTATACGCCATGACGCGCTAGATCGATTTATTAGAAGCTATTATCGAATCAGGCAATACTCCTCCGATGTTGGCGGTGACTCACGCTGTTTTTGCGCGTATCTGGAATGTCGCTTAGAATTTGCGAGTTTTTTTCATGTTATTATAGAACCGTTATCCCGAAGTGTAACGGTTGAGCTTTTTGTTCAGTTATGTGTTTGGTTACTCTTTTTCTTATTGTAGGACACCTAGGAGATTTCGGCGAACAAAGTAATCTTGAAACATTTTCATGTACAAGGTTTAGGGGTCCAATTGCAAAAAGGCAGTCCCCATTTGTAAGTTTTTAACCTCCTTTCCTACCCATCCTGCACAAACACATGCACCTTACAGGATTTAAACGAAGCCAATGATAGATCTGTCCAGGTGGCTCTTACTGGTGAGAAAAAAATAGTCTAATCTAGAACTAAAGAAGAAGAAGACGTTCATAAAGTGCTGTTGTTCAGTCTAATTTTATTCTCCTTTTCAATCGATGTTCTTAACAACTTATTTTTATTGCATGGAAAATATAAAATTTTCTTAGTTATTTTTTTCACCTCAAAGTCTTGGCTATGTGTGTATTCCCCCATACTTATGAGGTTTGTGTATATTGTCCCAGGTCAATGGGAGAAGCTGCCGCTGTGGACGCTGGAGCGCGAACTGGTCGTGCAGGACATCGCTGAGAAGGAGAGCATCAAGGTGCTGGAGAAGGCCACCGTGCCCATCGTCAAGATGACCGACAAGTACTCTGACGTCAAGGTATCACCCTATTTATACTTTAAGACGGAGTTTCCACATGAGATGTGCGAGAATGTGCAGCGAGGGATGTGCGTAATAATGGCTTGCTTCCCATCGACCTCCTCTTTCTCTTCTAAAGGCAGATGGGTAAAATAAATTTATTGACCATTACCAAAACTAAATATATCGACTATTACCACCGTCGTGGACGTTTAAAGGGTAGGCACAGATCAAAGCTAAACAATCACATGGCTAGCCTAGCTCAAGCCATGAAACGAAACTATTGGTACGTTTTGATTCTCGCATATCTCTTTCTGGTCTTCTTCTCAGCGTGTCGATGACAAACTAAATTGATTCAGCCCAAAATTTGGCGACTACAAGATAGTTGGAAACTTGAATGCTGATTGGTTAATCTAAGAGTCAAATCAAAACATCTATATTTTCATTGGTCAAAACATTACTCCAACTTAGCTGTTAACCAATCAACGCAACTGTCAGTACAAAACACATCAGCCAATCAGCGTTCATACTCACTGTTGTTGATAACAATTAACCTAAGATAGCTGTTTTTTTTTTTTTTTTTACAAAAAACAACTTTTTTTAAAATAAAACATTGTTAAACAATCAGGACTCTATGTGATGATGAAGAGTAATGATAATTATCACATTATAGTGTTCCTCGGTTAGTGGCCACATGTTCAGGTAATTAGCGAGGCGCGTTCCGGAATGCGCTTCAGCACTTGTGTCATAATATGTAGCCTAGTATGTGGCGACGATTATGTGTTATTAAATAGGTGTTATTAAATGGTGGTTAGCATAGTATTCGTATTTTTGTGAGCAGAAAAATATAATATGTGAGCAGATAATTATAGCTATCAGCAACTCATGGCCAGCAAACATTCCAAAATCAATCAGCAATTTATGTCATTCTGGATGGCTGTAATTATTTTTGTACAGCATATTAATTCTATAAGCTGCAATGAGCTGCTCCTGTTTAATAAAATTTTGGTAAGCACTCAGAGGGTAAGCAAAAAAATTCATTCTGAGCTGCATATCAAAGTAGCAAAAATACTTTACTTGAAATCACAAAAACCATACAAATCTCTTTAAAACACGTTGTTACCACTGCAATTTGAGACAATACTCGCATGCGATTGACTCTTCGTGTCACGCGCCTGCTTTTACTCCGCCCACTTTTAACGTACATTGCCGATTTTTTAACAAAAACGCAATCCAATTAGTTATTTTGCTCACCATGTTTTAAATATGCATACCAATAAAATACACTGCTTGTAGACATGTTTTCTCTGCTGATCAATCATGAAATCTTGCTGATCAAGTAGTTATTTTGCGGACTGACTGTTTATTATGCAAACTCATGTTATTGTAAGCTGCCTATTTATGATTTAATTTTTGACCATTATCAAAATTATTTGCGGAACAAGGATTGCTTCCTGATTTTTTTTTTATTGCAAACAAAATCTTTGTATGCCGACCAAATTATTTAAATGCTGTTTTTTTGTGGCTCACCAAATTTTATAATTGATAAACATTTAATTACTTCTCTTATTAAATGCTGTATGTGTTGCTAGGGACGTAATTCACATCTATAGGCATTCTTGTCGGGAGGAGTATTTGCAAAATTTTTCTTCTTAGCGTATCGACGTTAAAATGTCAATAATGTTGCTACCCGAAGTGCGGCCACTGGTGCTGGGTGCGCAGGTGACAGGTTATGTGATGCTAGTTGGAAGGTAGGGCATTGTCTGTGGAAATTATAGGAACAAAATGGAAATCAGATTTCTAAGCAATGCGTCATGCCTTGGTCGTCGTTTTTGTTTTGGTTCACGTGACTTCTATACATATTAATCGACACAATAACAAAGGTACGGTGACGAATGGTCAAGGCATGGTCGCCACTCCGCCCGCCGTGGTTGCAAACAAAATAAAAGCACAACGACCGCCCTTGATCAGTTCTACGTTTCTGACTTTTTAACCGACTTCTAAAAAAGGAGGAGGTTCTCAATTCGGTTGTATGTTTTTTTTTTTTTTTTTTGTGTTTGTTACCTCATATCTCCGTCATTTATGAACCGATTTGAAAAATTCTTCTTTTATCTGAATGGATCTACTTCCCGATTGGTCCCATAGAAATTTCATTAAAATCGGTTCAGCAGTTTGGTTTTGAAATCAAAATAGCTGGAAACAATATGTCATCCAAGTAAAAGAAATTGCGAAATTGATACTTGACAAGGATTTGTGTGTGATGCGATAACTAAAAAGGGTAAAATAAAAACTTTTTTGCAAAAAAAAAACACTAACAAAGTGGGAAATAACTTTACTTTCGGAAGTCGGTGGCAAAAAAGTCAATGAAACAAACAATAGTCACCGACTTCCGAAAGTAAAGTTATTTCCCACTTTTTTAGTGTTTTTTTTGGAAGTCGGTTTTTTTTTGCAAAAAAGTTTTTATTACATACTGTAGTGAAATAAAAAGTAGAGATATTCACTGCTATACGTTTAATTTAGATTTAGATTAAAAATACAAATGTTAAAATAAAAATGTCGGTAAAAAAATATCTTTAGTCGCGTTTGTAGTAAAAATTTTAATTAAGACGCTGTGAATAGACGACTTTTATGGATTTGAGGGGGTGAAGCAGATGAAAAGGGGACGAGTAGTCCCGCCTACTGCGAGGTGCATCGGCCGACTTTTGCCGATGCGCGACGTCCATTATTAATAGAAGCGTAATTTCACTACTCCAGTAACATGTAAGATTGGCCTAGCGCGCCGCTTTTCGACTTTGAACTGCGCCTCCGCGGCGAAAACTAGGTTCGAATCTCAGCAATCACATATTATTTTGTTTTGATTTATTATTTCTTTATTTATTTTTTAACTTATTTTTTACATTTTATTTTAAATATTCCTATATAAAATCACTATAAAAACATAAAAGATAGTAGTCTACCGGTATCGGGAACAGGGTCAGAGCTACCGGCGGTCAGGGCTCCAGAGAGAGGAACCTCTTAACAATTCGAGTCATCTCGAGGAGTACCGTTTTCTGAATCAAGCCTTTTATCCAGCTGCCTAACGAGAGCCTCCTCAGGTATTGGTCGAGGCTGTTGGCAGTCGACAATGATCGCTGAGTTCACATCCCATATGTCGACAACCTCGCGAGCCAAGTCAAGATACTTGATTTGCTTATCTTTCTCGGCTTTCACAAGGTTCTCGTCATGCGGGACCGTTATATCAACAATCATTGCGCGCCGCTCTGATCGCTCTTTATCAGACTTGTTGGTTGTAATAGTCCCGAGACTGATGATGGATTGATCCCAGTACAGTGTGATATTGCCATTTTCAAGAACTGGATCGGGCCCATTCCGACGACCATTACGACACCGCCAATTCCACAAAGCTGTATTTTGTTGCTGATGGATAATCCTGGCTACAAGGTTGTGTCTATGCAAGTACTCTCCGGTATCTAGACGAGAACACCCGGAGATAATGTGACGGATTGATTCGCCCGGACGGATGCATGCCCGACATTTTATTATTTCAACCGTGCCGTCCTTCACAATATTCTTATTCTTATTTATAGATGGTGGAAGGGACACCGACTCTAAAATGGTTACCACGTATTGAGTGCATCATTCTGAATCCCCCCACAAATAAATTTTTCGTGGAAAAAAAACAGCTGTTCCATACATTACGACCATAGGTATTGCAGTTTTGTAGGAAACAGCTGTTTTTTTTATTCCTACATATTTTCGAGAAGTTGTTTTAAAATTCGTTCTTTTTTTCTTATTTTTAAATAATATAATCAATAATTGTTATTTTCTAGAAAAGATTTTAGAGATAATAATTATGTAATAACAGATTCGTCTGACGAATAATAAATCTATATACAGGGTGGAAACTTTCAGTAGGGCAGTAAGGGGAACTACCTTAACTGTTGCAGCTACATGAAAATGGTCTTCGGAGACTTTTTTATAATCTACTCTTATAGATCAGAAGCTCATTTTTTTTAAAGGAAAACTAAAACTTCCTAGAACTATTTATTTTTAAATAAAAAATCACGAAAACAACACAGTTATGTTAAACCGTTAAACACCGAAATAATTCGAAAGTACTGTTCCCAACAAACGTCTGTCACGTCTGAGCTCCCAAGCAAAAGTGACCGGGCCCTGAGACTCCTGAGAGCGCACCGCTTGTATTGTTCGCCCCATCTACTCGCTGCGTCACCATGATCACGCGATATCCCTGCCATCTGCGCTGACGAATCCGCTAACCCTACATACATTTTTGTTTCAGAATTTTCTCTCTCCTACTTTAGACTTTAGAGAGGGCCACACATTTTTTACGGCTTCGGAAGCAAATGTCATCAACCATTGTCTTAAGAAAGAAAGTGTGCTAGAAACCTCAATAGCAATTTTCAAGAGCTGTCGATAGACACCCCACACAGTTACATGTAGGGAGAGCCACACCTATTTTTTTTTTTTCATAATTTTACATCACTTTTATGTAGCGATTCTTAGAAGACACCTAGTCTCTAAATTTCAACATTGTGGTACCAATAGTCTGGGAGTAAAATGGCTGTGACATACGGACGGACAAATAGACAGACAGACAGGGCGAATCTATAAGGGTTCCTTTTTTTACGACTATATAGAGGAATAAAAATAATACTTTCATAATTTTGAAAATTTGCCATTTTGAGAATCTGCAACAAAAAACCATACACAACCAAAAACACCAAAACACTTTGTCGTTTCTGCCTATTTGCCTTTACTATTTCGAATTTGGCAATCTGCGTCTTCTAAACCATACATCTTCTAATTATACAGATAAATTAAATTGAAGTGACAGACACTTCAATTTAATTTATCTGTATAATTTTTGTTGCAATTTGCAATGACTTTTATATCACGTGTCAGAAAAGAATTATTGTGAATGGCGGCCAAACAAAGGAGCTAATCGTGCCCTTTTACTCGCACTGTATAATGTGAGAGTGAGAGAAAAAGCTAAGTGCGGTCATTTTAGTATCTTTTCTTTAGTGACGTAGGTTACAACTAAATGAAAATTACGGTGTATTCGAATACTAAGTGAGGAAAGACGGACGCGGAGAGACGAATGAAAGAGTGGACTTATGGACGGGGTGATGGGATCGATAGATAGATGTATGAACAGTAAGAATACATAAAGGCAATTGCTCAGTTTGTTAGGATGATCAGGCTAAACGTGGACAAGATCTTTATTAATAAAATACTTGCATTTTAAAAACTAAATAAGTATAGGAAAGAAAATATTATTAAAAAATTGTAGCCAGATGCAAGAATATGCTTCAAATGGCATGTGAAAAATTGAAATTAATTGTCGGATAAAATCTTTGTAATAAGCATATTATTTTCTATAATCAATTTGCCAGTAGTATTTTGATGTAATCGGATTATTTACATATCATAGGATTGTATTTGGGTGGTTAAAATAAAACTATTAGTTATTATTTGTTATTTTGACTTTATTAAGTCATACGTTTATTATATAATAAAAAGTTGTAAGGAGCTCATCCCAGTTATTTTGTAGCAAATGAAATCTGCATATTCTGCTGTTTTAGGGACATAAAAATTCTAATCTGTGAATAACTTCACCCTTAGCCATGTTGGGACTACGAATATGAGTCGCTGTGATGATTCACAATCCGGGCAAAAACAAGGCTTGTGTGTCAGGGGCTCTTGTGAAATTGGGCTAGTTAATTGTAGGTGAAACAATTGTGACAGTTGGAGCAGGACCTGGTACTCGATCAGCTCGTTGCCAACATGGATGGCAAATGCGATCTGAGCCATGAACCTAGAACAATTTAATTCTTAGTTATTGCCATTTCAAAACACTAATCAATTGAGTTTCTAACAATTCATTTTGAATTTTTTTTGCTGCCCAGAGATTATATTAGGAATTATATTTAGGAATTAATTCTAACTAAACAGGGTACAAGTAACACATAAAAAATAACACATTATTTTATTCTGTTCCATAGAAATCAAATGTTGCTCTTTCATGGAGAGTTAGAATAACTTTTCAGTAAACAAGTTAGTGTTATGTAAAAACATTTTTAAAAGCATAATTGTAATTCACATAATATTCTAATGTAAACTTAATAAAAAGTTAATCCGTCCTTACTTGTTGTGGTGCTATCCACTCACTGATAGCATTTCTTATATGTGTTTCTCTGTCCGAGTTTGTGTTGAGAATATGAGATCTGCTACACCGTATAGAACTTCCGCAATTAAGACATAGCTCTCTTCGATGACCGCTTGATGTGCTTGGTACATTTTGCTGTTCAGGTAAGTTATTTATTGGTAATGTCCAGCATGAGTGACAGACCAAGCTATGAGCTGTAACCTGTAAATAACAGATATTATTAATTACTCTTCATTTCGGATTTTTGTACGTGTACCTGGCCACTATCTGGGATCTGCAAAAATATTTCTTTCAGAATTAATAATATTGTTTAGTAAAAATATTTTTAACCGGACATCTTGTCCACACTTAGCCGAAAATCATATTGAACAGCATTGTCTTTCTTTAGCATCCGATTTTTTTTATGAGGTTTTGCTTTGTTTAATTTTCTTTTCATCAGTCTTCGTTCTTCAAACTTTTTCAGGATGCTTTTGGGACTTTTCCCTAAAATTTTTATATGAAGTAGATGCCTCGGGTAGGGGTTATTAAAAAAAACGACTGCAGCACTGCAACGCGCGCGGTAACCCCGACGAAGAGATAAATTAATTCTCTTTCCCCCCACAACCTTTGCAATCAACCGTTACAATTGAACAAAGAATTATGGCTGGATATAGTTTGCAGCTGCTGGATGAGATGCGTTATGTCAACGACTCTTCGTCCATGAACTGGTGGGTATGCATTATCTTGAGATTCGGTCGACGGCTCAACGAATAGCACATCGTCAGTGATTTCTCTGTAATAAAAAACACGTCACTTTTTTATAAACAGAAAAGCAAAATACATAATTCCAAATCACGGCAATAACGCATTGTGTACGAATACAATGCCTGGACATACGAGTGAGTGGACATATAGACGAGTGGATAGGTATCTAGACCTTAGCTGAGAACCTACGTTCGGTAAGGTTAGTCTCCCTGTGTTATAATAACTATTATTGATTCAGAACAATCGGGCTGGAAGTCGCGAAGTTCTTCACACCACCTCTTTTGAAGTCGATCGCGGGGTCATCAGCTATCCGTCGGCTCTCATTGTGTGATGACATTCGCCCATCTTTTAATACTTACTCATCATAATTTAATTTTGGATTGGCTCCTGGTGTTACAAATGATGTCCCAGGGATTTCACGCTCAGAATCCTTTTGTAATCTAAAATTTAAACAAGTAAGTTTTTAAATTGGAAAAAATGCATTATTGTTTTAAAAAATAAATATAAAAATTCATTTCAAACAAGAAAATAAGAAAAAAAAATAATTTTATAATTAAAAAAAAACAATTATATCAAAAGAAATCAACAAAAAGAATACATTTACTCTGAGGTCTGAACCCGGGGTTAGACATTGATGTAGAAAATTGACCCACGCATGAGATAGTTACACCAATCGAGCTATGGATATACATATATATGTATGTATATGTCGAAATTACGCATTTATAAAATAATACATACAATCAAAATAAGGTGTGCACAAAAAGTAAGGTACTTACTTTACAACTTCGTTCATGTGTTTTGTTTCATCAAATAACATCTCTTTATTGTCCTCCGTATATTTTTTTTGTTACCCATTTTTTATAATGTACACCAGGGCCGAAGGCACCTAAGCCGATTCCTGCCGGTTTCCCTTCGGGAACAAAGTACTCTGTGTAGTCTCTTCTATAGTTAAATAGAGTATTACATCGCAGTTCTGTACTGTGATGTAAAACTCTATTCCATTTAATACATCATAGGAATGAAAACATTACAAAAATGCCAACTTTTTTCATGTCAAGAAATAACAGGTAGCGCCAAATAAGCCGGCGCTCGGGTGTCAGAATTCAGATCTAAATTCGTATGTACGTGCACACGTGACTTCGCGGCTAGCAGCACCGTTTTTTAGGGAATTAGGTAAGCCGAAGATTATCGAGTAACGACAGGAGCAGAAATAGAAAGTAAGTTATGTAGGGGAGAACTAGACAGATAGTCGATAACGTATTTGGTATCAACTTTTTTTTTTTTGTTGGCCTATTTATAAAAGATAAAATTACATTTATTTTGTTCATAGTTCCTCTACATTTTATTCTACACAACAAATGATGAAAAAAGATCAATTTGGCGCCTACGAAAATTTTTGCTATTTTAATCATGGGTGTTATTTTCGTGCTTTTCGGGTCACTTATAACGAAATTTAAGGCAAAACGAAAATAGAAGAAAATGGGGGTGAAGACAAAAAAAATAGTAGTATAATTTTCCTTAGGGTTCTTTTGACTCTTCGCCACTGATGTACACTGATTGTTTATTTACACAATTTGTGACTGAAATCGAACATAAATTTGCACCAACACCACAACTTAGAAATAACTATTCACAAAATAAGTATAATAAACAGCATTCAACAACAAACAGATACGTAAATGATTTTGAAAAAAATGACACAGATCCGTCAAGCAACACGCCTCAGCGGTCACTGTCACATCGCGTAAAAATGAAAGAGAAGCCAAAAGAGGATGCAATGGCGTGAGGTTTCGTTCGTCCCGTTCCAATTATTTATCATTGAATATGTTAATTCTTACAATAATCTCATTTCAAACGATAAATAAAAACAACAGTTCCCCTTATTATTATATATTACATCACTGTTTTTAATTTTATAAAGATTTGTTCTTAGATGATAGAGTTACAATTGTTTGAATTTCAATATTTAATAGTAAGTTTACGATTTTTTTGTATCGGGAAAATTTAACGAAAACGTGTTTTGAACACAACGGTTCCCTCATAAATATGATCAAGATTAACATATATATTTTTTTGCTGCTCTAAAATGTATACATTTTGCTAAAAAACTGTTTTTGTGAAGCCCATTTTTACTATGCACAGCGCCTTAACGATCCTTTTAAATATGTTGACAAGTATATTTAAAAGAAAAGATGGGTAAATTTCGAAATTCAGAAGACCTAAGATACAATTGCAATAAAATTGCAGCCGGAAATTTGAATATTAAATTAGTGAAGCTAAATTAGTTGCATAAAATACACCTTTAAACGGAATAATTCGAATTTTAAAATTTAAGCAAGTAAAGGTAAAGTAAAATAGACTAATATCTAATTAAGCTAACATAATACTAAAAAACAACTAAAAAAACTGGCAAATCTTCCCTGTCCTGAACTCGCTCCGTGTGCTCTCTTATGTTCTCCGCCTTCAAAGTCGTTCCAGACAGACGTC
Organism: Standfussiana lucernea; assembly: GCA_964057025.1. Taxonomy (NCBI): domain Eukaryota; kingdom Metazoa; phylum Arthropoda; class Insecta; order Lepidoptera; family Noctuidae; genus Standfussiana; species Standfussiana lucernea. Next base: position 16,749,718 of record OZ059798.1, on the reverse strand, counting down.
TGGTATGTTCTTTAAAATATGACGTGGATGTTCTTTAAGAGTACTGATAGCAATCAGTGCACAAGTATAACTCGGGAGCCTAAAAAAGTTGGCTCTGTCTAGCTTGATCTTCCACCTAAGACAAATAGAAAAACGGTTTCATACCAAAGATCAATCTTTTATTATGAGGACAAAAAATGAGAAAACCAGCATTATTATTGCTGTAGAAAAAGAAAATTCACAAAACATCTCTAAGTACCAAATATTCCTCACATGAAACATAACACCAAAATTGGTTATTTTAATAAATATAAAACTTCCATCAGCACGGCATTTGCCGGAAAAACTATCACAGACCAATTTGTTAAATAATGTTTAGTTCATTCGCAGTAAATGGTTATTTTACCATAAAAAATCTAGTACTGACTCATCTCAATGTGTCTGTAAACGCGACTGCCAAATGCCAATAAAAATTGACAAATTTTTTTCATTCTGACAGTTAGATTTCAAAGTTTTTGTCTTTTCTAAAATCCACCAAAGAGCTAAAAAGTTCGTAGCATTGAAGCTTTCATGCAGAGAAACACTGCAATACATACGTATTGACGTCAACATTCGACTAGTCTGAATTTTGATGGGAATCGTTTGAACCATTGTTAATTATGGCTTTCATCCTCAGGTGGATATATCATTCAACATGAGCAGCGGAGTGAAGAGCGCAGAGCTTATAAAGCAGTTTAAGGTGAGTCTACATCCACACACACATGTACATTACGATCTCGACCATAAAAAAAAGCTGAGTGTTACTTCATTCAATGCAATAACAACAAAGTTATTTCCATAAGGCTCAGGCAAGTGATAATCGCTTAACAAAACGATTCGTATTTCTACAGCGACTTTCAAAGTTTCAACAGGATTAACATGTTAAAGTTTTCGTTGGCTCAAGACAATGATCGTTATCGCTGAAAGAGTGTCAGTTTGTATTCTCCCTCAGGGCCTACCCTGCCCAAATGTTCGGTTCATCTACGGTTTATTGTTACGACTCAATCTAGCTCTTACTACGTTTCTGTTATGACAGCATTGTGTCCAGTTAGGAGCACAAATATGTAAACACTTCAAAAGCGATTAAAAAATTGCTACCTGTATACGTATTAGTGGTTAGAAAGGGCCTACCAAGATGGTGGCTAATAAAGAAGTGTAGTAAACGATGACATGCTTCGCCTACCCTTCATAAAATGAAACAAGAACAAGAAAATGATGATGTTTTTTTACATGGATTAATAGAATTATTAAAAAAGTGTGTAATTAATTGCTACATTAATAAATTAAACAATGGACTCGTTACCTCATTGATAACAGAAGATAATGAAACAAAATATTCGAACAAATGATTACGTGTTGTCCTATAATTACACACATTCCAGCCTACCGGGTGTAATGATGGCAATTAACATGTCTGCCTTCGTTTTAGTACACCGGCGTGAATCATAACGCTGTATTTGATAATAATCGACCACGTTCACTCATCCTATAGACTCCTGCATAATACCTAGTAATTATCCGTGTTCAGCCTAGGAATGCTTAAGTAGCAAAGGTTTACTCACGGAGTAAATACAAAGAGATGTTCTATTTAGATCTCCTTAGGAAACAACGCGTGACACTTTGCGGGGTGAGGGGGTGCTAGATCCCGCCCACTTCTCTATTTTCCATCTACCGGTCAATAGTAAAACTATTCGCTCGTTCTGTCGATTTTGTTTTGTAGTTACGTAACTATCTCACACTAGATGTCACTAAGTGCAGGATGCAACAGGGTCGTACTCAGAATTTTCGTACCGGGGAGTACTGTTTTATTTTAAATTAATTTTGCGAACCATCTTGATGCGTATTTTTTTTAATTTAAATTGTGATTTTATTATGAAAAAAAAAGGTTTCTGATGAATGACGAATGAAGATTATTAGATTTTCTCTTATACAACATTATTTTTTGTTTACACTAAACCCGAAAAGGGGTCATTGTAGTCATCTTTTTGAACATCTTTTTCTATGGGACCAACCTTGAAATCGCGAAAAAAAATCAGCTGTTCCCTACATTTATGTTCGCATAACTCGTCAAAATGTAGGGAACATCTGATTTTTTTTTTTTCAAGAATAATGTTGTATATTTAAATGACTTATTTTGTTAAAAAGACTTATCAAGATGGTTTACAAAGCCAGTATGTTTTTAATCCATTGCTGTCTTAGATTATCTTCGGATGGAAATCTAAAACCTACATCATTTAAAATTTAACTAAATAAACTAGGTGGGCTTTAAGTACTTTAAATAAATAAAATAATTGTAGATAGAATATTTAATTTATAGGAGATTGTATTTTTATGTCCAGCGTATTTAATGTTTTAAGTACTTTCCATTTATGAGACAGCCGCAGCCGCGGGACATTCAGTAAAATAATTGATTTCTAATTACGGCCCTGTCTTTTTGTTGTTTATGTTTGTTTTTCATAGTTGACGATAGATGGCGGCCTGTTTACAAAATGATATGAAAACTACAAAAATAACATTTTGGCCATTAAAGGGTCTTTAGGAATGAATGTTGAACAAATTTCAGCATTAATGTTATTTAAAATATGTTAGTTCTGAGCTCTACATACCTAAATATTTTTAGTTTCCATGACACCAAGTGTCGCCATCTAGTGTCGGGTAGAATTATGTTTGTAAACGCCGACGCTAGGAGATTTTTCTAGAACTATTTTAATAAATTACGCATAAAATTACTTACAAATGAAATGTGATGCCATCCATAGCATCAGGACGTCTATCCGAGTAATTTTTACAAGACAAAACACAACACTTCATTCTTTTTTTCGTCTAGCGCCAACAATGCTGTAAAATGGGAACGTTCACAAAGTTGTGCACAGGACGAACGCCAACAATACACTGACTAAGGCCACGCCCACATGATGCCGTCAGGACCTAGTTGAGAATCACAGTGCACAGTTGCTTAGGCCATCTCCTCTTTGTATTTACTCCGTGGGTTTACTACACTTAACTATATCTCACTACAGTGAATTGGTACCAAGTTGCCATAGTGAAGCTTGGAATCAAGCTGTGTTCCTAATTCTATCTTATGGAGTGTCTTATGGGTTTGATGCCCCGGAATGGCCGTGTTACAGTGGTTTTTGCAGTTGAGTCAAGATTTGAGTCTTGTCGATGGTAATTGGCTCAACGTCTTAAGGAATGAAACATAACTGCTGAAATATGTGTGTGTATTGCACACTCAGTACAGTCAGTTTATTACCATGATTCAATCTAAACTTCACCCCATCTATTCCAGGAAAAATACCCAGTCCTAACACGCTTAGTGATGGTCCTCAAGCAGTTCTTACTCCAACGCGATCTGAACGAGGTGTTCACGGGCGGCATCTCCTCCTACTCGCTGATCCTCATGTGCATCAGCTTCCTGCAGCTGCACCCGCGCCCCGAGCGGCTGCGCCAGCCGCACAACTTAGGCGTGCTGCTCATCGAGTTCTTTGAGCTGTACGGACGCAAGTTCAACTATGTCAAGACTGCGATCAGAGTGAAGAATGGAGGCTCCTATGTGTCCAAGGATGATATACAGAAGGTATGTTGTGGAATTACTAATTTGTTATTATAACCGAATAAAAACAAATGGAGATTCCATATTTATTTTATATTAGACAGATCGTAAAACGTGTATGCCTGCTTCCTGTATCTTTCCAGAGCTTTTGAACTTGTATCATATGATGTGCTCTGGAAGAAGTTTGGGGGACAGGAATGTACCGGCGGAAGTTCTTAAAGTTCTGCAATTGTGGTATGCGAACCAAACTAATCACGTGAAGTGGTCCAACATTCTCTCCGAGGCTTATGGGTTGGAGTGGGGAGTGAGACAGGGAGGGTTGCCGTCTCCCAGGCTCTTCAACCTATATGTGAATGACCTCATGGTCGAGCTCAGCAACATGCGTGTCGGCTGTTGGGTAGGTGCTATTAATATTAACAGTATCAGCTATGCGGATGACATGGTGCTGCTGGGCCCGACTGCGAGATTTATTGGGGAGATGTTGAAATTTTGCAAGAACTACGCGGCTGCGCACGAGCTTTTATAAAATGTAAAGAAATGTGAGTACATGATCTTTGGGGTTGCCGGTAAATTTACAGACTATTCACCTGACCTTACCCTAACATAAAACGAGTAAACCAATTTAAAAATCTGGGACATACTACTTGCCGACGAACTGAAGGATAATGTGCATATTGAGAGGGAGCGCAGGGCATTGGCGGTCCGCGGTAATATGTTGGCTCGTAGATTCTCTCGCTGTGCTAACCAGGTCAAAATAATACTTTGCCAGGATGCTCTTGAGACTGCCCCGGTTATGTAGCGCGTCAGAGGTGTTTACACTGAATCATACTGACGGCTTCCACGCAATCGTGCGGAAGAAAATAGCGTCGCTGGCAGCTAGAACCCGGGCCAGTGGTAACAGCTTCCTAAAAACGGTGGCCGAGAATGTGTTATCCCCTTTTCTGAGGCATATTGTGGAGAAGATGACCGAATAAAAAAACTTGTTCATCTTCTGTGCAAAATCACTACATAGTATAAAACAAAGTCGCTTCTATGTCTGTCCCTAAGTATGCTTATATCTTTAAAAATACGCAACGGATTTTGATGCGTTTTTTTTAATAGATAGGGTGATTCAAGAGGAAGGTTTATATGTATAATACATGAATATTATAGTAGAGAAAACATTAGTATCTACATTGCACGCGTGCGAAGCCGGGGCGGGTCGCTAGTGCTTCTCAAACTTATTGTTATTATGTACTAACACTAGGTATAAGGTATGTTACTAACACTGGATTTCTGTTATCAGACTTGAAAATATATCCCGCGGGGATGCGGAGGTCGAACCTTTTTAAATGCTAAGACTGTCCACAATCGCGACATATGCAGTCTCATGGAATTTTTCCTAGAAGCCGATGTGGGGATGCATCGAGATGTGATCGCAGTGGACAAGGGCCCCGCTCTCCTTGGCTAAAGAGAACTGACGCAAACGTATAGTACTTGGCACTGCTCCTCCTCATGAGCTCATTGCGGTCGTAGGAGGTATGGCAGAGTAAGGAGCTCCACGGACGCTTTTTCCGGGCCCTGCATGGGCCCAATGTAGACCTATCAGCGCGCAGCGTCCGATGCCTGAGTACGTTCCGGGGACCTTTTCGAAAAAACCGAAGGTTTTGTCTGTGCAATTATGGATGAAGTTATGATGACGAATAGCTACCGGAGATTTATTGTGAAAGACGGCAAGGTTGACATATGTCGGGCATGCTACCGTCCGGGCGAATCAATCCGTCACATTATCTCTGCGTGTTCACGTCTAGCTAACGGAGAGTACTTGCAAAGACACAACCTTGTAGCCAGGATTATCCATCAGCAACTTGCTCTAAAATACAGCCTTGTGGAATCGGAAGTGCCATACTATAGGTATGTGCCCGACCCAGTTCTTGAAAATGGCATTATCACCAGTGATCGGAGTAGGTAGATTGATTTTTGGTACTTGTATCATAAATGCACACAGAAAGAATAACATGGATAAGCCATTTTTCTGGAAAGTAATTCCGGTATTTCCGGATTTAATTAAATATTGTTAATGTTGGTAGTGATATTATTACTACTCAATTCAAAATTTAAAGGAAGGCATCAAAACTAAATTAATTTATTATTTATCTGTTGAATAAATAAATAGTGAAAAATCTAAGTCCGTATATTCGAGCCAAATCGTGGTTTTGAGCAGATTCCAGAAGTCAGTCAAACAAGCCAGAGTCCAGTAACGTTTTCACAACACAGTAACAAACAAAGAAGCGCACTCTACGAACCAAAGTAAACGAGTGAGCTACCTGGCATGTCGTCGGCGGGCGTACGCATTGTTTTGATAACCGGTTAGTGCACCACCCATGGTCCTTTGTTCTGATTGGTCGTTGGGTTGTGTCAAATCGTAACTGTGTGCCGTTAAAAAAAATATGAAGAATATAATATAGCTCATTTTAATACAATTCCTACCTAAGTTCCGTTTTTTTTTAATAATCAACCAATTCCGGAGGAATATCCATATTAATATGTATGTTTCGGATCAATGACCCCAATTCAATCTACCTACTCCGATCACTGATTATCACACTGTACTGGGATCAATCCATCATCACTGACAAGACTATTGTGGCTAACAAGCCTAATATAATGGTGGTGGATCGATCAGAGCGGCGCGCAATGATTGTTGACATAACGGTCCCGCATAATGGGAACCTCGTGAAAGCCGAGAAAGATAAACAAATCAAGTATCTTGACTTGGCTCGCGAGGTTGTTGACATGTGGGGTGTGAACTTAGCGATCATTGTGCCGATAGTCGTTTCAGCCAATGTCTTAATTGCCAAGATCTTCGACCAATACCTGAGGAGGCTCTCGTTAGGCAGCTGGATCGAGGGCTTGATTCAGAAAGCGGTAGTCCTTTTTTGTTTTTGAGTGGGAAAATTCTCATGGATACCCTACGTCTGGGGCGAACGGAGGGTTATGTCGGACTCTAACCGACTAAAAACCCACTTTTCCTACTACTACCATGTGCCGGGGGCCCGGGAGATACAAGTACATTCGCGCGCACCCCCGACTGGTAGACAGCGACAACTCCTATAAAACGAGAATAAAGAGGGTGGAAGTGACAGCGACGCTACAAAACTTTTTTGCAAAAAAAAAACCGACTTCCAAAAAAAACACAAAAAAAGTGGGAAATAACTTTACTTTCGGAAGTCGGTGACTATTGTTTGTTTCATTGACTTTTTTGCCACCGACTTTTTTACCCTTTTTAGTTATCGCACACACAAATCCTTGTCAAGTATCAATTTCGCAATTTCTTTTACTTGGATGACATATTGTTTCCAGCTATTTTGATTTCAAAACCAAACTGCTGAACCGATTTTGATGAATTTTCTATGGGACCAATCGGGAAGTAGATCCATTCAGATAAAAGAAGATTTTTTCAAATCGGTTCATAAATGACGGAGATATGAGGTAACAAACACAAAAAAAAAAAAAAACATACAACCGAATTGAGAACCTCCTCCTTTTTTAGAAGTCGGTTAAAAAAATCAGCTGTTCAGTACATTTTGACGTGTAGGTGTTGCAGTATTGTAGGAAACAGCTGTTTTTTTTTTTTATAACCAACGAAAAATTTCAACGTGGGGGGTTCATAATGGTGCACGTGGTAACCGGCTTGGCGTCGCTGTCCCTTCTACTCTGTATACATTGGGTCCACCAGAAGAGCGCCAAGGCTATGAAGCTCGTCGAGTCCCTGAGGAAGTGATGTTGTTGTGAGTGCATACTAACCTACCTACCGATGTTTCCGTAGGAGATGAACGACGGGCACCGGCCGTCGCTGCTGTGCATCGAGGACCCGCTCACGGCGGGCAACGATATCGGACGCTCCAGCTACGGAGCGATACAAGTCAAACAGGTTACTGTTATACTTTACTCGAACAATCCAATATTTCCGGATTTGGGAATGGGCTTAATTTTCGTTATCAGCATCTCCGTAAAACGAAAGGATACTCGTCTTTTTTAAATTAAATTAATGACAATCATCTTGGACTTTGTTTTTGAACTCACTTTTGTCTCATCAGCTAAAAGCCTGGAAAGCTAAGTCTCGGGCTGGATTTGTCCGCTTGGAGTATATATTTTTATGCAATTTGGCTTATGTCGCGTTCAGTAGAGTAATAGAAGGTGTTTGTGTGTGGCAGGCGTTCGACTACGGCTACATCATCCTGCAGCAGGCGGTGGGCGCGCACAACGCGCTGCTGGCGCGGCACAGCGTCCTGGGCCGCGTCGTGCGCGTCACGGACCACGTGCTGCAGTACCGGCGCTGGGTGCGCGACACCTTCGACTCGTACTTCTTCCCGCACCGCCGCGCCGCGCCGCTCTCCTCGCGCGAGCCCTCGCCCGAGCCCTCCGACAGCGAGCCGGTCAGTACTGTACACACACAGACATACGTCACCCACCACGTGCTGCAGTACCGGCGCTGGGTGCGCGACACCTTCGACTCGTACTTCTTCCCGCACCGCCGCGCCGCGCCGCTCTCCTCGCGCGAGCCCTCGCCCGAGCCCTCCGACAGCGAGCCGGTCAGTACTGTACACACACAGACATACGTCACCCACCACGTGCTGCAGTACCGGCGCTGGGTGCGCGACACCTTCGACTCGTACTTCTTCCCGCACCGCCGCGCCGCGCCGCTCTCCTCGCGCGAGCCCTCGCCCGAGCCCTCCGACAGCGAGCCGGTCAGTACTGTACACACACAGACATACGTCACCCACCACGTGCTGCAGTACCGGCGCTGGGTGCGCGACACCTTCGACTCGTACTTCTTCCCGCACCGCCGCGCCGCGCCGCTCTCCTCGCGCGAGCCCTCGCCCGAGCCCTCCGACAGCGAGCCGGTCAGTACTGTACACACACAGACATACGTCACCCACCACGTGCTGCAGTACCGGCGCTGGGTGCGCGACACCTTCGACTCGTACTTCTTCCCGCACCGCCGCGCCGCGCCGCTCTCCTCGCGCGAGCCCTCGACAAACATAATCTTAGTTTAGGAAAAGTCAGTATTATTTTGTAAACAAAAAGTAAACATGCAGAACCCTTTATTCAGAAATACCAGGAGTAAGAGGTTTATTTTTACTTGCAAATAGTTCGTTGACACCGATCAGCTGACTAAGTGCTAGTGATGTATTTATTTCAATTAGAAAAATTCGGTTTCTGGTATCTTATGTATTCAAAATTCTCATGTTTCCAAACATTTAGAGATAGGATTAAAAAACCCTTGCCGTATCGTTTGTTATCATCCAAAGAAGCCTTGCTCTTGGTATGTATATACCCTTTCCGTTACACGTTGTATATATACAGGGTGGCGCCGACAATACGACAATAAATTAAACTGCGTATACCTCATGACGTTCCCAGTCAGCGTACAAAAATTCATTTGAATATATCCAGTAGTTTAGTCATAGGACAATACTTTTCATATTTGGAATTTACTACATAATGTAGATTAATAGGCTAGCACTGACATTTTAACAGGCGTATTACAAAAAAACGCGTAATTGTAAAGTTTCCTCGTTGAAATTGTATGTTATCCGTTCGTTGTTTGAAATAACAATTACTTTTTAAAAATAGTTCGTTTCCTCTACTACAATAATAATACAAACGAATTTTAGATAAATTATGAATTTATTCAGTAATAATCATTCTCCCGGTGCATGTTTAGACAAAAACTCACGGAGACGTGATTTGGGAGCTCTAATTTGTAGATTCTATTGAATACAAATATCCCCAACTTCAATAATGCTTGAATACATTTTCG